>JARHVA010002815.1:855000-1437500 GCA_037957365.1 Torreya grandis | reverse complement strand
CATACAAGAGTGGATAGTGATTCCACTTAGGCTTAGGAAATGTGGTTTTAAATATGATATAGGATTATAGAGTTTTCTCATGGGGTCCATTTGTATTCAAAAACTTATACTAAGGGGTACACATGGGAGCATATAGGGGAGCTATGAGCCTGGGTCCATCTATATTATTATAGATATGGAACTACAAGCATATAACTATAGAGCATCCCTTAGGTACACATGTAGAAAGATAGCCCCATGAGACCATAGTATTTAGTTTCTATATTATTATGGGGGTAGATAGATCTCATGCAAGGGAGATCTAATTCTAAAGGCATGCCTTAGATAGATTGTGGCTAGAACACATCATATGGATGCCATATAGATAGGTACAATTTAGATGGACTGATGAGGTAGATGTTACCTAGTTAATGTTCATATAGTGTTATTTTATAGGACATAGAGATTATATTATTGAGTGTTATAAACTTGATCAAGTACAATAATAGTTTGGGAGACCAAAGGATGTGTCAATTGAGGAGCACCTATTTTCCCGTAGTGATAGGGAGAGGGCTCAGTGAGGGATATTGGTAGATAGGGCCTTATCATGTGTGAATCATGAGATAATTTTCCTAATATCATGAGATTACCAAATGTTGATCTTAGATACAAGTGTTATAGTAGTATATACTACTTCATATACATAGAGGAAGACACGTTACTTAGATTATGAGTTAGATTGATGAGGGGGGTTATATAAAGACTTATATAGGCACATGTGATACTTGGGAGGAGGTGAGTGAGGAGAGTAAAGGACTTAGTATAGGATCCATAGGATGTGTAAGGGGATTTGATGCCATAAATGTGGATGGGGGGATTAGAGAGGCCTAAATGGGGGTTAGATAGTAGTTGTAGGACAAACTAGAGGGAGTGGAGTGCATTCAGAGGGGAGTGGAGGTGGAGATGAGGTAAGTTCATCTCAACCACCCTTGACAAATGATGAAAGAGCATTATTAGATTGAGTAAATAAAGATGTATAGGTTTGTGTCACAGAGAATGGATATATATCTATAAAGAGAGACATCCTTAGAGTACACTTATAAGGGGAGATAACACAAGGGGATGACCAACTAGCTAGTGTACAAGGATAGATCACAAAGTTACAGGGGTAGGTGACTACTTTTAAAAGACACATCCAGAGTAGATATGACTAGATATAGAGTAAAGAGGCCTAGATATTGGTATTGTAGAGTCAAATCTGGAGTTGAGATGCATAAATTATGACTTTATAGGGCTAGATTGGGTAGTTACAGACTTAGGTGATGGATGAGATAAATAGGGAGGAGGGGGATGCAATAATGATAAATAGGGAGATGCTAGTATTAATGAATAAGATTACATGACTAACATAGGAGGCTCGATACTATAGAGACCTATATGATGTATTAGTTCCACTTGAGCAATGTGTAACAACATTCAAAGCTAGTTCCTTATAATCAGTACATCAACATTTTAGGGGACCACCTGGACCATAGTCGAGAAGTGATTATAGTTGAAACATGTGTTATATGATGGATATTTGTATACTGTATTGCATTAATGCACATAGGCCCATATTTTGTATCCATATATTTTGATGTGGACTTCATGTGAACATTATTAACTGTTGTATGTGATTATGATTTTTTTGTGATATATGATGTGATGCATTATAATTTTGTTGTAATGGGATAGATGATGTGATTATTAGACATATGTGATTTATGTGATGATTATGCTTGTGATGTTATATGAACAATTGATTATATATTGATGTTATATATTTATACATTTGATTATGTGATAAGGTGATATGAATATTGATAGATGATACTTGTATTGATTAAGTATGCATTGTTGTGATGTTATTTGATAATAATGAGATATTTTATATTCTATGTTAAAATGAAGTTATTATGATTATGTGATGATAAAATTTCATGAAAGAGGTTCGATAAATATTCTAATAAAATATTCCATTATTTTAATTTTGTGCCTCATAAATTATGTTAGGGAAAGAATCCTCCTATACCAAGGAGATGGGTGGGCATGGTATAGTAGGTTAGGATGAGTAGGTCTGATAGTGGTATGATTAGGGAGATGATATGGGGGTAATTTAGAGCCATTGGAGATGTAGGAAATCATGATAGTGGTCAAGGGCACATGGAAGTCACAGTGTGTGGGAACTTTGTTTTAGGTGACTTACCCAATTTGTTGAGATTGGGTTGTCACTTAGATCATCCTTGTTCCTCTTTTGATAAAAAAGAACAAAAAATAAAAATACAAGATAATAAGACCATTTCACTAATTATGATAAATAGTTACAATACTTAATGACTTAACAAACAATAACACACATTCACACATACATAAAAAGATAAAAATAATACACATCATGGAAGAGAAAATAAACTAAGATAATGATGAATGGTTTATATACATGTGATCTTAAGAAAAAATATAAGGAGATGATCAATTACAATGGAACTAATAGAAAAGTGAAAATATGTACATGGGGTTAATTATGCCCTAAAGTATTTTTATTATGACTGAGACAAGGATCCAATCTAATCATAAACAATCATTGGTAAGGCCTAGAATGAATGATAAATATTTAGTTGTAGAGTGAATAATGGATCCTAGATTAATAATATTATGCAACCCTTAAAATGATGATATTAGTGGGGTCTTGTGGATCATGATTAGGAATGGAGATGGATAGATAAAGATGGATATAACTTGAGGCTAGTAAGAGACATAATCATCAAGGAAGATGTGATTTAGATATGTATTAGGGTTTCAAAAATAGAATGAATGATGTATCAAAGTTTATGGAGATATTATGGATAATTCATCAATAGATGATCCCCTCACACAACTAGAAATGACTTGTCCCAACTTGAAATATCTGTCTTTTGATTCTAACTAAACATGTAATATACACCCACTCATAAGACTAGGGTCAGCTGGAAAATGATGGAATGGAAATAAAAGGATAAGTGGAATGGGAATGGCTATGCCCCCAAGAGTGGGGAATCATATAAAAAGGTATATAGATCATTTCAAGTATTAAAAAAATTCAAATGCATTATTTTCATAGGCTCATTGATCTCATCACCTTCAAGTGTGGATAATATGTAGGCTCCTGATCTAAATTTTACAATAATTATGTAGGGCCCAAGCCAATTTGCCTTAAATTTTCCCCTTTTATCCCAGTCTACATTAGTGTTCCTTTGATTCTCCTTGAGGACTAGATCACCAAATTTAAATAATATGGACAAGTTCTTTTTGTGATATTGGCCTTTTAACATTTTTTTATATGACCAAAGGTTATTTACGGCATTCTAACATTTTTCATCCAAAATTTCTAGCTCTTGTAGCCTTTCTTGTCTAAGATTACGGTTGGTAATGATACCCCATAAAGAGATGCATAAGGAGGGGTGTTTTACTTCTATAGGAAATATTTATTTAGTTCCATATACTAAAGAGTATAGAGTAGCTTTAGAAGGTTTTTGGACACTAATTCTATAAGACCAAATTATATGGTATAATTACAATTGCTAGTTTTTGCTTGCACCATTAACTATTTTCTTTAGAATATTATGAAGTATCTTATTAGTGGCTTTTGGTTTCCCATTCTAATAGGGATAATAAGTGGTAAAAATTTTCTTCTCAATATGATAATGTTTGTGTAGATCTTCAACCTCTTGATTTTTAAAATACTTACCATTATCTAATAAGAATTTGGTGAGGATAACAAAATGGAAAATAATTTAATTTAGGATGAACTTTGATATTTGGATACCTATGGTATAAATAGTAACATGGATTCAACCCATTTTATAAGGTACTCCATAGTTGAGATTATAAACTTATGCCCATCAAATGATGTTGGATTTAGCTTTCTGATTAAATATTCACCCCATACAAAAAATGGCCAAGGGTTCATTATAGCTTGCAACTCTTGTGCAATAACATGAGTAATATTACTATGTTTTTGAAATGCTACACACTTTTGTAAACATTGAATAACATTTTGATCCATTGTATGTAAATAATATCCAGTCCTAAGTATTGTCTCTACTAGGGTCATTTCACTAAAATGGCCACCCCCAATACCATCATGTATTCCTTGATTGTAAAGGTAGCCTCTTATGAGGATAGGCATCTAAATAGGGTCTCATCATAGCCTCACTAATAGAGCATGATTACAAATATGGTGTAATAGGATGTGAAATAGATAAAGGCCTTACATTGGTGATGATTTAGGTTTGGTGGAAGGACATTATCATAGAGATAGGTGTATATGTTGTGATGCCATGGTAGATTGGGATCAGGGATGGCACAAGTTTGAAAATGGGCCATGGATTTATGAGTCAATAATATCATATGTTTAACTAGAAAATTACCTTCAAAGACATATTTTGGAAGGTCAATCAAAGACATGATAGTGTTTATGGAGTCATCTGCATTATTACTTTGTATTGGCACTTGTTCTAATGTGATAGAATGAAAATTTTACTTTATTTGGTCCACCAACTATTTATAGGGAAGAATTTTTTCATCCTTTATTTGGAACTCTTTGTTCACTTTTTTGATAATCAACTATGAATCACCAAATACCTAAAGGTGTAGGATGTTTCACCAGATATCTAGTTGGAGACTGATAATTAAGGCTTCATTTTCAAAAATATTATTGGTACATGGGAAAATAAGACATAAATATTTAGGGATGAGGTCACCTTATGGGGTTACCAAAAATATAATCGCTCATGACCCATTTATGGTGAAGGATCCATCAAAATATAATTTCTAGCTATTGGGTTATGTAGTGGTCAAGATAGACTCATCTAGAAAAGTTGTGATAAGGGGATTGGTATCTACAAAGGGTGATTATTCAAGTTGATTTATGATTTATTATCATTTGACAGACTTTTGACTAACTTATTCTATATCAAATTCACTTAAAAACATTATCCACTTGTTATCCTACCAATAAGAATAGGTTTTGATATCATGTACTTAAAGGGACCAACTTTAGCTATGAGATGGACTTAGTTATTGAGCATATAATGCCAATTTTTTTGGGATGTAAAGACAAAAACCAAGAAAGATTTTTCTATAAGGATATATTTAAGATCATATGAAATCAATGTTTAACCAAGATAATAGATTTCCCACTCTTTATCTGCATCATTGTGTTGCATTAGAAGGGCCCTTATTACACAAAGTATTGCAGATATATATAAAATCAAAGGCCTTCTTATAACTAGTGGTGATAACATCGAAGGCTTGGCCAGATATTGTTTAAGATTGTCAAAGACTTGTTGACACTCAAAGTTCTAACTAAAATGAGCCCCATTTTTCAAAATATGGGTTAAGGGGTGACATTTGCCTATTAATTGGGAGATAAATTGATGGATGGGCTATAGTTTGCCTTGAAGGATTTTGAGATACTTCAAATTTTGAGGACAAGGCATTTACATAATTTCTTTAACTTTTGCTAGATCAAACTCAATACCTCTCCTGGGCACTATGAACCCTAATAGTTTTCCCTGACTCCAAACACACATTTATTTTAGTTCAATCTAACTTTTATATTAGTGGAGTCACTCAAAGATTCTTCTTAAAACCACATGATGCTTTGATTAGAGTTTTAACTCTCTTAGAATATCATCTACATAATTTTTAATGATGGCATACATCATGTTATGGAAGATGATGGCCATTACCCATTGATAGGTAACACCTATGTTTTTTAGACCAAATGGAATCACTTATTAACAAAAATATCCACATGGAGTAATAAATGTTATCTTATGTTGATCCTTGACTACAATTTTGATTTGGTTATAGCCGAAAAATCCATCCATGATGGATAACATCTCATAACCTATAGTAGAATCCATGATCATGTCTATATTTGGTAGTACGAAGTCATGTTTAGGATATGCTTTGTTGATATCCTAAAATTTAATAATTATTTGGATTCCACCTTATGGATTGGCCATAGGAACAATGTTAGATATCCAATTGGAATAATCAATAGGATGGATAAATCTAGCTTCTAGAATTTTCTGTAATTCTTCTTTGAATAATAAAGCCACCTTAGGTTGCATCTTGTAGATTTTTTGCTTGATTATTTTTTCATTAGGATGGAATACTAAATGATGAACTACCAAGGAGGGATCAAGCCCTGACATGTTTGAATAACACCATGCAAAGACAACTATAAATTCTTTGATAAACTCAATAAGAATTTGGTGTCCCTTAGGTGTAAGAATTACCCCTAATTTAACAATTTTAAGACTTTATTATTTTCTAATATTGATTCAATGACCTCCTCAATTAGGGAGGGTGATTAGTCCTAAAGATACATTGGGGGTGATGGTAGATGTTGGAATCTGAAGAAAAATCATCTAAGAACTATGTGTCTAATTCTAAATAGAGTTATGATTCATCAAGAGAAATTGGAAAACCCTCCAAGTTTTGAGAGGGATCTTCATTTTCATATTCCTCTTCTTCAATTTGAATAAGGGATATTTGTTGTTCCCCAAAATAGGCTAACTTGTTGATATGAATAGAGAATGCCTTCTTGTGATCTCCTGATGGCATAAAGTCTCATGCTCCCAAATATTATATAATGGCCTCATCACTTTGAAACATGTCAAAAGAAGGCTCACGTTTTTTATCCAAATCTATCAAGGTAGGGTAAAAAAGGGATATATTAATGGTGGATATGATGGTGTCATGGAAGAGGTTGGCGACAACAAGGTATTCATAAGGTCTATAAATGGATCTTGTTTTAACTTCTTCATTAGAAGAAAGCTCCTTAAGAACCAAAGAAGTATCCAAAATGATATTGTTTACATTAACATTGAGAGGTTTGTACCCCAAACCAAGATGTTGTGGATGTTCTTGAACCCCTATAAGTTAAATATTGCCTTGTTTATGTCTCTTTAGTCCTTTTCCCTGATAGTTCATAATTTACAACATTTATTGAAGTTGGGGGTACTTATATATATGAGATTGAAGGGCCTCATTGTATAGAATAAGACATGAATCATTGATCTCAACAAAGTAATCCTATGAAAGTAGACCTTCACTTGTAAATGTTATTGGTCCAAACTATTACCTGATAGGTTATCCTTACTTATGGATGGAGACCCATAGCTATGTGGGGAGAGTGGCAAGTCTCCTACACAAAAGGTTTTGTATTCTTATTCCCCAAAACCTATGGATGTGATCTTGAGATGGGTAACATCTAGAGATGGATTTGAAGCCAATAATAAATCATCTAAGTGGACATATGTGGTATCTATTAGATTAGGAGTGGAACTATCTGTGTTAGAGAAATAGCAAGCAGGATGAGATTAATCCATCTTATAGCTATAAAAATGTTCTATTTCCCTAGGGATGGTAACCTCCATGCCAAAATGAACAAATTTTAAATACTAATGAAGGGTGTAAGGGACTAATTGCATTTCATGGATCTATGGATGTCCTAAAATTAGGTTAGATGGAATATCAACATCCAAAACATGGATTAAGGTCTGATAGCTGATGGATCACATAGTAATAGAAAGATAAATGGTTCCTATAGATGGCCTTTCATTATCATCATATGCCTTAATCATTATGAGAGTAAGACATAATGATGACTTAAAGTTCCAAAAACTATTTAAAAAATAAAAATTATAGAAATTCAAATTAGAACCTCCATCTATCAGTAGCTGAGGGATTTTGTCATTGGAAATAGAGATTTTTATGAATAGTGGGCAATTGTGAAGTAGGCCAATAGGAGGCATATCCTAGGCAAAAAAAAGTTATTTGTTTTGAGGGGGAAAAGTGACACACCAAGGCTTGAAAGTGGCTATTTTTAATGTATTGAGGTACTTTAAGGTCATTTAAGACTTGATTAAGAATTTTTTGATGCATAGAGGACATTTTGAGAAGATCCATAAGAGAGATTTGTGTTGGGGTCTTCTCAAGCTGTTAAATTATGTCATATGGTTTATTGAAACATTTAGAGACCCTTTTAGAAACATTGACCCTTTGGGATGTTGACATGGATGGGTATTTTGGTGGTGCTCTAGGAACTATAATTTTACTACACCATGTGGTGACTACATAGTTGTGGCTTGATTAATCTTAATAATGGTGGATGGTGATGGTGTGGGCTCTTGGTGGCTATATATTTTGATGGTGTTGGCATAACGGTATGGAATGGAATCATAATCTATTAAACTCTAGGTGGATGATTAACCTTAGTATTTGGGTGGTTTTATTTCCCTCTAATCATGTTTAAGTAATGGGTCATGATAGCTGCTAAGTTGTTAATTCTTAGATTGGTTGGTTGGGCTCTCCCCTTCTACTTAAATGTCACCATTTTCAATTATATCTTGAATAAAATGTTTCTATTACATTCATTTTTTAGTATCATGACCTTTAACTCTATGATATTGGTAGAATTCATTCTCATGATACCAATCAAGTCGAGGTTTGTTTTCATCTTACAGTTGAATTTTGGGAAGAGTGATCATATTGGAAGTGATTAACTATTGAAGGAACACTTCTATAGGTATCCCAAGACTATTAAGAGGAATTTTCCCTATTTAGGGTTTTAGTTTTCCCTATGTTACTTTGATGGATGAGATAGTCTATTGATTAAGAGTCATTTTATGTATTGTTTGGACATGTTTAGAATCCATGACTTCATCTCCCATGACATTTTTATCTTTATTAAAGGTATTTGGCTTACCTCAAAAGGGGTTTTATTGATTATGGATTTGTTCATTTTAGGTATAAAATTTGATTTTTCCTTTATCAATGAAGTCCTTAATTTAGATCCCCTTTTCTATGATATCATCAAAATATTTAACACATTGTAGCTTTAACTAATATTTTAATTTGGTGTTGAGGTTGTCGATGAACATTTTAGCCAATTCTTATTCTATAATTGTATAATAGAATTGGCTTGCTAGACTTCTCCAACTTTATAGGAAGTAGGCTAGACTTTCCCCATTTATTGGTTTGGTGTTTTAAAGCTCTATAATGTATATATCATGCCCAATATTAAATGAGAAGTGCTCATGAATTTTTAATTCAACCCTTCAAAGCTAGATATCGACCCTTTAAGAAAATGCATAAACTAATCTAATGTGGGCCCTGTGAGACTTTTAAGAAAAATCCTAAGGAAATAAGCATCCTTATAAGAAACCTAATTACATGCTAAATAGAATTATTGTACATGATCTTAGGGATCCCCTTTCCCTCTACATTTTTAAAATTTTGGAACTTCAAAATGTGGTGGGGAAGTTACTTGTAAAATGATCATATTTAAAGGGTAAGTGCAAATATTTCATACTTGTACCTCATTACTTATGTATGAAGAATAATTTTTTGAAGAGTTTCCTTAAATATCTTCCACTCTTGAGCAAAGGATGGGTCCATGAGGGGATTGGAGTTTTAGCATGAATAGTGAGAGATATAGAATGATTAGGGTTAGAATTTCAAAAAAATTTCCATGGGAAAGAAGGTCTTTTATTTTATGCTTGGAATTGTGAGTCAAGGGAGTTGATTTGTTGGATTATCTCAACTAACCAATCCTTCATGGTTGTTTTTTCTCCTATTAGAATCAATGTTATTGTTTTATATGGGTTATTATTGTTCTTGTTCTTCAAAATCATATTCATGATCCACAAGATTTTCCTCTTTGTGCTCTTGATTAGTATTGGCATGATTATGGGTAGTGTTGGGTCTAGTAAATAGATGGACTAGGTGTTGAAATATTTTTTGGTCAATGTTAGGGGGTAGTGTTCCCCTCATTCTAATGACTTGGACTAGGATTTAATAAAAATTTTCATATATATATTAACCAAATTGGGCCCTAACTTCAACACTATAGAGTAAGTCAATTTTGAATTGATATTCCTCTCTAGGAGTATGTATATCACTATGTGTATCATCATTATGTAACCACATAGGTCCCCAAAAAATTCATTATCTTGGTTGGATCCTTGTCCCATTCTAGGAATTTGGGCATGGGTTTAGATAGGTATGATGGAGGATGAGGGTGATGCAAGAAAAGTGATAGGGTGTGTTTTTAATACAGGGTTATGAGAGAGAAGGTGGATTTAGATACTAATTTTGTCTAAAATCCAAAACTAAGAGTGGTCAAGAGAAATGATTTAGATATGACTTGGATTTATATTTTGGAAGGATATTAATACTAACCAAACACTTCTAAAGCCAACACCCTATAGATATTCAATCTAGCAAAGAGACCAATTAGATGAGATGACTAAATACCCTTCACACTAACAAGGTGATGATTATATGGGTTCTAGGTATGAAAAGGTAGTGATGATGAAATGATGGGTGATAGACTAAAACCTAACAAGGTTATGTACATTGATAAAGTTTAGTCAAGATGTGATGATCAAGACAAAAAGTGATGGGTGATCGCTAAGGTTTGATTTCAGGACAAATATTATATCTAAGATAGTGATATGGAAAGGGTGGTTTTCTTAATTCTATAATGGGATTTATCCTAAGGGCCTCTATATTTTTTATGACAAAAATGGGATAGGCCAACTTGGTTCACAAACAACATAGGCTTTAGTAAAACATAGAAATAACATGCTCAATCACAAGCCCTAATTTATTCAATTTAATGGGTGTGTAACACAACATATATAATTTATAATGGATTTGAGGGTGAGGATATAGGATGATAACCCATTATGAAATCAACCAAACCCTCTCAACCATGTATTCACTTGATGGTCAGTTGATAATTGATCCTGACTCTGGCAACATAACACTTGTTATGACTGATAGGTCCTATGCTAGGTTTACACAAGGGTATCTAAGTGATTCCATGTGATACACAAAGGTATGTGGGGAACAAATCCATATAGGGTTATTTTCAATTATTGTTTTAGAGAATTAACTCTTCCCCTTCATGAATGACATGTATGGGCTTAACCACTTTGCCTAATGATAACCATCCCTGATATTTATATTCCATCAAGACATGGAGTTTGATTAAATACATGTTGATGAAATACATGAATCCAAACCTTAATTAATAAGCTGATATATGGGGATGAATTCCATGTCATGTATTATCCTAAACTCATTGGGTTAACACAAGCAAGTATAATCAATGTACCCAATTAAATACCTATGTGAAAAAATGAAAAGCAAATAAACAAGTGACACAAGACAAGATATAAGTAAAAGTATTTAAAAGATGTAATTTTAGGTACTCCCCCTATAAGCACATAGTTTAGAAGATCAAATTTAGTGCATTTGACTTGAAAGGTCCTATAATAAATGTGTTAGTAGTTTTATTTTAAGCAAAATTCCTAATTTCCTACAAAACCACAAAAAACATAATCAGTGTAATGCAATATCACTTCTAGAGACTACAATATTATGAATTTTATGAAACAAACACTACTCTTGAGTTTTGTTATTGTGGATAAGTAACTAACCATGATGGTTGATTGTACAATCGTTGCAAAACTGCAAAAAGTTAAGCAAAATTGTGAATTTTATTACAAAAATGTAAATTCATGAGTAGTGATATTGCAAAATAATAAAAGACTTGTCAATTATATCTTTTAGACCAATATAGATATTTAAGAAATATTTATATACTACTTTTACAATCTTATTTACAACTATTTATATCAAAAACTTGTTTAAAAGACATAAATGTAAGAATTTTGACTTTTTATAAATTAGTGCAAGATGAACAAACAATGCATAAAATTAAAAAATTATAAGGATTCCTATATATCAAAATAATTCTCAAACTAGTGTTTATTCATCTAAAATAGTTATCAAAACTTGACAATAAAAAAATAATAATAAATCACAACATCACTTATTTTAGACAATATCACAATTTAAATATAAAGTTACGAATTCACAAATAGAAATTTTGCCTAAAATGGCAAAAAAGATAGGGATAAATGTTTGGGTTTCTCTTTAGAAGGTGATTATTCTCTTTTCCTTTTCAATAGGAAAAACTTCACATAGAAATTAGCCAAAAAAATGGTTAGCATAAATATCTTAGTTCTTAGACTTCTTAAATAAGATGCAATATTGTATGTGTTTTATTATTTTAAGGAATCTAGTGTTTAGTTCATAAATAATAGTGGGTATAGATTAAGGGAAAATTATAGTTTAATGTGGTAAAATATATATTTTTATCAAGTAAATTACATGTGGAAGAGAAATAAACTTATCTAGAAATGGGTTGAAATGGATGATTCAAGAGCTGGAAATTTAATGAGCTCAAAATATGGCTCATTATTGACATGTTGTTTCCTTCAAATCATCTCTCAAAGGATATTATCTTATGCAAATCTTATATTCTTAGATATCTATGACATGGAAAATAGATATTTGTCTTGTTTATATTAAACCAAAGACTGAACCTTTACTTTGTCATTAATGTCTAATACATAGCATGTTTTAGTGATATTTGGTGTGAAGAATGTTCAGGAACAAGACATAGGTGATGTATAATGAACATTCCATTTTGATCTCCATCTAGCAAGACTACGGACTCTGCAGGTTTGTTTTTATGGACTCTGTAGGCTTGTTTCTACGGACTCTACATGATTGTTTCTACAAACTCTATAGGCTTGTTTCTACAGACACTATAGGCTTATTTCTATGGACTCTATAGGCTTATTTATGTAGACTCTGCAGGCTCATTTTATAGACTCTGTGGGGTCAATTTCAAGAATTTTGTAAGGACAATGCCACAAATAGGAAGCTGGAGACCAAATAAGATAAGAAAGAACCATTCCAGTTCGAATAAAATAAGGAAAATAACCACCTACTATTTTGAAGGACTTGATTTTGATAAATTTGTATATAATCAGATTAGAGGACTATTATAAGATAGGATATTTATTTCATCTAAATAATTGGATCTCTTGGAAATCTAATCTCTTATCTTTGGATGAAGGGATCGACCCAAGAGTCCTATTCTTTTGCATCCTATTTTGAGTTAATTGTATTAGTATAAAGTGTAAGACTTTCGACTATGAATGGGGAGAAGAAATAGAAGATATAGATAAAATAGAGAATCAAGAATTAGATATTTTAGAAGCATACAAGTTTTAATCAAACTGTAATCATTTCATTTCTATGAATTAATACTTCAAGTTTCTAGCACTGATTAATCTTTGTTCCTAAGTCTGAGAGGAGCAAGGGACCACTCTCCTTGGAACCAAGAACTATGTATGGTATTTATATTCTATTTTATTAATTTTTTGTTATAATTAATTAGAATCACGTTACTATTTGCATTTATTTATAAAAACATCAAAACAAATGTATAGTTTAAAAAGAGAATTTTTTTATTTCATTTATTTTCTATGCAAAGTATGTTTTCTTTTCTAGCAGAAGTGTGAAGCAAATTTTCTTTCATAAATAGGAGTGTGAATTTCTTTCCTTTCAAATGTAAAATAGAAGTGTGATCTTTTACTTCCAATAAAAGAGTGGATTGATTTGATTTCTTTCTTTTTTTAGAAAAAGCATAAATCACATAGTTTAGGATACATTCCTTTCTTTAGTCAAAGTTAGAATAGGACCAGAAAGCACCCCCATAAGCAACTTTCTAGATCTACCATCCCATACCTTACTACAGATAGCTTTGGACACTAGCCCTGGTTGATAAGACACCAAATGAATATTGGTTAAATGAGGAGTTATATGACACTCGTCATTTTTGGTGCCATTGTCAGGGAACACAAGGTGTCAGTAAGGTAATAATTATTGATCTAGATTGAAAAATAGAAAAAAAAATTGTAAAAAATCATAAAAATCTCAAAACAATCAATAAAATGATGTACCATCTTAGAGATTCTAAAAGATAATTTTTTCTAAAGTTTCCACCAAGAACACAAGTGGACACTTCTTCAACATCTCTGAATAGTGAACCAGACCATACAAGTGAAACCCATTTGAAAGAATCTTCTAAAACTGGGATAGGAACTAGGCCATTGCCATATGCAAGCCCCATATGAAAAATTCCTCAAGATCAATCTCTTGCAGGAAGACATTATTTAGAGATTGCCAAAGACTTAGAAGAAGCATTTCAAAGATCTATAGCTGAATAAAATTCTAAGAACTTGGAACAACCCATAACTGAGACCAAAAACATTTAGTGGGAAGATCATCTTGGCTTTGAAATATCATTAGAAGAAGAAATGGCACTCCAACAAAATCAACAATTCACACAAACAGGAAGGAATTTATCCGTTCCTATTGTTATAGATCCTAATGATCAAACCCCCATGAAAAATATTTCACCAGCTAATCTACCAAATTTTTGGGGGTGATCTACATAAGATCTTGATCAATTCCTGTTTGAGTTTAAGGTGCTATGTCAAACCTATGATTACACAATTGATACCCAAAATTAAAACTATTTCCCTCTACACTTAAAGGTATAGCTATGAGATAGTTCATGGGTTTACCTAGTAATTCTATTAGAACATGGGATGACATAGAAACATAATTCTTGAACAAATACCAAGATTACTATCAAGTGCAAGAAATAAAAGAGGATTTTTTCAAAATCAAATAAAATGAGGATGAATTTTTAGAGGATTATTTGGATAGATTCATGTTCACTCATAAAAGAAGTAATTATCCACTCACTGAAGACATTCAAAAATTGGTTTTCTTAAAAGGATTAGATGAAGATACTAGAGATGCCTTAAATTTAATGGGTAGAGGAGATATAAATAACTTGGCTTTCAATTAGATTTATGAGATTTGTACCAATTACTCTCGAATGAAACCTAGAATTAGGAAAATAAAGTTGGGAAAATCTAATGAAGTGGGTAAATTAATATAATAATTTGATAATCTCAAGATAGATATTTTGGTTACACTAAATAGTACTTTGGATGGCCTTCAAGCTAAGATAAATGCAATAGAGCCTTTAGCAATCTACTATCCTAAGTGCAGATAGAAACATGCCTTTAGAGACTACCCCCTAGATAGAACCAATATTTCATCATGTGGGATCTGTGATGCAACAAATCATGATACCAAATATTGCACCCTTCTACCTGTTTTAAAGAATAAAATGAAAACACAAGTCCAGTCCACTAAAGAAGTAAATTATATTTAGAGACAAAACTTTGCCTCACAAAACCAGTCTCAAGGACAGTTTAATACAAGAAATCTAGTTAATCCATGGATGGCACCATGGAATGTTTCAATTGCTTCACCATTTTGGAATCAACCCCAAATTCTATCAATTTAAAATCCATGGGCAAGATAAGAACACCTCCATGGATGGTACCATAACCACATCAACAATGGGTACCATAGCAGTAATGGATGCCATAACCATATCAACAATGGAATCAGTAGTGGAACCCATAATTACAATTCACCCAACCAAGAAGATCACTTCAATAACAAACCATTATGTCACCCCCAGTTATTCAGCAATAAGGACAAATCAATTAGCCCTTAATGCTTACACAACCAATAAAAAATATGAAAAATAAACAACCAACACCTATTTATGTTAATGAATAGGAAGAAATAATCAATGTTGGAGCTATTGAGTGTTCAAACATACGTTTGAGATCAAGGAAAACTATACAAAAACCTCCAATTCTCATTTATGAGATACCTGATGAAAATGAAAAGATAGAATCATCTCAATTAAGCACTAGAGAAGTGGAAATAAAAATGAGCTCTGAAGTAAACAAAGGAAATACTACTACACTAGTAGTTCCTTTTCTTGAAAGATTAAGAGAAACTAATATTAAACTAGACTCAAACTTGGTCCATGAGTTGCAAAAGATCAATATTGAGGTACCCCTTCTACAAGCTATTAGGGATATACCTGAATTAAATAAAATCATCAAAAACCTCTATATTAAGAAACATGGGAGGAAGGTAAAATATCTTGGAACCATTCATGTTGATGGAAAAGTTGTTGATTTATTAGTAGGAAAACTATTAGTTCCAAAATATGCAGAACTAGGAAGCCCAGTGATCATAGTTACAATTAGAGGAAAAGAAATTCCTAATGTCTTGGTAGATTTGGGAGTAACAATCAATGTCATGACAACTGATACTCTCCATGCATTATCTATTATTAGAATGTAACCTACAACTACCATTCTTCAAATCGTGAACTAGTCGGTAATAAAACCAGAGGAGACTATAGAAAATGTTGAAGTGCTAATAGAATCTTGGGAATATCCAATAGATTTCATGGTCTTGGAACCCAAAACAAAGAATCTAGGATATCCTATAATCCTAGGTTAACCATGGTTGGCTATTGTAGTAACATTGATTAATTGTAGGTCAAGAGACATGACTATTTTTAATGGGTTAAAATCCAAATGTATCTCCTTGTATCTTCTTGCAAAACCATCAACAAATTGCATACAAGAACTTTGGGTGGATGAATCAGATAACACATTAAACAAAATTTCCTCGTTAGCCATGATCACAGTTAAAAAACACTTGAAATAATTGAATGGAGACATATACCCATAATATATAGACTCTACCAGTCTAGAAACTATGGACTATGCCATTCCAGAAACCACTGACTATGCCAGTCTAGAAACTATGGACTCTACCAGTCCAAAAGCTACAAAATACCTTAGTTTAGGATTTTTGGGTCAGATGGAAAATTTTTAAACCTCCAATTCTACTTTTGCTATTACTTCTTCATCATATGATCATAAATTGATTCATAAAAGTGTGTGGAAGTTGACAGAACAACAACAAAATCATTTCTTAGATGCATTTCATTATTCCTTAGTAACATTAGTTCCTCCTAAAAAAGAGTTTATTGATAATGTAACTATGTTTCATAAGCTACTTCCTTATCCATGTCCTTTAAACTCATTAATTAGTGAGTTTAAGCAAATATAATCTAACTACCTAGGTATAAAACCAATCATGGTGTTACCTAGAAATTTTTTGAACATCAATAGTTGGTTAACAAATGAAGAGGAAGATCAACTCTTTGAAGTATTGGAAAGGCATACCAAGGATTTTGCTTGGGATTATACCGACATGAAAGGAATTCACCCCAACATATGCACTCATCACATTTACATAGAATCTGTCAAACCGGTTAGACAACCACAAAGAAGAATAAACCCAACATTAAAGGAAATAGTTAAAATAGAAATCCAAAAGTTGTTAGAAGTTGGGTTTATTTACCCCATCTCAAATAGCCAGTGGGTTTCACATCTAGTAATTATGCCCAAGAAAAATGGAAAGTTAAGAGTATGTGTAGATTATAGAGAGCTAAATAAAGCAACATTAAGAGATTACTTTCCTATACCTTTCATTCATCAAGTTCTTGATAACTTGGCAGGAAAGAAATATTTTTGTTTCCTAGATGGGTTCAGTGGGTATAACTAGATAATGATAGTAGCTGAAGATCAAGATAAAACCACATATACTTTCCCTTGGGGAAATTTTTCTTACTGAGTACTTTCATTTGGACTCTGTAATGCTCCATCAACCTTCTAAAGAGCAATTTTGGCAATATTCTCTGACCTTACAAATGATTATGTTGAGGTATATATGGATGATTTCACTATTTATGGTGAAACTTATGAAGAAGCTCTTACCAACTTGGAAAGACTATTGATCACATGTGAGTAACATCAATTATCTTTGAGCCATGAGAAATTTTTGTTGATGATGGATGAAGAAATAGTCTTGGGAAACCATATTTCTGCAAGAGGCATTCAAGTAGATCCAAAGAAAGTTGAAATAATTTCCAACTTAACCATTCCACAAACACAAACTGAAGTTAAGAGTTTTTTAGGACATGATCATTACTACAGATGCTTCATAGATAAGTTTAGCCAAATATCTGCCCCTATGTTTGCCTTGCTTACAAAAGATAGTACATTTGAATGGAGTGATAGTTGCCAGTAGGCCTTTACGACCATCAAATCTAAACTTGTTACTGCTCTAGTATTGAGATGACCAGATTAGACTAAGCCATTCCATATATACATAGATACTTCCAATACAACACTAGGAGTATTTCTTGGACAAAAGGATGAAGAGGGTAAGATGTATACTATATATTATATTAGCAAAAATATGAAACTTGCTGAAAGAAATTACACCAAAACTAAGAAGGAATTCTTAGCTATAATTTATGTAATTAACAAATTCAAACACTACATAACAGGCTACAAGGTATTTTTCTATATATACCATTCATCTATTAGATATCTTACCAACAAACCAATTGTGGGAGGTAGGATTATTAGATGGCTATTGCTCTTATAAGATTTTGATGTTACTATTATAGACAAACTAGGAAAGTCTAATGTGGTTGCTGATTTCTTATCAAGAATGAACACTACATGTGAAGAAGAACTAGTGGAAGATGACTTTCTAGATGAATAATTATTTTATATTTCAGCACAATCTCTGTGGTTTGTTGATATAGCCAATTACCTCACCACAAGGAAGTTTATTCTACACTTTTTACCAAAAGAAAAGAAACATTTAATCAAAGAATGTTGTTCTTTTATATGGATTGATGGAATGTTATTTCAACTTGGACATGATCATGTGTTTCGCAGGTGTGTGAAAAATGGTGAAGCTTATGATATTGTTAGAGTTTGTCATGATGAACTAGGAGGAGGTCATTACTCAACTCAAAGTACCACACATAAAATCTTGGGAGCAAGATATTATTGGCCTCATCTTCATCAGCAAGTAAAAAGATATGTTAGACATAGTGATGCTTGTCAATGAATTAGATAGCCTACTCTTTCAGTAGAGATGCCTCTGCACCCTCATCCTTAATTGGTTTTAGAACCATTTGAGAAATAGGGAATTGATTTTAATGGTCCAGTGGATCTTCCTTCTAGAGGAAAATAATATCTCTTAGTATGTACAGACTATGTGACCAAGTGGGTAGAAGTGGAAGCATTAACTCATGTAAGAGAGGATATGGCAGCTAATTTCTTATATTTTAAAATCATTCAATGATTTGGTGCTCTAATAGAGATAGTCTTCGATCAAGGATTATAGTTCATGTTAAACATGATAAAGCATTTCATGCAAGTGTATCAAAATCAGCATAGAAAAATATCACCATACCATCCACAAGTGAATGGACAAGTTGAAGTCACCAATAGAGAATTGGAAACCATTTTAACCAAGGTTGTTAACTATATTAGAAAGGATTGGGCAGATAAGGTACCAAAAGCTATTTGAGCCTATAATTCTACTTGGAAAATAACAACTAGATTTTGACCTTATGAATTGGTTTATGGTAAGAAGCCTTTATTCTCTATTGAATTTGAATTATAAACTTTGAAAACAACTATAGAAGTAGGAATTGAATTAGAAGAAATATAGAAAGAAAGACTCTTACAGCTTAATCAACTTGATGAAATGAGGATGGAAGCACTACAAAGAACTGAACTGGTACACCATCAAAAAAAAGTTTGGCATGATGCACAAATCAAGCAATGGAAGTTTTAGAAAGGAGATTTGGCACTGTTGTTTGATTTTAAATTTCAATAGTTTGAAAGAAAATTCCAAACAAGATGGTTGGGACCTTATGAGATTAAAGAGGTCTATACAAGTGGTTCTGTTAAGTTGATACCTATTGATGATAGCAGAAGAGCTCTATTAGTCAATGGACATAGATTGAAGCTCTATCAAAAACCTCTCAATAAAAACAAATTTATTCAAAAAGTAAAGGATCAAGTAGATGTTCTGGAAAGCTTTACTTCTTCTAGTGAATATAATCCTTGATAATCCTCTAGAAATAAATAAATAAATATAAATAAATAAATAAAATCAATAGTGAAAATCCTTCTAGGGATGCTATTGACAATGCATGCCTAGAAAATTAGCTTGTTGGTTGGCTATGCATTGCAAAAAAAGGGCTTTGGCTAGAAAACTAGCAATGGCTGGCCAAAGGGCAAAAAGAACTAAAATTCATAAGAAAATCCCATCATGACATTATGATTGGTTATCTCCATGCAATAAACTAATCCATGAAAACCTATTTGTTCAGGACACATGGTAAGCAAATGATAACATCTAAGGTTAAAGTAAGTAAGACATATATTTTATCTATCTATGTTTAGTTAACTAATTGTCTTTGATTTGATTAAGACACTATTCTTTGGATATGACCCAAATTTGAATCTTCTAAAATATAATGACACATGCCATAATGAAAAAGCATGTAACTAAGCCACTAAAGGGGTATGGATAAGTGTGCAGCTTTGATATCATCAGTTGAGTTGTCAAGTATCATAATGATGAGACATCATAATAAAGAGGTTTTAAATGAACTAATGAATCTCTACCACCATCAATATGACATATCATCATTTCACATAACTTATATTGATGAGACAAAATTGATGGCACACTTTATGGAAACATGTAGTGCCTAATTGTATCAAATCATCATACCACACTACAAACTCATGAAACTGTAGTATTTCAAATGAACCATTTCCTTTCTATGGACTTCAATAAAATCTAGTCTACCAATCTTCAGGGCTTGTTGCCTATCGACTTCAACAAAAGATTAGTCTACACCTTAAGTGGAGTTAAAGGAACTAAGCTAACTGTGACTTCACATAGAAATGGGATAGAATATAAGATCAGAGTTGAAGGATCCAACAAAGTTTCATAAGGATAAATATTATATAGCAGTGTTTAGAGCCAATGGCTAGCTACCTTTCATTGAAAAATTCTAGGGTTTCAATGAAATAATGGTAAGTGAATTCATTACCAATCTCACCCCTAAATTTTCAATTGTGAAAGGCATTGTTATTCTTGTTACAACTCAAATCATAAGCCAAATTTAAAAATTTCTAGAAGAAGGAATGAGAGCTACAGGTAGAGTTTCATTTAGTGATTTAATTAGTTAGTTTAATGGTAATAAGCAGACCATAACTTCATGTATAGTATATTCCAAGGAAAAATAAAAAGGGATTAAAATAAATTCACTTCTTGAACCTTGGAAATTTGTAGCCAAGTGGGTAATTAAATATATCATTTGTCAAGGGAAACATAGTCTTTTAGGGGGAGACACCATGAAAATATTAATACATATTAAGCATGGAAGATATAACCCTCAGTACAAAATTAACCTCCCATATTTATTATATGGTGCTCTACAAGTTATGTCTACAACCCCTAATGCTACTCTTAGGAATCATGGCCTTATTCAGCTTATTATCCAGCATCATTTCCTTCAGTAGGGTCAAGAGGTATGGGAGGAATTTTAGAATAGTATAACATAATAAATTCCAGATTTGCTTGCACAAGAAACCTCAAATGTACCATAGGTACACTCATCTCCACCTGGCACATCAGTTGAGAAAACAACACCAAGAAAAAAAATCTCAGACTGTAGTCTTCACAAAAATCCCTTCTTCTTTTTCTTCAAGAAGAATAACAAGGTCTCAAAACCCTGAAATTTCAAGGTTCCCATAAGAACCTCATGAGTCTGTAGTACAACTAGTTCCTTTGATAGGAAGAAGAAAATTGAGATGGAAGGTTGCTATAAAACTTTAGAATACTAAGGTTTTGGTGGTTGAGAAGGAAAATCAACCAAGTTTAGCTCAAAGAGTAACTAAAATAAGAAGGCTCATTTTAATAGAAGAAGATGAACAAGAAGCTACAAATATTTTAGATAGTCTTAAAATGGTGTCTCATTCCCCCATACATCATACTATTTTGGCACCTATAGATATTGATAAAATTCCTTTTGAAAAGAACTCTCTAATCATAAAAGGAGGAGCCAAATCCAAAGGAAGAGCCATACACAATAGAGGAATTAAGTATGGCAGAACAACCACCTATTCCAATTAAAATTGCAATGGATAAAGGGAAAACTATATGTACCAATGAGAAAGGTGAATCATAAAATCTAAATGATCCTATTATGTAGTTAACTTTGCAGCTTTCTCAAGCTCAAGCTCTTAAACAACAACAAACAGATGGCATTGCTGACTTGATCAATCAATTGCAAAATAAGGATCATCTCAACTCATCTTTGGTGCAAAAATTAGATACAATATATGCTGATCATGCAATAAAAATTCATAGATTAGAAGAAATAATAAAATAACATAAAGATGAACATATTAGTCTTTGGATATATGTAAAAAGTCTGAAGAAGGAAACTAGGAGATTGCATAATTTGGTAAACTCTTTCGAAGCACCTACTATTGCACTTTCTCTTCCTAAGGTATTTATTGACCATGGTTGTCAAACAAGTGATCCATTCATTCCTCCCTTGTAAATACCACATCAAATTAAAGAATAATATTATGTACTTAAATAGAAAAATAAAGATGCAACTTCTTCAAACAAACTCTTGGAAAATGAAAAGAAAGAATTAGAGGCTAAATTCCAAGAGTTAGAAGAAAATTTGTAGGATACATGAAAATTAGGATAAACCTTTTTGGTATGTAGGAATCCTTATCTTACATATAGTTTGTTTTTATTTGAACAATTTTATAGATGGTAGCTTTTGTAGATCTCTTGTCATCTTCTTTACAAAGTTTTTTAGCCAACAATATTTTTAGAAATTTTCTATAGTGTTGAACCTGATCAGTAGGATTTTCTTTGTGAATTGTGTTTACATGACTTGATTCTAGGAGATCATGAACACAATAAGTTTTTGATAAATCTTCATGTAAGAGAAGTTCAATTGAGAGCATTACATTCTACATTCAAAAATCAAATAGCATGGAAAGGTAGATTTGAGGACTATACAAATCATGCTAAGACTAAAGGATTATGTGTCAGACTAGCCTTTCCTATTCCCAAATTGATCAAATAGAATTTTAAATGTGCTTTGTTAAATTATGAGGTTAAAACACATCATTTGTAGGATCTATATGATTTTACTATTTCTTTTGATTTGTTTTCAAGACAAAGTTTTGATTCAGTAGTGGCTACAAGTTTAAACAGATGGGACCAACTTTCAGTACCTCTTAAAAGGTGAGAAGTCATGTCTCCAAATAACTTAAGATGGAGTATGAGGAGAGCATCCTCAGTTATATAAATTTTAATAGAGGTAATCAAATCTAGGGGAGAGCAAAAATGGATTGGCATGAGATATAGACCCCCTTTGCTGATCATACCTATTCCAAGATGGTAGAGTTGGGATCCACAATAAAAGGAGCAATTCAGTATATGGAAACAAATGATTCACACACATTAGGGATTTAAAATAAATTTAGATAGACATATAACAAATGAATTTGATGAATATGACCTGATTCAGAGTATAGAAAGTAGAAGCTAGAGTTATGAATGCCAATAAATGTTTGTAATGGGACTTGCAAAAGGTAAAGCTTGGGGGAGATGATGAGATCAAAATATGGCTCATTATTGACATGTTATCTCCTTCAAATCATATCTCGAAGGACATTATCTTATGCAAATCTTAGATTCTTAGATAGCTATTACATGGAAAATAGATATTTGTCTTGTTTATATTAAACCAAAGACTGAACCTTTACTTTGTCATTAATGTCTAATACATAACATGTTTTAGTGATCTTTGGTGTGAAGAATGCTCAAGAAGAAGACACAGGTGATGTATAATGAACATTCTATTTTGATCTCCATCTATTAGAACTACGGATTTTGTAGGCTTGTTTCTACAGACTCTGCAGGATTATTTCCATGAACTCTACAGGCTTGTTTCTATGGACTCCGTAGGCTTATTTCTATGGACTCTACAGGGTCAATTCTAAGAATTTTGTAAGGACAATGCCAAAAACAGGAAGTTAGAGACCAGATAGGATAAGAAAGAACATTCCAACTAGAATCAAATAAGGAAAATAACTTCCTACTATTTTGAAGGACTTACTTTTGATAAATTTGTATTTAATCAGATTTTAGGACTATTATAGGATAGGATATTTATTTTATTGAAATAATTAGATCTCTTGGAAATCCAATCTCCTATCTTTGGATGAAGGGATGGACCCAGGATTCCTATTCTTTTACATCCTATTTTGAGTTGATTGTATTAGTATAAAGTGTAAGACTTTTGACTATGAATGGGGAGAAGAAATAGAAGATATAGAGAAATAGAGAATCAAGAATTAGATATTTTAGAAGCATATAGGTTTCAATCAGATTGTAATTATTTCATTTCTATGAATTAATACTTCAATTTTCCTGCACTAATTAATCTTTGTTACTGAGTCTGAGAGGAGCAAGGACCCACTCTCCTTGGAACCAAAAACTGTGTATGGTATTTATGTTCTATTTTATTAATTTTTTTTTATAATTAATTAGAATCTTATTAATATTTGTATTTGTTTATAAAAACATCAAAACAAATTCATAGTTTAAAAAGAGCATTTTCTCATTTTATTTCTTTTCTATGCAAAGTATGTTTTCTTTTCCATCAGAAGTGTGAACTAAATTTCCTTAGATAAATAGGAGTGTAAATTTACTTTCCCTACAAATGTAAAATAGAAGTGTGATCTTTCACTTCTAGTAAAAGAGTGGATTGATTTAATTTATTTCTTTTTTAAGCAAAAGCATAAATCACATAGTTTAGGATACATTCCTTTCTTTAGTCAAAGTTAGAATAGGATCAATAAGCACCCACATGAGTAGCTTTCTAGATCTACCATCCTATACCTTACTATAGATAGCTTTGGACACCATCCTTGGTTGATAAGACACCAACTGAGTATTGGTTAAATGAGGAGTTAGATGACACTCATCAAAATTGAGGTGCAAGACTAGGACACTATCATGAATTTGGATCTGGCCTTCATTTTTTGATTGGTACATGCACTAAAAGTGGAAATTAGTGGAAACATCACTATAGTCCACCTCTACCACTATTTTCCTAAAGATCTGAGCTTTTTGGTTTTTGTTCACCAAGTCAATGTGAGATTGTGTACCAAATTTTAGAGGTTGAAAGTCAATAGAGCTTGTTGTAGGTCTGATTTAGTCTCCAAAACCCTGTATTCATCTACACATATGTAAATAACAAATGCATCAAAAGTAAAAGGGTTAAAAATTAGGTTAGGGTAATAATGATCACATAATATATAATCCTTGTTATCATGATCTTTGCCTACATTAACCCTCAAGATAGGGTCTCAGATCAAATGTAATTCTCCTTTAGGTATGATGCATAATTAATGTGCATGATAGAAGCAAGAATGACTTTTGCCTAGGCCTTTCTTTGATTAAGCATGAAAGTCTATGTGTGATGTTGAATGCTCAGCTATACTATTGACTAATTTTTTATTATTTCTAAAATGCCAAAGTAGTAAGTGCTAGATATTAAATGCCTTGTGAAGTCCTTTATATAAGAGACCCTTTATTTCAATTGTAGGAGATTTATTCACATTATCTGACATCAAAAATCTAAATAAAACTTAAGGGAGGGGATAAGAAGGGTTTAGGACCCATTAAACAAGAAAAAATGACCATTGAACAATAGCACCAAAAAGTACATGAGTGCCAAGTGTTATAGTCCTATAGAATTTTTTCATCTAGGACTTAAAAAAATAGGTTGGGATTGACACAAACCAAGTTTGGGGGTTCTTGGAGGTATAGGTCAGTTGATTGAGATAACAAAGAGGTGATAAAAGTAATAAATAAGACCAAAATAAGTAAAACAAAGATATGGCTAATGTGAATAAGGCTCATCTTTTCTAGTCAGAGTCTCCTATGAAAGGACTATGAAAAGACATGATATGTGTGGTTACTTGACCAATTTAGGGTGTATACATTTTACCCTCTTTTATTATAGTGATACAATGAAATGAAATAATAGAGTAATTTAAAGAAAAGAAAATATGTACATGAACCCACCTACCTGAAGATAAGTGTGCTAAAAAAGGGTATAACTTCCTAGACAAAGAAGTGGATGGAAAACTAAATAGTACCTAGAGAAAGAAGGAATCCCTAAATAGATGCCCCCTATACTAAATATGAAAACAAAATATTTGTAATCATGGAGAAGGAAATAAATTCTTACCCCTTGTGTTTAATCTAGTTAAAAATAAAAAATGCTCAGAGGCCCAAAACCAATGTCTACCTTTATCCCAATAAACTCATGTAATCTGGAATGTGTGCATAGAATTTGTATAATGTGGAGATGAAAATATGTCATGCCCACACTCTAGATAATCTAAACTAGAACTGAGAAGTGTTTTATAGCCCAAAACCAATGTCTAAACTCTATCCCACATACAAACATATAGTCTAGATTTGGATAATGTTATGAACCAACCACTGCAAATGGCAATATGATCTAACCTAGTGACAACTTGGGTATAGCTAGGTGTAATCTATAATTTTGGTAAATGTGTAAGAAGAGAATGGCATGTCTTGTCATTCAATCTATATAATCCTAGATGTTGAAGAACATGAACATTTGTGTCATGCCCCCTAATTTGGTATGTGAGTGATGCATCTATATAATATAGAAATCTATATAGCCATATGTGAAAAATTAGAGATCAAAATAATGTGCTCTACACTATGCTTATAATATGTTATCTAGTTTGTAACTATGTTATGATGTATGAAGTTGTATATGTGAGACGTGTAGTAATGTACATACCCCCAAATTTTTCATCTAGTCTGAATCTATATAGAAGTCACTTTGAATCCATACTATCTAAACCACATTATATCTAACTAATCTATGTATCTATAAACTAAAGGTATGTCCCTCTAAATATCTTGAGTAATGTTGAATGATCTATGTAATCTAAATTACTATATATCTTGATTGAACTAAGAGGAATCTGATAATCCAACTTTTGGATGTGTAAGAATCATGGTGCATTTATAAATTGAAGGTGTATCCTTGTAAGTGTCTTGAGTAATTTTGAGTGACTCATGGAGTCTAAATCACTATATATCTTAACTATTTTGAGTTGAATGTGGCAATCTAAATACTGGAGGTGTGTGAACTATGATGTATCCACATATGAGAGTGGATAGGCACGCTGGGTAAGTGTAGAAATACAAATAGTAAGAATGATGCACCCCTTTTGGGGAGAGAGATGAGATCTATGATAGATTAGGTTGAGCCAAAAGTGATGAATAGTGGTGTACGTATAAATAAGGTTAGCTTGTTGTGAGGAGATTGAAAGTTTACTTTATTGATTATGTTGAGTTTATTTAAAAGTTGAATGAGTTTTTTAATTGGTGTGGAACAAGTTACATGTCTAGGTATAAGAGAGGTATATAGATGTGTGTGACATAGTAGGAAAATGAAATAGTAATAGAAAAAGGCTTATGTGATACCAAATGTATCATTATCATGATTCTATGAAACAAAATGGTTTGTAATAAAGAGCTATGGGGTTTTAGTTATGGGTAAAATAGTATTTTACTTTGAATGAGAAAGTTGTTTGATATACGAAAATTAGATTGATTCTTGATTCATTTGTGGGTGACTAGGTTGAGAGTTTGACCTTTCGAGTGAGAGATATGCTAAGGAGATGAGCACCTACCATGAACCAATTTGAGTATTTGATAGCTGATGTTGAGGTTGGTGGAGAAGTTACCTTGGTAAATAGGTGAAACTTGTCATTTTTGCCTATTTTTGGTGTTTTTGAGGTGTTTTCATGTGTTTTAGGAAATTTTGACTAGTTCTAACACTCTTGTATAGTGTGCAGCACTACTATCTAGGTTTTAGTGTTATTTTCTAGTGTTAGTGTCCTTTTGTATCACTATTATCCACTAAGTCTAGTTTTTTAGGATTTTGATTTGTTTCCTATTTATTGTATAGCTTATATGTTGATTTGACAAGATCAACTAATATATATGTTATTTTATAGGGTTTTGTAGGATGAGGTATGGATGAAGGAGTTTTGTAGAGGCTAGGTGATGGAGACATTGAGATTGTTATCTTTGTTAGATGATGAGAGGGCCATGATGGACAAGGAAGGTCTAGGTCATGTGTGTGACCTAGGCACTGTGTAGTGGGATAGGTATCTGATTACCACCTTGTCTAAGAGGTGGAATGTAGACATATGTACTTTTTAGCTTCTTATTGAAGGGACTAATATTTCTTCTGAGGATGTGTATCATATTTTTCACTTTTTGATTAGTGGACATCATGCAACATTGTAGGATGATATGGGTTTGGATTATATTGTCATGTGTCCTTGTACTTTGTTGGTGTGTCCTCAGGCATACATAGGAGAGGCAGCGATAGTAATGTACTATTGTTAGCTATTTTACAATCAAGTGTTTTAAATCTATGGAAGTGGTTGGTTGTGTTGTTGGATTGATTTATTGTAGTAGATATGAGTGGGGTATTGATTGCATACAAGATGCATATTATTATATGTAATGTAGAGGTGTATGGCACTATGTTCTCATGGGGTATGACTATGTTTTCCCACTTATATAGGTATCTATACTAGTTTACCAAAGATGCATTTAGTGGTGGTGTGAGTACAATTAATTTATTGCATTATTGGGTTTATGAACACATAATAATTATATGATTGATACGATTATCGAGGGAGAGGTGGGTACCTCCATAGCCATTTAGAGAGTGATGGATGAGTATGCTAACTATCCTATCTCCTGGGATAGATCACTATAAATGAGTTTTAGACTGATTGGTGGCTCAAGATATCATATGGTTTCCCTATAGAGGATTTCTTGGGTGGCCCAAGGATGGAGTGTAGTTGCAATATATGAGGGTTAGTTGTTTGTTACATGACCAATAGGCTAGAGTGCTTGATCATTTTTAGTATGATCACATGAATATATATTTTGGGGTTCTATCAGATGTGCCCCCAATAACATGGATGTGGGTGAGGAGTGCATAGGCACTAACAAGAATAAGAGCTTGTGGTAGGCCTACTGAGGCTGAACTAGCACTACTACCTTTAGATGCATGGGATGTAGATATAGATATTCCTGATGTAGATGATGTTGGTTTCATATAGGTATATACTACATGGTGGGAGAGGCATCAATGGGCTCCATTGTATCCCATTTATGGAGGGGATGCCCCCAAGTATAAGGATCCTACTCTGATCCAAATGATAAGAGGTAAGGTTTAATTATATCTAAAATATGTATAAGTTTATGTTTATTTTAGTCTATTTTTAAAATGTATGTCAAACACAGTGTTTGTATCTTTGCATACAGGTGGAGTGGTAGGTGCTCAACATGAAGCACTTGCTAGGGTAAGAGGTAGAGATGATGGGTTTTAGGAGACCATCATTGAGTTGATACTTTTAGAGCTTACACAACATGTTCTTAATGATATAGTGGATGAGGTTTGATAGAGCATGTGACATTTATAGCTAGTGTTTATGTTCATTTGTTTGATAGAGATGTTATAGCGATAGTTGTACATGTTAAAGTAATGGGAGAGAGATGAGCTGAGGGTTGAGATAGATAGGCATAAGATGCCTCCAACTAACTATCGATCAGTGAGTATGTTGATTATGGATGAGTATATGGATCTTACAAAGTAGTATATAGAATTGCATGAGGAGCATGGGTAATTACTAAAGTGAGAAAGCTGATTTAAGAGGCATTTAGGAGCTCAAGGAGGTGTAGGGTCAACATGTGCTAGGTTGGACTATGGGACTAGTACTAGAGGAGAGAGTATGACTAAGATTGAGCACATGATGCCCATTCACAATTGATTATATCTTGATATGATGTATATGCTTTTTGACGTATACTTGGGATATGTGATTTGATTGTTTTCATAATTGTGATGATAATTTTTTATTTTGAATTATATGTGAGCAAAATTTTATTGGTTTTGGAATTGGTAAATTGTTTGGATAGAGTGAGCTAGTTTGAGAATGGTAAATTATTTGGATAATTTGAGTTGGTTAAATGTTGGAAAAATATGATTTCATAAGATCTATATTTTTATAGGTTAGCTTTGATCATGGAGAGTTACTAGGAATTAATAATGTTAGTTGTTAATAAATGGGGATGTAAGATAGAACATTATGCATATTACTTCCTTGAAAGTGGCTCAAGAATATAAAGGATAGCTAGACCTTTGGCTCCATCATTGCCCTATTAAGTGAGGTTATGGATTGATGCTAGTATCAAGGTATGTCATATCACTCTATGTTGTATCACTATCTAAACCTTGATTGCCAACTAAACAAATTCCCATACTGTTCATGTTGTGTAGAAACATGCTCTATATCTGATATTGTCTATGATGTACTAACTATAATTGGATGTGGAGATTCTACATAATGTAACTTTACTGGACATGTAATAGGAATTACATGCTATGAGGAAGACTCATCTATCTATAATCATACACCTTATGGCCTCTATTGTGATGTGTATGACTGTGCAATATATGAAGATGAAGTTAAAACTTGTGATGGGGTCTTATTTAATCTTAACCATAGCAGATTGATATGTGAGATAGGATATAGAAAATATGGCCATAGTAAATATTTCTCATGAGAATTATTCTATGATGTGGGCTTATTTAGTCTTAATCATAGTGGATTGCTATGTGAGATAGGATCCAAAAAATTTGGTCATAGTGATTATTTCTCATGAGTAGTATTCTATTTTGGTGCTTTTGACTCTACTAGATATGTGTATGTAACTCCACTATGCATTCCTCAGACTATACTAATATATGTAGTTTGTTCTTATTGTACTAGTTTCCAAACCTTCTGAGTTGGTGGAATAAGAGATCTCTTATGAGGCTCTATCTTAGAACTTGCACTACTCTCATAATGAGTGACCAATGATTCCTATGAAGGAATGTCCTAGGATGACTTAATCATGGAGGAATAAGGTATAAGTTTCCATGATGGAGGAGATATCAATGCCCCCTATGTGAATGTTATGATGCCATTATCAACACATCTAGTAATGCAATCTCTGAGTCTATAAAAATCATTATCTCTGTGTCCACGAATATGATGATAGTTTTAAAAGGGCCAATGTGGTTATTTTTGTAGGATATGTGGATCTCATCTATGAGTATAAGGTAATGTGATTAACCTCATATCTAATAATGTTGATAATATGATAGATGAGCTATCCTACTCCGAATAAAACTATAGTAGTATATTGATATTGTTATCTATAGTGCAAATTGTAGGTTGTACTCTGGAGATTGTCTCTCTAATCTTAATCAATTGTTTTCTAGTTGTAATCTCCTATATTATTTAGGACATGGTGGATGTTGGATGCTAGGAGTTGTAGATATTGTTATTAAATATAGAGTAATTTGATCAATTGAATCTACCTCAATCAATGTCAATTTCTTTTCCGAAGTGATAACTATATATCATAAGTGCCTAAAATAATACTTTGTTTGATATAGTAGATGCCCAAGGAGAGATTGGTGAAGCCCATTAGTAAAGATATGTTTATCACTAAATCTCCTGGTTTGTATATCAATCTTAACATGTGATTCTTTAATTTTAAGATATAATCACTGACTGGGTCTAAAGTATTTTGATGTAAAGTTGCAAGTTTATCATGTGTAACATGGGGGCCCATGTTTATTATGTAATGTTTGAGAAATTCCTCCTCTAAGTCACCATATGTGTGCAAGGAGCCAACAAGGAGTAGATGAAAGAACCAAGTTTATGCTTCCCTCACTAATGTCTATTGTAATAACTTGAGTGGAATCAAAGGACTTGCATGAGATGGAAAAGCCTTTTGAAAGTCCTGAAGGTGTATGAATGGATCTCTAGTTCCATCAAAGTGAGACAATGATCGTATTTATAAAATCTTAGGCAATGAAGCTTTTATGAATGTCTTTCAAAGAGGTTTACCATGTAAATCATTAACATCTATCCAAGACTTATAGGCCTTGTTTTCCAAGGTAAGGAGATGTAATTAGTGTTGTAATTCACCAACTACATGCATCAAAGAGATAATCTCCTAGGATGGTATATTATCATCTTAAAGTGGTTCATTTAATCATTGAATTTGATTATTAATTTTAGTTATGGGAATGTTATATTTAGCAATCAGATCATAAAGAGGGGGTGTTGTCACTTTAACTTTGGGATTAAAGGTAACTTATAGCTTACCATAGGGATGTGGGCTACCATTTTATTTAGGTGAAGAGTGAGAATTAGGTTTTACTATAGTGAGGGGTGGCTTGGGAGATTCATTGGTATTTTTATGTTTTAGTGTATCACGTTTTGATTTAGTATAAAATTTGCTATTAGCATGAACATGTGAATTATTTGAAATAGAATAATGCATAGAAGTACAAACAACATTTGTAAGTGCATTATGTTTGAGAGGAGTGATGAGAGAAAAGTTAGATGCATGAGATGCATATTCTTCTTCACTATGTGGACAATAATCATCATTATTCCAAGTATTATCAGAATTACAAATTGTTCATAATTATTCTCATTTTCATATTCATTTGCATGTTCACTATCATACTCATTATCACTTCCATCATTGCTTGGGAGAGTTGTAAGAGAAGAATTTCATTCCTTTCTAATATGCAATAAAGTATCATTTGAATTTAGAATATCATGTGCATCTATGTTACCCATGGATGAAGTACATGCATTATTTTCATGAGAAGTAAGAGAAAGAGAGTTATCATATATACATTATTTTAACATCGTATATTTAATAACATGAGATGTATCATTTGAGCTATGCATTGGCAATTGGATTTTATTACATTTATATTTTTTTAATTTGAACATAGAAGTGTGTATATATATATATATATATATAGAGAGAGAGAGAGAGAGAGGGAGAGAGAGACAAGGTTCACATGGAAGAAAAATATCACCAATAAGAGGTTCACTTGGAAGTGCATGAATAATTTGTTCATTTGGTGCATAGTGCATAGGGAAATGAGGTGAAAAGTATTGTTCCCTTTTATCAAAATTATTTTATTTTGAAGAGGGAATAAAAGAGATAGGTTTGAGAGAAGAAGATGCATATATTTTTACTTCACTATAAGTATCATGTATATCATCGTATTCCTCATTACAACATTAGTAGTTGTCTTCATTGTAAATGAAATCATTTTCTACATTTTTAGCTAATGTGCAATTTTGCAATTTTGTCCATTCATTATCATAATTATGATAAAATTTTAAAAATTGATCTATGGGATGAGAGGGAAGAAGTGCCTTATTGGCCATTTTATTTCTTTCACCAAAGAGAATATTTAAAAGTACTACTAAGAAAATAAGTGCAAAAATAACTATGAACATAGAGATTTTGAAAATACTTTTGACTATCCAAACAATTTGAAAAAATTCCAAAGTATTTTTCTAAAAATTTTAAGCGAGGAAAACTTGGGATTTGAGGACCAAGTTTGGAAATCTAGAGTTTTGGACTAGGATTTTGGGCTAGGGTTTTAGATTTTTTGAAAATTATGTAATAGTTTTAAATTCTAAAAATAATTTTGAATACGATAAATGCACAAAAAATTATAAAAAAATATGAAATTTGAATTTTAAATTTTTTCACAAGACAACTAAAAATATTGAAATTTCAAAATTATTTTTGACAAAGTAAACAATTTGCCAAAATTCTAAAATATGTTTCTAAAATTTGTAAGGAAGTCTTGGAGTTTGAGGACCTAGTTTGGAAATCTAGGGTTTTAGGATAGGGTTTTAGAATTTTTGAAAAATATGCAATAATTTTAAATTCTAATAATAATTTTTAATAGGATAAATACACCAAAAATTATACAAAAAATAGAATTTTGAAATTAATTTTTTTGCACAAAATATAAAGGAAAAAGTGTTTAGTTCCTTAATAATAAGGGGTCTAAAGTAATGGAAAAATATATTTTAATGTGGTAAAATATATATTTTTATCAACTAAATTATATGAGGAAGAGAAATAAACTTATATGGAAATGGGCTTAAATAGATGATTCAAGAGCTATAAATTGAGATGCAAGACTAGGACACTATCATAAATCTGGATCTAGCCTTCATTTTCTAATTAGACAAGAGCATCAAAAGTAGATAGTAGTGTCACTGGTACTATAATCCACATTTTCCACTTTTGTCTTGAGGATCTAAGATTTTTGGGTTTTGTTTACTAGGTCAGTGTGAGCTTGTGTACCAAATTTTGGTGGATGGAATTCAATAGAGATCACTATAGGTATGATTTAGTCTCCAAAACCTTGTATTCATCTATACACATGAAAATAAAAAATGCATCAAAAGAAAAAGGGGGAAAAATAGGTTTGGGGAAGAATGATTACATGATCTAGAACCTCTAATATCATGATCACTACCTACATTAACCTCAAGCTAGGGTCTCAAATCAAACATAGTTTTCCCTTAGGGAACGTGCATAATCAATGTGTATGATAGATACAAGAATGAATTTTAACTAGGCCTTTCCTTGATCAAGCATGCAAGTCTATGTGTGATGTAGAATGTTGAGCTATACTATTGACTAATTTTTTATTATGTCTAATGTACTAAAGTAGTAAGTGCTAGATATAAAATGCCTTGTGAATTACTTTATATAGGAGAATCCTCATTTTGGATTTGGGAGCTTTATTTACATTAGATGATATAAAAAATCTAAACAAAAATTAAGGGAGGGGTTAGAAAGGTTTTAGGACCCATTAAATAAGAAAAAATGACCGTTGGATAATAACACGAGAAAGAACAAGAGCATCGAGTACTCTAGTCTTATATAATTCTATTATTCAGGACTTAGAAAATAGATAAGATTGACACAGAATAAGTTTGGGGGTTCTTTGAGGTGTAGGTCAGTTGATTGAGATAACAGAGAGGTGATAAAAGTAATAAATAAGACCAAAAGAAGTAAAATAAAGACATGGCTAATGTGAACAAGGATCATTTCTCCAATCAAAGTCTCTTGTGAAAGGATTGTGAAAAGACATGATATGTGTGGTTTCTTGACCAATTTAGGGTGTATACAGTATGAAAGGGATTTTATAAGACTAGTTATTTTCTTTTAGATATACATTTTAATAGACAGACAACCAACAAGTCATAAATTAATAGACAAGCTTAATAGATCTCAAATAAAATGCAAAATCATAATTTGTGAGCACAATATCAATAGTTTTATGGCAAAGTTGTTATTCTCTATGTGGTGATTTTGTGCCTTGGCGCCTAGGCAACTTGAGGCTGACCTATCCTGCTTTGTTGTAAATAGAGAACAAAAATCCTTCTCCTTCCAGATAGAAATAGGTGAAACAAACTTACATAAGCTATAAATTAATGCATAACTATTTATTTTTATTTTGAAATAGAAACTTACAAAACTATAACTAAAAGGAAAATATTACATATTTTAGTACAATGTCATGATCCATAGATTAGCAGTATTGCTAAAGAGTAACAACCTACCAAAATAATCAATTTTTATTATTTAAATTAATAGTTAAGGTAATATCACTCAAATATAGGCAAAATTGTTACTACAATATCACTATTTGTAGGTCAATATCATTGATTACCTGTACGTGATGTTTTGACCAATTATAGAGCTTGTTCTTCATTTAGTCAAGTCTAAAAGTTACCAAATCACTTATAAAAAGCAAAAGGGTTTAGATTAAATGTGTATCTCCCACTATGGTTTCCAATGTGTGATCATATTTTGGATTATTCACAAAATTACTATATTTATCAATAAAACCCCAAAAATACAAACAACATCAAAGGAGGGCATAAAGGAACAATAAAATAATATAAACTAGATTCTTACCTTAATTTTTTCCCTTATAATGCCTCTCTAGGATCTCCAAGCTGATTTGAATGCAAAATGGTTAGGTTATGGATTACTTGACTTGAGCTTCCAAGTGGCTCTAATGGCTTCTTTGGCTTGTTTGATAGCTTGAAAAGAGTGTGAGGATGATTTATAGTGTGATAATTATGAGATTATAATGGAGGCTTATGGTGTAGGATAATTTAGGGAATTTTATATTATTTTTGAACCCTCTAGTTTAGGGACTTCTAGAACTTTGGAGGAGCTTCCCTAGTTCTAGAGGTTTCTTGATTAGTTTGGGTATAATGGAGGTTTAAGTGGGAATTAATGAGGTTTAAGATTCATAGGTATGTAGGATATGCTATGGTGGTAGGGTAGCTATGGGGTAGGTGAATAAAATGAATTTAAAATTATCAAGTGGGCTAGCAAATATATTAGTAGCTAAGTAGGCTAGTTAGTGGGTTAATGGGGTAATTAATTAATTATGAGGCTATGGTAAGCTTCATGGGATGTAGGTAATTTCATGTAGGAATTTAGATATTAGTTAATTGGATAGGGATATGATTACGGGTTAAATTAGTGGGTTTAATAAGATTATTAGGGTGATCATATTTAGGTGTATACAAATACATTAATCCATTCATATGCTCCAAAAGTAGGAAGGTAGACTCTAACCTTCGTAAAAATGATTAAAACCAAATACATTCCTCTCAATAATCCTTATCAATAAGATAACCTTTGAAACACCATCAGTTCAATAGAAGGTTATTCTATAAATAAATACTCCAAGAAATAGGGTCATAACCTTAAAAGGTATGTTGACCGCAACATTTTGATATGAAGATCCAAACTAGATCCATAAACCTTGGGTATCAATTGAATGTGAAATAGAGATAATAATAATACCACTCCAATACATTCAATAATTTAACTAGGTTGATTATCACACCTAGTTGGTGCCAAGATGCCATAAAGGCTTGCATCTTCCTCTCTAGCCAACATTGATGTTCAAATACAATTTATAGTCTTTTTAATGTGTGGTGAAAATAAGGAATATCTCAAAATAAAAAAAGAGATAAAGATAATTATAGACAAGTATAGGAAATAAAAAAATGACCCAAATGAGTCTTAATATCAAATCCATCCACATAGTATCACTAATCCATCACATAAGTTGAGGGAAAAAATTAACACAATCATATATATGTAGATAAGTTTCAAGTCAAAACCCATGTGAAACACCATGAGACTTTCATTCCCTCATGCAGACCAAGTATGTACCTAAGCCTACGTAACCCTCTAGAGTCCACATATAGGAATCTCTTGACATGAGGGGATGTGCCCAAACTGTACTTAGATCTAATCATGAGGCAAAATTCAAAAATTAAGGAAAATGGTATGTTTTCACTAAATGCATCCTGATTCATTTTAATATCATCAATCAAGGTGATAGAGCATAAATAAACCTTATATGACACTCTACTTCAGTAGGAAGGATACATTTTCTTGAAAAGGAGTCGCTAAACCTAGAAAGGTCCATTTAGACCCTAGACATACAATACAATATATTATGTAGCTAAGATTAGTCTCTATGGTATGCAGAATACAAATAAATTTATCAAATAACTCATGTAATAATTCCTCTAAGGAATAATACATATGAAGATAGTCATGGGAAAGTCTAATCAACCCAACACATAAGAGATCACTCTTGAGATAAAACTTACTTGGCCCTCATGAGAAACTAATTTCCTAACACCTATTTAAAACCTTGTTCCAAAAATCCTATCATGGGTCTCTTAGTTCATAGACCAATTTAATAAGTCAAGAATATATTACTTGGTCAAAGAGTCGATAGTCCAAGGAACTCCTCATGTTTATTTTACTTACCTCTTCAATGAGGCATGAGAGAAAAAAGTATATACATCAGTTCATTACATAATAATCAGTATCAAAAATTGATCCCCACCACTCCTGGTGTTTTAACAATGCTCTTATACTAAAATTTCATGACAAAAAAATAACACAAACTAAATACACCCAAAAAACATTACAATTTTATTTGAGAATGTACAACACACATTATACGCACTTGCACTCCCAATAGTTGGTAGTTACATGTAATAATACACATAAATCATCCAAAAACTTGTGTGACCAAATAGAAAGGAGGTAATGTATAAGTAGATGCATGGTCATTACACAAACATGCATGTATCATTTAATCTAATCAGTATAAAGGCTCTCACATAAGCTTAGGGATATCTAAGTTTTCCTAATGGGCCTAACATCCCTAAGGACTAAAAGGGATTCACAACTGAAGGGAGGTGGGTTCAATCAACCATTTTATCAAATGATATTTCTTAACTCACAACAATGCTCGAGGAGAATTTTGAGTGATTCTTTCTAATCACATGGCTTTGTTCTCACTCAAGCCAAAAAAAAAGTCTAATTTTTCATTAACTTAGCTTTTTTGAAAGTGCTTAAATAAATATCATTTGGACCCCATAAGACATTAAAATGTACCTAAAATATCTCATATAATTCCCTTGATAATGGAGAAACCTATCTCCACTCCTAGATTAAGCTGACCCTGATCATCAAATCTAGTCAAAATAAAATATTCCTTAAATATTATTATGGAGGTCATAAGGTTTTAAATTTAACCATTAAGTTTAAAACACTAATTTTTTTAAAAGATGGAGGACATGCTATAGGATGATTTTTCCATAGTCACCCTTCCCCTCCTTCCTCAATCCTAGATGATTTTCATTAATGGGGTATCCAAGCTTTTGGTCAAAACTATTTATTTCATTTTTATTTTTCTATCATTATATAAAGATGCATGGGTTTTTTCTATTGGTACCTAATTCAACAAAAATATGTTAGTAGGTATCAATCTCCCATAGTTTATAACAAGGTATACAAATATTCAAGATCCATGATAGCCATTAATGGATGCCAACTAGGTTTAAGGTAAATTATTTAGTATAACTTAGTTTCAAATTTTCATTTTTTTAAAATGGTAGAGGGTATAGAAATAGTAGGTGTCTTATTTTGGTTTAACATATTTTAGGTCTTTTAGGATCCTATATTAGCAAAAGAGGCCAAAAAGGCCTCCTATGGACATAATATACACAAATTTAAAACCATGAGGTTTTAGGTTTCAAAACATATTCCATACATAAGGAGAAAAACATTTATGAGTTCTAGTTTGGGTGCCCCCATCTCAGGACCATGAGGTCTCCACAATTGGTAAAACAAACCTGGTAGATTAAAAAAAAAATCTAATAAAACACTCTACGAGAAAGGGGCCATTTATATAAAAATACAATATTTCAAGATTCAAAACTTGTTTCATGTGGAATAACATGAAAATATGATAGGGTTTTATTTTAGGGCCATCCCATTCCTTAGTCCTTAAATTGATTGAATCGAAAACAAATTCATCTCTGGGTTTGGAAATAAGATTCTAACTATAATTTGTTTGATCAGATTAAGAAATTTATAAAAGAAAATTTTATTTTTTATATATCAATAATGAAATAATTTAATCATTATAATTATCAATAATACCCACATAGAAAAGGATATTAAAACATATTATTTAAAAATGGTGAGTGATTTGATAATTTCAAACCATGAAGAATATATGGTGGTGGTAATCCTTGGTTTCCTACTCCACTTGCATATACTTCCTTTATGAGAATGACATGAAAATGAAACTTGGTGTTTCACTTTAGATAATTGTGTCATCCCACTTAGGCCTTATACCTATGTTTCATAGTCACATGGGTGATTACAGGCCAAAATTTTTACATACCCTACAAAATGATATAGTGCCCTTCTTAATGGCTTGTATCTTTTTGAAACTACCCTATAGAGGAATAGATTTCAAAAATTCATAACTGGAACACTGTGGGTCAAAAATCTATGAAACCATTAGTGTTGGGACTTAATTTTTACTAGAATCATTGTAAAATTGTTTTATTCACCTTATACCTTTTTTTTAAGTGTTTATTTTTTTCACAAAGTTGAGTTAATTTACAAAAGAAATATAAGGATATTTAGTGTTGAAACTTTGAAATTTTATAGATTTTAAATGGTAACACATATGGTGTCTTGATAAATAACATTTCATTATAAAATTGATTTTGGGAAGATAAAGTAAGTTTAAAATAGTGTAACATTTATACAAATGCATCTAGCCTTATTGGCTCACATGAATCAATAAAATTCAATATTTTTTATGAAAGATGTTACTTTTATTTTCATAAAATTTTGAAAACATAGATAAATCCATGTCCAACCAACATTTATGAATTGATTTAAAAAAAATCCATTACTTTTATAATCTGATACACTTAATGGGAAGAGTATGCAAGTTATAAAAAACATCACACTATTTCCAATCACTATAAAAATTTTGATACTAATATATACATATTTTTAATTTATTTAATAATAATAATAATAATAAGAATAATAACATGGATCTAAAAAAGCAATAAAATTTATTTAAAAAATTATAAAAAATGTTATAAAATAAATTCTTCAAATTTACTCTACAAGTAACTACAAGGACAACCAAACAAGGGGTGAACCTCCCATCCTTTTTACATAATCAAAAAAAATTCCTAGCCACCATTAAACTGAAGAATCATGGCTCTGGGAATCATCACATCATGTTTTAAGGTGGAGAACTTGATGAGAGGAGGTTTGAATGGTAACAAAGGCTATAAAATGAACACTTACTAGGAAATACATATAGGAGGCTACAAATGCATCTACATAAAAGAGGATTTCATTCCCAAAGGCTAACAAACATGGAAAAAAAAACATCATTTAAAATGATAAAATATCACAAGGAACCATACACATTTACAACATAAATAGGCATGTTTAATGAGATAAAGAACATGGGTATTCCTCACCCTTGTTCTAACATCTCTTTTACATGAGAGGGCATATGCACCATCAACCATGCAAAATAAGATATATGAGAGCATAAAGATTTTGGTCCCATCAACCACTACCAATAGATACAATAATACCACATAGTAGGGCATGGGAACATGGATACACTTGCCACTACCAATACATACAATAAAACCACATAAGATGGCACGGGAACCCAATTCTTCTTGCTACTACTATTACATAACAATGCACAACAAACATGGAAAATTACACAAATTTTCACATCATCACTTTTTCATTTTAAATTAATAGAAAGGAATTAAAAAAAAATTAAGGAGAGATACTACATCTCCAAGCCCAAATGGGCATTAAACCCAAGTGGTGGCCATTAGCACAACCATGGAAAAGAAGCAAATAAAGAGGGTAAGCCAGATGGCTACACACCTATTGAAAAATAGAATAAAAGGAAGAGAGAAATTTAATCTAATAAAAATAAAATTATAGAAAATGGTAAATGGAAGCCTACATGGTTATTTCTTCGAATCAATCAATAACACCACCTACAAGCACTAACTAATGAATAATATCATCTTTATCTAAGATCCTCTTTCTCTTTCTCCTTTCTCCTTGATTTATGATTTTCCAAACTATAAAATGAGAAAAATATCTCTTAAGGAAGGCTTTCCTTCCTCATAGATACCAAACTCATTTCTCTACAATCCAATTGAAAGGTGACACATGTATGTTCCCATTCCTTAGATCATGGTCAAAATGTCTCCCCTCTCCAAAACTCCACTTACTATCCTATGTGGGCAAGATAACAAGTCCACACCTCATAAATGTCACATGAACTACCTCAAAAGTCATCTTTGGATCCTAGAAAGACTCTCCAACATTAATATTGGTTAGAAATAAAAATCAACCCAAAATATCTTAAAATAGCTTTATGTCATTGTCTAGCATTAGATCTACCATTTTATTTGAGTTTTGAGTCAAATGGGTTCACTCAGGTGGTTTAAATAACACTTAATGAGTGAAATATAACTTAAAGAGAATTTTTGAGGTTCATAGGGAAAGGTGTGAATAGTGTTAAGAGGGTTAAGTAATAATATTCTTTTGACTAGGTCCACAATTGATAAAATGAGTGGTTTATATCATGGTAGGGTCAATTAGATATTTCACCATTATAATAAGAATGTTCCCATGCCTAACATAGTACTAGTTCCCTTGTGGACATAAAATTCCTTACCTTAAATAGTTGAAATAATATAATATAAACGACACAAGTGATCACAATCCATTTAACATGTATATTACATATCCAAGGCATCACATATCAATGGTAATAGCTAATACTAATCATATTAAAAAATATATAATCAAGTGCATGGTTAAGAACACTACCTCTAGTATTATGGTATCAATACACATCATAATGAATAACCAAAATAAAATAAGTAAAATAATATTATAATGCATAGAATAATAATCTAATCTAAGGATATAAATTATATTGCACAAGTAAAACATAAAAAACTCTTAACATATAGAATCTATGTCTAAAATATAAGGGACAAATAACATATTAAGTATCAATAATATATTAGGCACATCTCACTAAGATGTGTATAAAAAATATGTATAAAGGTGAGCACTGAGAAAATAGGGGTCTCATATTTACAATATTCTTACTAGAATATCTACATCTATATTGGGTGTTTAGGTTATTACTCCTAGTTCTCCAAAATATTTTATCCCTACACCTATTTTTTGGTGCCTAGTTGAGGTACACCAAATTTAGGCTAAAAGGGATATGCAAACAGTGAGATCCCTTACAACTCTCCTAAAAGGAAGTTTTTATATCTTTACCAAGGTCTATATCTACCAATTATGGAAAACTAGATACCTTAGTTTGTTGATGTAAGTTTTTCCATACAAGGCACCTTTGCTAGTTTTGAACTTCAATACTTATGAAATCAACCTAGACTATTATGCTTAGAAGAATCAGCTCATTAAAATTTAATTGTAAACTTATAGATAATTATCACTTTCCTATCATCCATCAAACTCAAAAATGCATAAAATATGACAAGCAAATTTCATGCAATCTAAATACAACTTAAAAGTGTATGCAAGTGAAACTAGATAGTTCTATGGCTTATCCTACTCAATAATATTCAAAATCATAGAAGGTAATCAACTAACAAATATGTTTGGGAATACATTCAAATTAGGTTCATGACCAATAATGGATCTACTATACTTACACTAAGGGATATCTTATCACACTATGGCAAAGGAGAGGTTTCAAAGGCCTCTAGTCAAAATCTATTTTATGATAACCCTAACTAGGTCTTATGATTGTAAATAATATTAAGTAAGCTAATCTACTAAACAACTATGCAAGATAATATAGTAAATTCATATGCAAGCGAATATATTAAATGAATATGCAATATAATCTAGTACACAACCAAAGCTTGTGGCATAAATGGGGAAGATAATATAAAGATAAATATATCTATAACATAGAAATGATCTAAACGTATCTAATCCAATATATACTAACACTACAACATATACTTATAAAAATATGAATGGCAAAGAATATACTTATCTTGTTAAAGTGAACCCATCATGCATCAATATCTTATTTGGATAATGATTTTTTCCAATAGGTTTTTGTGGGGTTATAAGGATCACAAGGATAAAATCATCTCTAGGATACAAGACTTATCCTATACATCCAAGAATTCCACAAGACAAATGCTACTTCTCTAAGGGAAAAAGCTAAGCAATGAAACCTCCTATTGATTGTATAAGTATATTTTTGAGCAACAATGATGTGAAATTAATTGATAATCCATTATAAATGGAATGAAAGGTGGTATATATAGTGATGGATTGATCTTAAACCCTTCAAGGATTCAAACTAATGTGGTTAGCCTAGTCAACCTTGTTAGTAAATAAATAGAGCCATTAGGTCTCAAACTATGTTGGCATAAAACAACATAGTTCCATAACATGTGTTACACCTATAATGGGGTCAATTGGTTACATATTAGGAAACATGATAAAAAAAGGTTTGTGATTAATTAAGGGCTATTTAATATAGTGAGATACCTAGGTAAATGTATAAGCATGGTTTTAAAGCCTAGGAAAATGGATAGGAGTATATTGTGTTGTTTTTAGATGGTGGTATAAGTGCCAAAACATATGTGAATCACCAAATGATTTCTAACCCCTTTACTGATGCACCCTTTAAGGAATGCATTCAGAGAGATTGAGTTATGATGGGTTCCTGCAAGAGAGAAATCATTAGTAAATGATAAAGATTAAAAATATTGTCTATAAAGAAAGCACTAATTACATTTAAGACTATTCTAAGAATCTAAATGGATATAAAAAATATCAAAAGATAAAGGTAAGGGAGAAAGAAAATATGGTCTTACTTTGTATATAAAAAAAAATGTTTTAATTGAGTAGACAAATCCCCTTAGAAAATCAATCTTTGCTTTGGTAACATATCACAACCAAAAAGTGGAGATGGTGTAGGAGTATGAGGACCAATTTAGCAATACAAATAGAAGGAAACTAGTCAATATAGATACACATAAATAATGGATATCAACTCATAAATATTTTTTTAAAAATCATGAAATGTCATTAATATTCATCACATACTCAAGTGAAATAAAGAAATAAATCCAGATAGCCTCGACTCATACAAATGAAAAATATAACTAAAAAGTAGGAAAATGAAAATGATATAGTCCTCTATCATATCCTCTAATTCTAATGAACTAGTCCCTATTATATTGCAAACTCAGCCTTTTATAGGCAAATAACCCATGAAATATTCACTCAATGAACTACGAGGTGGTTGAAATAACATAATGAAGTGACCCAACATGAGATTACTTTTAATTAGGTCCCATTCAATCCCATAATTACAAAAATGAATTAAGGGGCCATGTTTATTGAATTTTCATTTAATTCTAGTTAGTATAATACCATTGAGATATCCCACTAACCATGTTTTGTGTAGCTTGAGACCAAGGCTTATTGAGTAAAACTTCATCTTTTACGGTCCCTTCATGATACCAATGTGTTTTCCTTTACTTGATTCATTTCCATGAATAGATGTGTATTTAATTATAATTTCCATGAATGTTATGTTGCTAGGAGATAAGCGACAACTTGATTTTTAAGATCATATTGGACAAACCATCCATTTTTTATATTTTGATAGATTCAATAGGTTGGGATGAATGTTAAACTTAAGTTTAAAATATTTTTATGAATTCCCTTCATATTTTTTGCTAAAGTCATGCCACAGGGTTGATCCCAACTATTTATGTATGCCAACATGTCTTTCATTTGACAATTTCACACTATGTGGAATCCCCTCACTCATCGTCTAATTGGTTGAGGGACCCATGTTTTTTAATTATTATTTGGATATATCAAGATGATCTATAACCAAATGGAATCATATCATTCATTTATAAGTACTAATATAAGCTTAAAGTGCATTGTTTGCTTTGTGGATATGGATAAATGGTATTTTTCTAGTGGCCTTAGTGAATTTAGATTTTACCATGTGGAATCATCCTAATCACCAAGAATATTAACTAAGAGCTTCATGTTATAAGTTCCCTTGTGAAGTGGATGGGAAATATATTGACACTTGACAACATCTTACTCATTTGGAAGCTCATACAAAAATAAAAAAGTATGAAATGTCTTAAGGATGTGGGGACACTAGATCATAAGACTTGGCATCATCATATTTATCTATAACATTTATAAAAACTCAAAGTGTAAAAACTTCCCTAAAGGTATAGAGAGGTAGTATTTCACCACGTGGAATTATCCCATTTATCTAAGGACTCACGAGTCTAGATTCAAGGATATAAATGCTCTAATGAAGTGGGGAAGCTAGATATTAACATGTAGAAACATATTTATCATCTAGGTCTTGTAATCTTATGATTTTAAACACTATTTATGAATTATATAGAACCTTAGTCTTATATATTTGAAAAACATAGACCTTGGTTATTCCTCTCAATTATATACCTTTCTTGATACTAAAAGGATTACATATACTAACTATTTGTGTTTATTGATTATCTCTTAGTCTGACCAATGTCATTGTGATTACTTATGCCTTCTATATTACCCAAAATGTTGTAAATATTCTTATCTTCCATTTTTGCAATTTTTAGACCTATACCTACTTTTTTGCTTCTTAGACTATTACATCCTAGTCAAATCCTATATTTATGAATTATATAGAACCTCAATCTTATATAGTTGTAAAACACAAAACTTGGTTATTCCTCTCAATTATATACCTTGCTTCATACCAAAAGGATTGCATATACTAACTATTTTTATTTATTGATTATCTCTTAGTCTAACCAATGTCATTGTGATTACTTATGCCTTCTATATTACCCAAAATGTTGTAAATATTCTTATCTTCCATCTTTGCAATTTCTAGACATATACCTACTTTTTTTCTTCCTAGACAGTTACATCGTAGTCAAATCCTATATTGATGCAAGTGTCCTACCCCAATATAAATGTGTAGTTCCTTAAGTCATCTAATTTCCAAATTAAACATATTCCTATATTTGACGTAAATTATTTAATGTGATATATTCTCCAAAGGGATATATATATATATATATATATATATATATAGACCTTTTTCATTCTCTACCTAAGCCCAAGCTCTGATATCTATAAAGCATAATACATGCATCTCAAATTCCCTTCTTTAGAATTTGTTTTACTTGACATTAATCTCATATATTCTCTTTGGATCAGGGTTCCTAAAGACTTTCTATCTTTCTTTCAAACCTTTGAACACCTTTCACTCCTTCAATCTTATCATTCTATACATGCATTCACTCCCTTTTGATTTAATCACATACACTAGCCAATATGTTTCAAGTTTTTCTAGCCCTAAACACCTCAGTTCTTAATTAGAGCCTTATATGTAAAATCTTGATCATGGATAGTCTATTTTAGGCTCATTACACCTATTTTATTTCACTCCACACCCTCTCACAATATCAAGTTCCTTCAACCTCACTTCTTATTACTAGCCTTTTTTTAAATAGTTATGTATGTTACAAAAAGGTACCAACTAGTTTTAACAATCCAAATGCATATCTTTCCACCCTTTATTTTGTTTGATCTTTCCACCAATTTTCTTTAGCTAGCTTGCCTCTTAGGTGCTTTTTTTAGCCTCTACCTAGACCTAATTAGGTCTTTAGGTTACTTTGTTAAACACAATCACTAAAATATAGTCTATATAGGTTTATATGAGCTTGGAATATTCATAATATTTTTAATCATGTAAAACTTTGTACAACTACCAACTTTCATCACATTTCACTAGTTCATTTGTTAGATATTCCATTTTTAGTCTTTTAACCTTGATCTAGGGTTTTTGGGGTCTATGATAGACCTGAGAGTCTCAAAAATGTTTTTAAATGATTCATTTAATGTTTAAAAACTAAAAAATACCTATTTAAGGTCTATCTACATGTTCTCTACCTTTTCCAAGCTTTAAGGCTTCTTACTCAACCCCTCAACATGCTCTATACAAGGAGTTGACAATATTCTACAACAAAAGTTTAACTGTGCAAAATTAAAATAAGGTTAATATGCATATGGACTTACATACCAGTTGGAAACATAATTTAATGGTTTTAAACTCACCATGATGACTTTGAAAATACATCTTCCTGCTTCTTAAACCTCCATTCACATTCAAATCCTTATTCACACAATGTATTATTTATATTGATTACATGAGTATACACAAAACAATATTTAGATACTTACTAACTTGAAAGGTTTTGTGACATTCCTTTATTGAATCTAATAATTCATGGTGTCTCTCTCTCTATCATATGCCCCCTTCACCATCCATTATCACACTTCACACCTATGATTGAAATCAAACACAAAGATATCTTGATAGTGTCTAGAAGGTAGAACACTTACAGTTTGGTAACTTGATCTCTCAATCTTAATGAAATGAAACACAATTTATATATACATAATAAAAAATGATTCCCTTCCTAAATTTTACTTGAATATAAATAACACAATCTTTATAAATATCCTTTTTTGGTAGTTTGTATTCCTTATTTAATAACCATACACATGAATATAAAACACAATCCTTCTACAATTAGATTTGAACATTCATATTGTGAGTATAGGATATAAGGCCATCCATTCACTAATTTAAAGTAAAAAAAAAACATAATTAAAATGGTATAGATGTAGATAAACTCCCAAACATGTTACTTGTTATTGATACTCCTTTGTACATTAGTTGCATTGCCATTGTGAATAGGGTATTGAGTTCTTGATAGTTGACACTCCATTTTCAAACTCTTATGTACCTCTACCTCATCTTACCTAATAAATAACTATCATCACTTCCTAGTCTTACCTTATACCTATGAGACTCACCATAAAATCAAGCCAAAACTCATTCATATAACTTACACATGTAAATAACTAACTCCTTGTTAACTAAAGTGCATGGTAACTATCTTAGTATGGTCTTTACAATCAAATGTTACGTTATGCTTCCTACTTTATGAAATTTACATGGGAATACTTTATAAACCCATTAATTACCTTATACCATCATTGGAAAACCTAACATTTAATTATAACTAATCAAAATAATTTAGACTCACTAAGAAAAATTCAAACATTTGAAATGGGGTTTTGGTGGGAAACTCTCCCAAGGCCAATAAGACCCAATGTCAAGTAGAGATGGAAGGAGAAACACATGTTGAAGTTATTAAAATAAATTATTTGCATCAGGTTAAGGTGTTTTTTTAATCACCAATGTGAGATCAAGGTGATGTATATTAGTATACATTAGAGGAGAATGAGATATGGAAATATATAATGGAAGAAATAGATGACTTGAGTCTCATAGGAGACAAAGAGACCATCATGGAAACTAAATTAGCGTTGATGAAAATATTAAGTCAAGATGAAGAAGGAGAATTTGTAGATAAATAGTAATAAATTCAGGGATAAAAAATTATAGACCAAGAAATAAATAAAGAGGTAGTTTTATTTAACTTGTTTGCTTCATGTGCAAATATTTGGAGGCAAAGTAAGGAACAATAGTTGTCCATGGTCAAATTGAGAATGCAAAGCAAGAGGAAGAGAAAGAGAAAGAGAGAGAATAAAAAATGAAGATGCATGATGATCTTTATAAATCATCCAAAATATCTATATGTTTTACATAATCCTTTGGATCCAAGTGGAAAAAGGATTCTACAAAGAACCATCAAAGCCAAAATCTTTTATGACTTTCATGGAAAGTTTGTCTTGCTCATTGGTAGTATATGCAAGAGCATCAACTACCACACTGTACATATTGGTCAATTATCATGGTTTCAGTCTTTAGTATGTTTTTAAGTTATAATAATTATGTAGGAGTCTATACTAGTTGTTAAGACTTGATCAAATTTGAATTAGAGTATTGGCATTTTCTCACCAAAACTTTGGTTTGAATTTTCAAATGTTCTTGTGTAGTTTGGGAGAACTCCATCTTATTTCTAGAGGTCTTTAGTTTGTTGTTAGGTGGTTATGTTATAATAAATGGTTAATATTTATTTAATACCCACATGACTCATATGATGAGTCACCTTGTTGAGTAGGTTAGATAGTTTATTCACTTCCTCAATGTACAAGAGGAAGTTAAGGTAGTTAGGACAATTTTGCCCTAAAAAACGTTTTGTGTCTTTTTAGGAGAGTCAATTAAAGTTAGAATTTTTATAAGGGTTTTTATTAGAACTTATAATATAGATAAATCCAAATAATATGAACATATAATATCTGTTTGAAGAAGATTCTATTGATAGACTCTATACACTTTGTGCAAACAATAGTGTTGAAGGTGTGAACAAAGAAATGAGAAGGATACTTTAATAAAATATGTTAACTCACTTGTGTAAATTTGGTAAGTGATTCCTTGTGATGTGAATTTATTTGAATTTGTGTTCAAATGTGTGTTTATGAAACTCAATACAAACTCTGCAATAACTATATTGTTAAACCCTGTGTATTAAAGTTTGAAGGTGTGTTTCTTTTGAAAGTGAAAGATTTAATGACAAGAAATTTATGGTAATATTTACGTATCTGGTAAGATAATTCATGATTTATAAATTTATTTGTAATTATATATTACATTAGTTTCAAATTCCCTTGAATTCATTCCAAGGTTACAAACCAATCTGAATGTATTGCTCAAGTTTTGTGAATAAAGGACTAAGAACATCTCTTTGTGAGGAAAATGAATTATAAATTGAATTGAAATGAATGTGTGTTTATTATTAATATTTATTTTGATTTAATTGGCTTACCACATATATGTTTTCATCAAAAAACGAACCAGGCCTATAGTTATTCATAACTGTCAGACAATCAATTTGTGTTTAGGGATAAATGGTAAAATAAAGTTATTAGAGAAAGGATTTCATGTTTTTATGAAGAGATTAGTGTTAGTACAAGTTTTTAAAATCCATTAAAATTTTATCAAACCCTTAATCTAATCTAATCTAATACATCATGTTTTTCTCACTATGTGAATACAATCATACAGAGTAAACATAAACGTGTTATATAATGTGAATATAGGTCTCAAAGGAAAGAATAAATATTTAAAATAGGTAGATAATGGTTGATAAAACCCTAAAAAAACTTCATATTCCTCATAAAACCCTTGAAGAAGTTGAAATCTCAATTTTAGTTCTCTCAGGCACGTACAATATCCCTCAACCCTATCTTTAGGGTTTCAAGAGAAAATTTGGATTTCTAGGTGTTTAAACTAAGGAAAACTCATGAAAATTTAGGAAATGATGGGTAATAATTCCCTTTTAAATATTTTCAATTTTATTTACTTTCATTTAATGTCTACCTTTAGATATTGAGGATTGTGCATAAGTTAGGATAGAGGAGGCCTAATAGACCTAAATAGTGGCCTAAAAGAGCTAAAAAAGGTAATCAAACAAAGAAGTAAAGATAAGAAACATTAAGGGATGAAATATAAGTAAAAAAGGTATCTAAAGATGAGATTGGTTTTTACATAAGGTTTTTTACATGTTTGTATAAAGAGGAAAGCCTTAAAAAGGATACAAAAAGTGATTATGATAGATCTAGAAGGAAAGAAACATAGGGTTGTCTCAATAGTTTGATGGATAGAAAGAGTAGTTTTTTGAAAATATTATGAATATGTATAAGTTTATAATAACTTGGTATAAACCATTAAATTCTTGAACTATGCTTTGAGGACTAAGTTATTTTAGTGCAAACATGAACAAGCTAAGGTAAATTATTCTAAGTTGTTAAGTGTGAGTAGAGGATAGAGGATAACCAATATGATTTTAAAATAAGGATGAAAATTTAAAATCAAGATAAAAATATTTGAAGTCAAAACTAAATATTTGGTGTAATCAAAAGTCAAAAGCAATCCAAGATAAATTCAAAGGTCAGAGCCAGATTGATTGGCAAAGGTAAGAGTTGGTAAGAATAGGATTGTGATTTCTTGTTTTCATGCAATTAAGACAAATGTAAGAAGCCCTATGAATCAATATACAATATAAAAAATAATTAATTCCTCACTTAATATAAACCTAAAAAATTACCAACATCATTAAATCAAGTACTCATTTGAGAAAAACTTCACTAGTTTCTCCTATTTCCATATTAGTCATAGGGAAAACTTATCTATAGGTCTATAGTACTAAAGGATTATTCAATGAGAAAAAATTTCCAAGTTAAAATCTAGGTAATTATTATACTTTCTTATCACACATTTCATGATACACACAAAAACCAACACCTAGGGGAGAACTACATAAGTCTGATGCTATATTTTATTAGAGTTGTTGCCAGAATCTGGATAGTGTGAGTGCAATGGAGACATGATCACATGAGTTGAATCAAGTGCACACCAAATATATGATAAAGAAATTTGAAATTAACACAATAAGATAAATTTCACAAGACAAAATGGAGAAAACCAAAATTTGATTAGCATGAGATGGCCAAAGTGAGGAATACATATAGGAGAGTACGTAACTCCTCCACAGAAAGGTGGATAAGGCACCCCAAGAATAGATAGTAACTCTTCCATGAAAGGTGGTGAAAAGGTGATAAGAATAGAGAAGTAACTCCCATCAAGGGAGTTACTTATGACATTCTTATGACACCTATGACACATCTATGACACACACCTCCACATAAGCTAGCATATCCCACAAATGTAGGAAAACTCCATGTATGCACAAGAAATACAATTTCCCTAATTAATAAATAAGAAAAAAATAAAAACCTACACTAATACCCCCCCATAAGCACTGCTTAGGTGGGCAGTGTGGAAATAAAAAATGGGTCCTGGCAACTAGGCATGATGAGGTACCCATGTACAAATGCAATCTCCCATAAGATAGAGAAAAGGAGAAAACCCGTGGGAAAAAAACTCCCCCCCCCCAAAAGAGAGACATGAAAGAAAGAAGAGGCTAGTGGGCCCCCCTGAAGATGATGCTACTGTAGATGTAGACCACACCCTAAGAAGAGCTTGTAGATGAATGAACTTGCTTTCTATGAAAGGTTTGGTGAAGATGTCTGCAACCTACTCCAAAGACTGGCAAAATATCAAGTCAATGACCTGACTATGAATAAGATCTCGAATGAAGTGCATGTGAATCTCTATGTGCTTGGTCTGCTGGTGCTGAATCAAATTCTTATAAATTTGAATGGTACTCTAATTGTCACAATAAATGATGGTGGGCTACTTGATAGAAATTCCAAACTCAAAAAGAATCCCCTGAATCCAAATAGCCTCAGTAGCTACATTAACAACTCCCCTATCTCTGTCTTTGTGGATGATATAGAAATAGCATTCTGCTTCTTGCTAGACCAATTGATAGGACCTAAACCTAGAGAGAAACTATAACCAAAAGTGGACTTGTGAGTCTGTGAATTGTCAGCCCAATTTTAATCTGTATATCTAACCAATTCAACCTCTATGCTAAATCTATAATGAATCTCGTATCTATGTGAATGTTGTATGTAATGCAAGATCCTCTTAGCTACTTTCTAATGTAGCTCATGAGGTTCCTGCATGAATCTGGAGGCAAGTCCCACTGTATATGATATGTTGGGCCTAGTGTGAGATGAGACTACCAACAAGTTGTTGATACCGAGTGGCATCAACCAATGGTGAAGAACAATCAGCCTCAAGCTTGACTCCTGATAGAAAGGGATTCAAAGATGGCTTACAATTAGCCATGTGAAATTGAGCCAATAAGTCAAGAGCATACTTAGGTTGTGCAAGAGAAATCCTTGAATTTGACTATGAGATCTTGATGCCAAGGAAGTAGTACAATAAACCCAAGTCTGTCATGTCAAATCTATCTTGAAGAGATGCCTTCACCACTGTAATAGCCGATGAAGAACTCCTAGTGATCAAAAGGTCATCAACATATAGAACCAAAATCAAGAGCAAATCATCCTACCATAAGAAGTAGACATTAGGATCAAAATGGCACCTAGTGAAACCCACTATGGGAAGGAAGGAATCCATCTTGGCATACCAAGCTTGAGGGGCCTGTTTGAGGCCATAGATAGATTTCTTAAGTCTGCATACTAAGGAATAATCCTAAACAAATCTTGGTAGCTGCTCCATGTAAATCTCCTCCTCTAAGTCTCTGTGAAGAAAGGCACTCTTCACATCCATCTGATGCACATCCCAATCATGTGTTGTGGCAATAGCCAAGGTGAGTTAGATAGAAGTCATCTTTGCAATGGGTGCAAAGGTCTCTGAGTAGTCAATGCTTGCCACCTCTGAAAACCCCTTGGTGACCAATCATGCCTTGTACTTATGAACTGACCCATCTTCCTGCAAACTTGGTTTGATATATCCACCTACATCGAACCATGTTTCTTCCCTTAGGAAGCGAAGTCAAATCCCAAGTGTGATTTTTGATTAAGGAAGAAAATTCTTCCTCCATAGAATTATCCCACTTAGGTACCCTCGATGCCTCTCAAAAAGTTTGTGGATCTAAAACTAAAGCAAAGAAGGCATGTAAATCTCTTTGAAAATCCTCCTAGTATGTTTATCATTTGTCAGATCTCCTACCCAAGTGCCAACACTCTCAAGTGTCTATCTAGCCCTAAGTGGCTCAAAAGTAGGTGAGTCAGGTGATAACTCCTCATCCTCTGACTGACTAGAGGTGGATGACTCTACATCACTATCCTTGCTATCTAAACTCGAAGAAGAATATGTCTCTGGCTCGAGAACCTACTGTGGCTGATTGGAATTTGATGAGTAATCATCATGAAGAAGTATATATGATGAGGGAAAAGAAGTGTTAAGTGTTGAGTCTCTAGGACTCTCCTAAAAATGGACACTTCTCTCGATGAACAACTCATTAGTGACTAGATATAGAAGGTGATATCCCTTAATACCATCCAGATATCCTACAAAGATGCAAGGCTTGGACTGATGTTCCATAGCTTTGTGTTTCTTCTTCAGAATGTGGACCATGGTTGGGGATCCAAAAACTCTAAGGTGCTCAACATTAGGTTTCCTTTTATGCCAAGCTTCAAAGGGTGTTATCCCTTTCAAAGCTTTGTGAGGAACCCTATTTTGAATGTAGCAAGCAAAATTGATGGCCTCAGCCCAGTACTATGGTGCTAAGGATTTGGAGTGAATCATATAGCTACCCATCTCTTTCAAGAACTACTCTTGCATTCTACAACCACATTCTGTGAAGGATTGTAAGTGACTATGTGCTACAAATCAATCCCCTCTATGGTGCAAAACTACTCAAACTTGATGTTGACATACTCCCCTTCATTATCAGTTTGAAGAACTTTGATGGATTTCTCACTCTATTTCTCAACAAGAGCCTTGAAGTCTAGAAAATTTTCAAACACTTCAGACTTTTGTTTGAGGAAATATATCCAAGTGTACCTAGAGAAATCATCAATGAAAGTGAGGATGTACTTGGCCCTTGTGAAAGATGGTTTGGGAAAGGGTCCAAATACATCACTGTGGAATAACTCCAAAGGTTATGAAGCCCTCCAAGCTTTGCCTTTGTCAAATTTTGCTTCGAGATGCTTCCCAAGGGAGCACCCCTCACAAAGTCCTTTTGAGAATTGGACACGAGGCAAGCAAATGACCATGTCATGTGTGCATAGTTGCTCAAGGTAGCGGTATTTAAGGTGGCCAAACCACTCATGCCACAATTTTCTAACTCCATCTAAATGAGTCAGTAATGCTATTCGAGAAGAATCTGATGCAAAGTGTGAGAAGGTGTATAACCTTACTTAGTGATCTACCCTACCCACTGGCACTATAGTATCACTATGCAACTCCCTGATAGCCACTGAATCTGGTGAAAACTCAACTCTCATGCCCTGACCAATGTGAGTGATCTGGTACACTAATAAGAGATTGGTTGAAAGAGAAGGAACACTTAGAACATTATTGAATGTTCCTCCTTTCATTTCAATTGACCCTCTCCCTACAACCGAAACTAAAGTGTCATCACCCAAACTAATTGAAGTCATGTTATAAGGCTCTAAAGATGAAAAATCAATTAATAAAGAGCCCATGTGATGAGAAGCACCTAAGTCGATGACCCATGAAGATGTAGAATCTATTGTAGCTACAAGGGCCTTGTCTTTTTCTTTCTCCTTACCCTTGTCTTTTGCCTTGGTAGAATCTTGGGTAGATGAATTCTGCTTGATGGACTCAGAAACACCTATGTTGTTCTTCTTTAAAAGATGATTTAGGTGATCTATTTGTTTCTTCATGCATTTGTGTTCATCATGCCCTATCTTTTTACAATAGGCACACTTAACCTTCTCCTTCATAGGTTTAGCATTGGAGGATGAAGACTTAGTGTTCTTTTTGGCAAGATTGGTGTTTTCTTTCTTCTTTTCCTAGTCCTTGTTCTTTTTCTTCTTCTCCTTTGTTGAAGTCTTATCCTTACCATTTCTAGCTATCAAATCTTAGGTTTTAGTAGACTTCATTTTGCCCATTTTAATTAGCTTATCGTGTTCCCTAGTCAAGTCAGCAATGAATGAATCTAAAGAAGGCATTTTCCATGTAGTGCCAAGGGCACTTTTTGTGGCATGGAATGTGGAGACAAAGACTGAATAGCTTGGACCTAACTTTGCGAGAATAGAAAGTATGATTTGATCATATTTCTTATCTATCCCACATTCTTTCAATTGAAATCTAAGGGCCTTAAACTTAGTGACGAAGTCTTGTAGGGTGTCAAAGTTGTTAGGACTTAGACTTATGAGTTCATTTTTGAGCTCATGACCTCTCATCTCATTAAGCTTTCCAAATAACTTTTCTAAGGTGTCTCATATGTCATTGGGAGTCTGGGAGGATTATAGTTGGAAGAGAAGTTTTGGAGACACAGAAAAGCTTAGTAATTCATAGGCTTCATCACTACAGTTGTAGCACTTGACCTTTTCAGCATCAGTGTTTGGTTCTACTTCAGTACCCATGGTGATCCTATACAACCCTATGCTTCTAAGAATGATTGAGATTTTAACCTTCCATTCATGATATTTGAAGGGTGTTAGGGGTTTAAGTTGAAAAGAATCCATTTTAAGCTGAATTTAGGTGATGTTGTGTTGATTGCAAGTTATGAAATTATGCAGAAAGGAGAATGAAAGCAAAGATATGAAAGTTGTGAAAAGCAATCACACCCTCCCAAAATATTGAGCCCCCCCCAAATATGCAAGTGCACACTCAAAAGATGTTGGGCTCAGTTGAGAATGCATCTTATAGAAATCAGTGCAAGACTAAAGCAAACAAGACGTCGGATTCATCTGAAAATGTGTCCCAAGAGACCCAAATTTTTGGCACTTTATAAACTAGTGCATTTTTGAAAAATAACAAGCCTACACTATGGAGAATTGAATTACAAACACTTTTTCAAAAAATGGCATCCAAATTTGAACTACCATATACAAGATATTAAAGGTTTAATTTTCCCCTAAACTAGTGTTTTTGCAAAACAAAGCACTAAAACATTAAAAAAATACCTATTATGAGATAGAAAGTGGCCTTCAAACCACTCATTGGATTCAACATAGAATGAGGAATCCAAATGAGGTTTGTGTGAGGGGGAATTGGCCTCCTGCCAACCCAGGCCTCACCCTTCATCTTCAACAAGCGAAGATACAAGTTTAAAATGAAAACCCCCAAATTATAAAATTGTCTATAAAATTGAATATTCAGTCAAATTGACTTATTTTTGTTTTATCAAGTCAATTTTAACTAAAAAAATTAAAGTAAAGACAGATTTGAACAGCTGGCCAAGCATCTAAGGGTCCACATGGGATGCTAAGTAAGGAAGGGGCGCCCAAAAGGGCACAGTCCATAATTTATTTTCAGAAAAGAGAAAAGACAAATATGCAGACCTCCTGGATGCATCGTACGGCCTACTTGGTGGTAAAACTAAAGGTGCCTTGCTGGAGATTGGCATGTTGGACCAAAAGAAGATGTAGACGTTGGCACTGTTGAGGTTGGCACAGACTTGCAAACTACTGACCAGAAGTGTGCATCGTATGACCTGGAGACTTGTACTAAAGGAAGAACCTATAGCTAAAGCTTGGCATGGCAGAAATGAAGGCCAAAAGCTTAGGTGTAGAAGTTTGGTTGTAAAAGGATGCTAGAAGGACTGTTGTTTGGAGTTGTTGCTCCTCCCTCTGCTGCTCCACACAACAATGGTGCCCAAGAAGAGAAACAGATGAACCAGCCCCTAAAGTGAAGACAACCAAGACACCCAAAGGCCAAGGATTCCAAGAAAATGATACTAGAAATGATATATATATATATATATATATATATATATATATATATATATATTATTTTAGATCAGATCTAAAAAATAAAAAAACAAAGAGAACTCCACTCCTCTTGATTTCAAAATGAACTAAAAGCATAACCAAACACATGACTACCATTCTTCCTTTGATACCATATCAGAGTTGTTGCCAGAATCTAGATAATGCAAGTGCAATGGAGACATGATCACATGAGTTGAAGCAAGTGCACACCACATAGATGCTAAAGCAATTTGAAATTAACACAATAAGATAAATTGCACAAGACAAAATGGAGAAAACTAAAATTTGATTAGAATGAGATGGCCAAAGTGAGGAATACATATAGGAGAGTACGTAAGTAACTCCTCCACAAAAGGTGGACAAGGCACCCCAAGAATAGACAGTAACTCCTCCATGAAAGGTGGTTACAAGGTGCTAAGAATAGAGAAGTAACTCCCATCAAGGGAGTTACTTATGACATTATTATGACACCTATGACACATCTATGACACACACCTCCACATAAGCTAGCCTATCCCACAAATGTAGGAAAACTCCATGTATGCACAAGAAATACAATTTCCCTAATCAATAAATAGGAAAAAATAAAAGCCTACACTAATATATTCAAACTATTGTCTATGTAGGCAAGACTTATTAATAGAGGGGTCTTTAGATAAGCTCAATGTCATGTTTCCACTAACCCATTTTTACCACATACACTATGAAGATGAATATATGGTTTTCTCATTTGACATGGAATGATAGTCCATGACCCATATATGAATACACCAAAGTGAAGGAAACATAGATCCTAGAAACATCTAGGTGGTCATGGAAAGTTTAGAAAATTCTTCCATACTGGATACCTATGTCTAATCCATATATAAGTATTGATGCAACCATATTAGTATTATGTAAGTGTCCATACATAGAGAGGTATAATTTATAGAATCAGGGGATAGATCTAGAATCCTTTTCTAGTTTATTTTCTACTTGTTCCAGATCTAAATCTATGTTAGCATTAGAACTAGCTAAGTATCTTGTTTTCATTATCATTATAATATCTACCATAGTTTTACTTTCCATTTTTAGTAAATATCAACATAATAAATTAAATATATGTTTTATCTTAGTTTGAAAATTAATTGGCTTGCTATAGATCTATTTATCACCCTTATGCTTATTAATTTTTATATTCTTAACCTTAACCCATTAGGATCCATATTAAAAAAAAATATTCATATGGATTTTAGTTAATTAGAGTTTCAAATTATTATCATTTTTCATTTCATACTTATATTATTTTTCATTCAACCTAGGTGTAGCCATAGATTAGGAGGTGTGCTTATTGAACACATTGAGTTTCCCCTCATACCACCTAGAATATATCAAACTAATTATGGGCCTAATAATATGGTCCATGATGATACAACTGATGAGAATGGAAACCATACTAGTTAGGTTATCATAGAAAATTATTTTGACAATTAAAACCATGATTTAAATGAAATTGATGAACATGTCTAAATAAATCATGATCAAGTGTAAGAAATTGCATTATTTCATGAGCATGTTTATCAAAACCCTAAATATCTTGATGAAATCCTAAGAACCATATTAGAACTTAAAAATTTGAGCAACATAGATGCTTAAACTAGTCCATATATTGATCATTATAGTAGATCTATGGGTCATCCCCTTATATTGATAACCCTCCCCTTGAGCACATTGATGATTCATACTTTTAATGGGGTATGAGAAAAGTTTTCATGATCCCTAAATATACTATTACCACATCTTACATGTAAAATCTTAATTATTCAACCCAATTTATTGTGTCAATTACTATATCTACCCAACCTATGGGTACACCTCCTTTGGTGACTTCTCAAATATCCAAACTTAACGACCAAGAGGAGTAAGCTCTTCTCCAAACTATAAAACTTTTATAAACTAAGGTTACCAATATTGAACAAAATTATATGAAATCATGCTATTTATTTGAAATAATTGTTGTATAATCCTCTTTCACTAGATAATTCTTTACACCCCTTGACAAATTTTTTGTTTCACCTAAGTTCACATTTTATAATGGAAATGGAGCTCCTGAATAACATATTCAATCCTTATTTGTGGCATGCCTTGATTATGATTGTAATGATTAAATTTTGACCAAATTATTTAAAAGGAGCCTAAAATATTATGCTTTGAGGTGTTTTTATGATTTATGTCTGTAATTTGTAAAGGCATTCAACCCTATTTTAGATCAATTTTTCGTCACACTTTTATATCAAAATTATTGAAAAGGTTTCCTATGCCCAATTAAAAATATCAAACAAGGAACCAATGAACCTATTAATGAGTATGTATTTATGTATAAGATAATGTTGGCTAAAATGACAAATCCTATAGTAGATAAATAAATCCAATATATTTACAAGGAAAGTTGGATTGCTCCTTTACATGAGCCATTATTTGAAAAAAAACTTTTGATGACTAATGCCATATTGTTAACGATCATGAAATGAAACTTATCTCATTGAAAAAACTTAAATATGTATCAAATATCACAACTAAAACTACATCCAATACCAAGTTCATTCTTAAACTAAGTTATAAGGTCAAACCTCCTGAGACTAAGAATGAAATAACCACCATGGTTAATTTGGTGTCACAATAACTTAATCAACTTGTGTTATCTAATGCACCACAAAGACAATTTTCATGCTTATATGAGTCTCTTATTTCATTAATATCAAAACTTGTAGAGTTTCATCTTATATCTCTCCCTTAATATATATAGGATGATATGAGTAGAACTCTACCCAAAATATATGATGTGAATGCCTGTTTTGACAATCACTAAGGCCCTGTACATTTTATGAACTGATGTCTTACCTCAAAGTATAATATCTAAGACTTCATTAGTGACCAAAATATTACATTTGATGATCCTCCAAATAAATTATTTTCATAACCTGGTGATCACCAGAAACATAAAATATTTAACAATTCATTGTAAGATCCTTAAGAGAAGGATATATAAGTGCAAATGGCATATAATGTGCATCCACCTCCATATCATTATGATAACACATTAGATAGTATTATTGGTACCTGTATGTATCATATACCTCCTATGGTTTATAGACATTCTATTACTTTTGGATGGTGAGATTAGGAATGATAACTCAAAACTTCATTCCTTTTTCATTTGAGCATATCTTGATCACTAACCTATTAGAACATTATGATTGATAATGGTACAAGTGAAAACATTTGGTTTATACAAATTATTATTTACATCATTTGACCAAATCAGATAGATCATTTGATTAGACCTCATAATGGGTTCTTGGTAAGATTGACCTACCTTCATAGGTGTGTCTTTCACATGTGGTTACTACCTTCCATAGGTATCTTTGATATGTTATTGGGATGACCTTGGATACATAAAATTAGATTAGTACCCTATAAAATGTATGGGTGTGTTAAATACATTCATGTTAATTAGGTAATTTCAATTTCTAGAGTTCCATATGAGCATCCTCTTGAGTAAGAGAAATTTATAGACATGTAATTAACTATCAAACCTCCTAAAGTTAATCTTATGTAAAAGGGTAATAAATATGTAATCTCATTTACTAATAATTCATATAACATTACTTCATAGATCCACATTGGGTTCCATGGATTCCAAATCTACTACACACTATATTCAGATATCTAGAGCACTTACACATGTTATTATTACTACTTTTCTAAATAAACCCCAAACCCTTTAGAAATGGGTTCTAAGAAACCCTACTACTATATATTCATGACCAAAAAGTCCTATTATACATAGATAGAGTCCTATTCATGATCCTTTTTAGTATCACTACTTTATGGCACTAGTTCACAATGGGGATATACATATGATCATCCTTTGGATGAGATCATAGGATGGTATTTTCCTTTCAAATATTCATAAATACCAAAAACTTAAAGAAATCTCAAAAATCCAAAAATATTTTTTGCATTTGCATGTTTAATTATATCATTGACATCTATGTTGTTTGTTTCATGTTAGTGGATAACATATCATTTATTTATATATACATGTGTTTCACACATATTTTGAGTGTGATACAAACATACATAGATACATGAGCTATGAACTTTTAGATGTTGGGCCTTCCTCTACTCATGTCATATGGACATTGAGGGCATCTATTTTTTATCACAATACATCCATGTTATATAATTATATGTTCACTTTGCATTATCATGTTTGAGCTTATGTACTTAGTTATACATGCCTTTATCCATGCTTATATATTTTGTAGTGTACCTAATATGTTAAGTACTTAATGGTTTTTCCAATAAATATGATCTATGGACTAGTATGCTTTGTTTATGTTGGTTTATTTTGATTTCATTCATGTACTTCCTCGAGTGTTTTACCTTATTATTGTTTTTCTTGTTTTAGTATTTAAAAATGCTCAATTATTTGTGGCTCATGTGCCTTTGTCTACCTCTTTGAAATTTTAATATGTCATTACTTATTTTATAGACACTTAAATATGTCATTATTGCTTTTGTGTACATTTGAATAAGTCATGTCGCTTCAATTATGTGGCATTTGAACATGCCCCTTGCTTGAGTTATCCTTAGACCATTATCTTTTGAATTACTTTTGAGTTCTCTTGTGTGTGTGCTTAGTTTATTATTGATATTTTATTGTCACTGTCTAGACATTAACATAATGTTTATGATGTATCATAGGACCTAATGTGAACACATTCTGCATGCTTCAATGATATATCTACCTAGACATGTTTCTCATATATGCTACATGATACATTCATAGTTTACATGGTTATCTTATCCTTTTAAGGTAAGGTAAATAATAGTTTCTACATCCCCTCACCTCAAAATGTGTGACATATTAGTACATGGATTCCATAAAGGAATGGATTCAACATTTTTAAAATATATAGATATATAGTGGGGCCATGTTTTGGAAATATGTACTCATACCAGTCTCAGTTTCAGATATATAGTGGGGGAATGTTATGAAAATATGTTATCCAAACATACACCAATTTTTGGTTTAAAATTATAGTGGGGGAATGTTTTGGAAACATGTTCTCCACACTTACATAATTTTCAAATTGACCAAATTGAATAGTTATATAATTGAGATACACATTTGTGGTAGAATTATATACATTTGTATCATTGTTATACATAGTTTCAATGTGAAACATATCTAATGTTCATACTATATGCAAAGATCACATTAAATTTACAAAGTCAAAGTATATTTTATATTTCAAACACTTTTATGCACTATCATCACCCACCATGTTTGAATTTTATGGACTCTATTGATCCAATTTATTTCTTTAGTTAGTTCACTTTTAATATGGTTGAGGTGATTAAATCACTCAATATTTCAAATTTTATAGGTTTGACTTGATTAAATAATCCAACCTCAAAAGATATATAGTGTGATCTAGCTTGGTTCACTCCTGATCACTAGGTTATAAATTTGATTATGTTGCATGGATAATCTAATATCAATTACCAGGTGGCAACTCAGCTTTTCTATAAAGTTTGGAGCATGTGTCCTCCAATCTCTCTCTCTCTCTATATATAAATGTAATTTCCATAATTTATATTGTTCCTAATCATACCTATAATAATTCATAATGATACATATTTTCAAATCAAAACACCAAAAGGCAAGGCAATTTCATTGATACATAAGTGTACTCATAAACATTTCTCTTTTTAAATTTAAATCATTTAAATTCTTTCAATTTTATATTGTATGCACGTATTATATATTATAACATACTCTTAGTTATATTCTAGTCACCATAAAATAACTCAATTTGGGCTCATGTAAAGACAAGGTGTGTTATACACACCCATCTATGCATTTCTTCTCCTCTAAACTAGTAATTTAATTTCTAAATTAAAGGAGGGAAATGTAGATATTATTTATAAACTATATATCACCTCAATGTTGTACACTTGGAAAACACATCATTTATATACCTTTTGTCCTTCCAAAGGGCTTGTATATAGTATCTATCTATGTTCATTGATTATCTCTTAGTTTGAAGAATTTCATTCTGATGACCAAAGCCTTATATCTTTATATAATACCATAAACATGCTTATCTTCCATCTATGTTGTTTCTAGACTTAAATCTTATTCTCTACTTGTTAGACACCTGCATCCTAGTCATATACCTACACTTATGCAAGTGTAATACCCCAACACAATTGTCAAGTGCCCTAATGTCATCCAACTTAAAAATGAAACATATTCCTATGGTTTGCCTAAGTGATTTAATGTGAGATATTCTCCAAAAGGATTGGTATATATACACAATCAACCCTCATTTATTCTTCACCTATCACAAACCTATAAAATTCTTATCTACTCACAAGGTAACTTATCAAAAACATTTAATCAAGTAATCAAGTGAGAAAATATTCCCTAAAATATCTTATTTCCATATCATTCATAAGGGAAATATCAGAGTTGTTACCAGAATCTAGATAATATGAATGCAATGGAGACATGATCACACAAGACGAAGCAAGTACAAACTACATAAATGCTAAAGCAATTTGAAATTATACGAGATAAATTACACAAGATAAAATGGAGAAAACCAAAATCTGATTAACATGAGATGGCCAAAGTGAAGAATACATATAGGAGAGCATGTAAGTAACACCTCCACAAAAGGTGGCTAAGGCACCCGAAGAATAAACTGTAACTCCTCCATGAAAGGTGGTGACAAGGTGCTAAGAATAGAGAAGTAACTCCCATCAAGGGAGTTACTTATGACATTCTTATGACACCTATGACACATCTATGAGACACATCTCCACATAAGCTAGCCTATCCCACAAATGTAGGAAAACTCCATGTATGCACAAAAATACAATTTCCCTAATTAAAAAATAGGAAAAAATAAAAACCTACACTAATACCCCCACATAAGTGCAGCTTAGGTGGGTAGTGTGGAAATATAAAATGGGTCCCAATAACTAGGTCTGATGAGGTACCCATGTACAAATGCAATCTCTCATAAGATAGAGAAAAGGAGAAAATTCATAGGAAAAAACTTCCCCCTAAAAGAGATATAAAAGAAAGGAAGAGGCTAGGGCCCCCCCTGAAGATGATGCTGCTATAAATGTGGACTATACCCCAAGAAGAGCTCGTAGATGAATGAACTTGCTCTCAGTGAAAGGCTTGGTGAAGATGTCTGTAACCTGATCTGAAGACTAGCAAAATATCAAGTTAACGACCAGACTATGAATAAGCTCCCGAATGAAATGCATGTGAATCTCTATGTACTTGGTCTGCTAGTGCTAAACTAGATTCTTGCAAATTTGAATGGTACTTTGGTTGTCACAATAAATGATGGTGGGCTGCCTGATGGGAATGACAAACTCAAAAAGTATCCCTTGAAGCCAAATAGCCTTAGTAGCTGCATTAACAGCTCCCCTATACTCTACCTCTATGGATGATATAGAAATAGCATTCTACTTCTTGCTAGACCAACTGATAAGACCAAAACCTAGAGAGAAACTTTAACTAAAAGTGGACTTACAAGTCTGTGAATTGCTAGCCCATTCTGAATCTATATGTCTAACCAAGTCAACCTCTATGCCAAATCTATAATGAATCCTATATCTCTGTGAACCCTGTATGTAATGCAAGATCCTCTTAGCTACTTTCCAATGTAGCTCATGAGGTTCCTACATAAATTTGTAGACAAGTCCCACTATATATGATATGTCAGGCTTGGTGTCAGTCAAGTAGATGAGACTACCAACAAGTTGTCGATATTGAGTGGCATCAACCAATGGTGAAGAATAGTCAGCCTCAAGCTTGACTTCTGATAGAAAGGGAGTCAGAGATGGCTTGCAATCAACCATGTGAAACTGAGCCAATAAGTCAAGAGCATACTTAGGTTGTGCAAGAGAAATCCTTAAATCTAACTGTGAGATCTCGATGCTAAGGAATTAGTGCCACAAACCCAAGTCTGTCATGTAAAATCTATCTTGGAGAGATGCCTTCACCACTGCAATAGTTGATGAAGAACTCTCGGTGATCAAAATGTCATCAACATATAGAACCAAAATTAGGTGCGAATCATCCTACCATAAGAAGTGGACATTGGGGTCAGAATGACACCTAGTGAAACCCGCTATGAGAAGGAATGAATCCATCTTGGCATACCAAGCCTGAGGGGCCTATTTGAGGCCATAGATAGATTTCCTAAGTCTACATTCTAAGGAAGAATCTTGAACAAATCCTAGTGGCTGCTCCATGTAGATCTCCTCCTCTAGGTCTTCATGAAGAAAGGCACTCTTCACATCCATCTAGTGCACATCCCAATCATGTGTTATGGCAATAGCCAAAGTGAGTCAGATAGAAGTCATCTTTGCAGCAGGTGCAAAGGTCTCTGAGTAGTCAATGCCTACCACCTGTGAGAAACCCTTGGCAACCAATCATGCCCTATACTTATCAACCAACCCATCTACTGCAAACTTGGTCTGATATATCCACCTACATCAAACCATCTTTCTTCCCTTAAGAAGTGAAGTCAAATCCCAAGTGTGATTTTTGATTAAGGAAGAATATTCCTCATCCATAGCACTATCCTACTCAGGTACCCCTGATGCCTCTCAAAAAGTCTATGGATCCAAAACTGAAGCAAAGAAGGCATGTGGATCTCTCTGAAAATCCCCCCTAGTACGTCTGTCATCTATGGGATCTCCTACCCAAGTGTTAGCACTCTCAAGTGTCTGTCTGGCCCAAAGGGGCCCAAAAGTGGGTGAGTTAGGTGATGACTCCTCATCCTTTGATTGACTAGACGTGGATGACTCTGCATCACTATCCTCACTGTCTGAACTTGAAGAAGAAGAAGAATATGTCTCTAGCTCAAGAACCTGCTATGGTTGATCTGAATCTCATGAAGAATCATCATGAAGAAGTAGATCCAATGAGGGAGAAGAAGTGTCAAGTGTTGAGTCTCTAGGACTCTCTTGAAAATGGACACCTCTCTCGATGAACAACTCATGAATGACTAGATCTAGAAGGCAATACCCCTTAATACCATCTAGATATCCTACAAAGATGCAAGGCTTAGACTAATGTTCCATAGCTTTGTGTTTCTTCTTTAGTATGTGAGCCATGGCTGGGGATCTAAAAACCTTGAGGTGCTCAACATCAGGTTACCTTTTATGGCAAGATTCAAAGGGTGTTATCCCTTTTAAAGCTTTGTGAGGAACCCTATTTTGAATGTAGCAAGCACAAGTGATGGCTTCAGCCCAGTACTATGGTGCTAAGGATTTGGAGTGAATCATACAGCTACCCATCTCTTTTAAGAACATATTTTTACATTCTGTAACCCCATTATGTGAAGGACTGTAAGTGACTATGCACTACAAATCAATCTCTTATGTGGTGAAAAATTGCTCAAACATGTTGCTGACATACTCCCCTCCATTATCAATTCAAAGAACCTTGATGGATTTCTCACTTTGTTTCTCAACAAGAGCCTTGAAGTCTAGAAAATTTCAAACACTTCAGACTTTTGTTTGAGGAAATATATCCAAGTGTACCTAGAGAAATCATCAATGAAAGTGAGGATATACTTGGCCCTTGTGAAGGATGGTTTGGGAAAGGGTCTGGATACATCACTATGGACTAACTCCAAAGGTTGTGAAGCCCTTCAAGCTTTGCCTTTGTCAAATTTTTCTTCAAGATGCTTCTTAAGGGATCACCCCTCACAAATTCCTTTTGAGAATTGGACACGAGGCAAGCCAATGACCATGTAATTTTTGCAAATTTGTTCAAGGTAGCGATAGTTAAGGTGGCCAAACCACTCATGACACAATTTTCTAACTCCATCTAAATGAGTCAGCAATGTTGTTGGAGAAAAATTAGGTGCAAAATGTGAGAAGGTGTATAACCTAGCTTAGTGATCTACCCTACCCACTGCCACTATAGTATCACTATGCAATTCCTTGATAGCCACTGAATCTAGTGAAAACTCAACTCTCATGCCCCAACCAATGTGAGTGATTTGGTACACTGATAGGAGATTGGTTGAAAGAGAAGGAATGCTAAGAACATTATTGAATGTTCCTCCTTTTATTTCAATTAACCCTCTCCCTGCAATGAAAATTGATGTGTCATCACCCAAACTAATTGAAGTCATGCTACAAGGCTCTAAAGATGAAAACTCAACTAGTGAAGAGCCCATGTGGTGAGAAGCACCTGAATCAATGAACCATGATGTTGTAGAAGTTGTAGTTGTTACAAGGGCCTTGCCCTTTTATTTCTCCTTACTCTTGCCTTTTGCCGTGGTAGAATCTTGGGTAGATGAATTTTGCTTGATGGACTCAGAAACACCTATGTTGTGCTTCTCTAGAAGATGAGTTAGGTGATCTATTTGTTTCTTCATGCATTTGTGTTCATCATGCCCTATATTTTTAAAATAGGCACACTTAACCTTCTCCTTATTAGGTTTAGCATTGGAGGAGGAAGACTCAGTGTTGTTTTTGGCAAGATTGTTGTTTTCTTTCTTTTTCTCCTGATCCTTGTTTTTTTCTTCTTCTCCTTTGTTGAAGTCTTATCCTTACCATTTCCAACTATTAAATCTTGGGGTTGAGTAGACTTCATTGTTCCCATTTGAATTAGCTTATCTTGCTCCCTAGTCAAGTTGGAAATCAATGAATCCAAAGAAGGCATTTTCCATGTAGTGCGAAGGGCACTTTTTGTGGCATGGAAAGTGGAGACAAAGACTTAATAGCTTGGACCTAACTTTGTGAGAATAAAAAGGATGAGTTGATCATCTTTCTTCTCTATCCTGCATTCTTTCAATTTCAATCTAAGGGCCTTAAACTTAGTGAAGAAGTCTTGTAGGGTATCAAAGTTGCTAGGACTTAGACTTATGAGTTCATTTTCAAGCTCATGTCCACTCATCTCATCAAGCTTCCCAAATAAGAGTTCTAAGGTGTCCCATATGTCTTTAGGAGTCTTGGAGGTTTCTAAATGGAAGAGAAGTTCTAGAGACACAGACAAGCTCAGTAATCCATAGGCTTCATCACTACAGTTGTACCACTTGACCTTTTTAGCATCAGTGTTTGGTTCTACTTTAATACCCATGGTGATCCTATACAACCCTTTGCTTCTAAGAATGATTGAAATTTTAACCTTCCATTCATGATATTTAAAGGTTATTAGGGCTTTAATTTGAAAATAATCTATTTTAAGATGAATTTTGGTGACGTTGTGTTGATTACAAGTTGTGAAATTATGCAAAAATGAGAATGAAAGCAAAGATTTGCAAGTTGTGAAAAGCAATCACACCACCCCAAAATATTGAGCCCCCCTAAATATACAAGTTCACACTAAAAATATGTCGAGCTCAGTCGAGAATCCATCTTAGAGCAATCAATGCAAGACTATAAGTAAACAGGATGTTAGACTCAGCCGAAAATGTGTCTCGGGAGACCTAAATTTTAGGAACTTTATAAACTAGTGCATTTTTTACAAATAAAAATCCTAAACTATATATACTTGAATTACAAACACTTTTTTTAAAAATGGCACCCAAGTATGAGCTACCGTTTGCAAGATATTAAAGGTTCAATTTCCCATAAACTAGTGTTTGTGCAAAAAAATAGCACTAAAATATTTTAAAAATGCTTATTTTGAGAGAGAAAGTGGCCTTCCAACCACTCATTAGATTTGGCATGGAGTGAGGAATCCAAAGGAGGTCTTTGTGAGGGGGAATTGGCCTCCTGCCAACCCGAGGCTCACCCTTCATCTTCGTAGGTCGAAGATACAAGTTTTTAAATGTAAACCCCCAAATTATCAAATTTGTCTAAAAAACTTAATATTCAGTCAAATTGATTGATTTTTTTACAAGTCAATTTTTAACTGAAAAAATATAAATCAAAAGATAATTTGATGGATTCCAAGTGTCCAAAAATCCACATGGGATGCCAAACAAGGAAGGGGTGCCAAAAAAAATAGTTTAGATTTTGCTTGCAAAAAAAAAGAAAATGAATAAACTATAGACCTGCATGCTAGATGCCATATGGTCTGATGGCATGGTTGTCTTACTTGGCATTACAAAAAGGACTACTACATGGCATTACAAAAGGACACATGAAGGACTACTGCGTGACATTACAGGAAGGCTGAAATGGGTGATCTTGTTACTGGATTGTGCCTCTCTCAACTTATTCAAATGACTGATTCAGATCAGAATAACTTTAAACTTGTAATGATAGAAACATGCTGTGGAGCTAGACTACACCTTGCTGGAGTCGCACACTGAAAGAGGCATCCAAGAACAGAAACTAGATTGCAGAGATATATCTTTTCCTGTAGAATGACCAAAAGAAAAGGAATTCTACTACCTTTGCTAAAGCAGCAATAGATCTAAAAGAGGTCTTGGAAAATTTTAACTTAGAAGTAATTTTTTTAAAACAAATTTCCATATGGATTTGCATGAGTTTTCAAGAAACTCTACCAAAGCTCTCAAATGCAACGGAGTAAAGCAAAAAAAACTACTAAGAAAGCAAAGTAAGAATTTTAGAATAAACTAATAGTATAACAAAACATGTGATTACTGGAGTGGCTCTGATACTATATCAGAGTTGTTGCTAGAATCCAGATAATGTGAATGCAATGGAGATGTGATCACATGAGATGAAACAAGTGCACACCACATAGATGCTAAAGCAATTAAAAATTATACAAGAAGATAAATTGCATAAGACAAAATAGAGAAAACCAAAATCTGATTAACATGAGATGGCCAAAGTGAAGAATACATATAAGAGAGCACATAATTAACTCTTCCACAAAAGGTCACCAAGGCACCCCAAGAATAGATTGTAACTCCTCCATGAAAGGTGCTGACAAGGTGCTAAGAATAGAGAAGTAACTCGCATCAAGGGAGTTACTTATGACATTCTTATGATAGCTATGACACATCTATGACACACATCTCCACATAAGCTAGCCTATCCCACAAATGTAGGAAAACTCCATGTATGCACAAAAATACAATTTCTCTAATTAAAAAATAGGGAAAAATAAAAACCTACACTAATAAGAAACACATCTATAGATATAAAGTACTAAAGGAGCATTCCATGAGACATATTTGTTAGGTTACAAGTTAGGTCACTATTATACTTTCTATCACATATTGTGTGATACACACAAGACAAGATGTAGGGGTAAATACATAAGTTTAACATCCTACTCAAATTATTGGATTTGTAGGAAACACTCATTGACAAAGGGTTATTTACATCAGTTCGACATTGCATGCCCCATATACCCATTTTGATGATAGCCACTATGAAGATGGACTAGGGTATTCTCATTTGATAGGTATCAACATTATATGACCAAGATATGAACGCACTAGAGTGAATGTGACATAGAACCTAGAATCATCTAGGTTGTCACATCCAATTTTAGAAGGTATTTCATATTGTACACCTACATCTAATCCAAACAAAAGCATTAATAGAACCATCCTAGGTCAACTCAAGTTTCTATAGCTATAGAGGTACAATTTCTAGATTAAGATGACAAATCTAAAATCCTTTTCTAATATACTTTCTATTTGTTCCATATCTAGATCTATGTTAGCATCAAATTCAACTATCTTATTTTCATTATCATTTCAATACCTATCATAGTTTTACTATTTTATTTTTAGTATATCTTAGCATAATAAATTTAGTATATGTTTTATCTGAGTTTTAAATTTAATTAGACTTCTATAGATATGTTTATCACCCTTATGCTTATTTATTTTTATATTCTTGACCTTAACTCTATAGGATCTTATTCAAAATTTTAATTTTAAATAGTGAGGAATAATTGATTGTTGGATTTTGAATTTGAAATTAAAAAATGATGAAGTTGAAAGTTTAAAATAAAGGTAAAAGACAGAAATTTAGACAATAAAGGGGCATTTCATCAATTTGAGATTCAGTTTAGTCTATAATGTAGAAAGTGATTAAGTCTATAATGGAACACTACAAATAATTAGTCATTTTAATTCAAAATTAATTAAAAATGGACCATATCTAGTAAATAATAACTTCCCTATTTACCAAACCTCTAGTTAATTTTATCCTAGCTGAAAATAAAGTGACTATGTTAGAAGGAAAAACTATAACAACTTAGCCCTTTTAACCAGAAATGAATAAGATTGTTAAATAAAATACATACAAAATGCTTAAATAAATTTAGATATATCATACAAATCTAAGGCCCTATTTCAAGTTTGATGGTTTTGACAAGTAAAATGACCATTAAATTTATGCTCTATGAATTTTGACAAGGATGTTAACATGCCCTTAATTGATAGGGTCATACCACATCATTATTTAATATTATATCAATTATCTACTATGGATTTAACATATGTTTTTTATTATGTAGCTAAGATACATTGAGATCTCATCGCGTGGTTTTGATCTTGCTCATATAGGAAGTCATGAGCCTTAGCTCAAAATTTAATGGATTTTTACCTATACATGGATCAAATATCTTAGAAATTGGAATTATATCAGCTATCTAGGGATTAATCATGTGTTCAGTGTGAATTAATTACTTTGGGGCCATATAAAATGGGTTTTTTCCATGTGGCATGATCTTATTTATTCAAGAGGATAGAGTCTTGGATCAAAGATCTATATGCTCTTAAGAGGTGGGGAGGTGGAATCATGAAACTTGGAAGCATCTCACTTTTATAAGATATCATTAATTTTATATAAATGACTAAGTATTGAAATTTATGTCAAAATGAGAGAATGAAAAGTGGTTATTCCATGCTCATCCAGAACCTGTGAGATAAGGAAATAGCCATTAGATTTTGAGTTCAAATGAAATCAACTAAGGAAAATATAAAAAATCCATGACAAAGTGAAATAAGTGAATTAAAAGGACCTTATTCCAAACATTTAGTCAATTTAGTCTATTTAGAGATGAAGTGACTAAGTTTAGATATGAAACAATATAAAGGCTTATCTAATTTAATCTTGAGATGAATTAATCACAAAAAACATTTCCAAGGGAAAGATACAAAAACTATGAAAATAGTTATATAATTTACATAAGTTGGAGTCAAATTTATTTGAAAGGGGAAGTTTACACTATTTTAAAAATATATTTTAAGATAGATAAGACTCATTAGATTTATGTAAATTCAAACAAGTTTTCAAAGAAGTCCTAGATGTAATTTCTAGACCAAGAGCATATTATAAAAAAATGTTTATTCATGTTTAAACCAATTAAGAGAGCTTAAAATTCATACATAACATATAAGGGATTTATTATTAGATTGATAAGTTTGAACAAACAAAAGCCACCAAATTCTTTCAAAACAAATACTAGATTTTAGAGTAAAAACGATGTTTGTGATGAATTTAGGGCATGTTGTGCAAGAAAAAATAGATAGTGACTCTACTAGAAAATATTATAAAGTATTTTGGAATGATAGAAACATTTATACAAAATATTATCTCTAGCTTAAAACAATGCATGGAACTTGAAGTGACTCATGAAAGGACAATAAGGGAAGGACTGTAACATAACATCTGATATTCACACTAACCAGTGTGTCAAAATGTATTCATTATCTTTATAAAATTTACTATAGTTAGTTATTACAATTGTGATCATAGAGATAATGAATTATACATAGGGAAAACTCACCTGGACATTGTTACATTACTCACTAGGTGTCAATAACCCCATCAATTTTGTTTTTTTGTCCCACTCAAAACCTTTCTCTATTGCCAGTTGGTTTTCCATAGCCCTAGTATAGGTTGTTTGAATCAACTAAAAGTTAAGATTTTTAAATAATATATTTTATTTTATTCTATTTTATTTTAATTCTATTTTTTATTACATGCCTCATTTCTAAGTTAGGGACTACCATGGTAAATGAAATGTAAAATTATGTATCTTTCACTCTCAAACCTTGAATACAATAGTTTTATCCTAAAAAATTAAGAAATCATTAAAGTACAATTTGTGAAAGGTTTTAAGAGAATATATTCATAAGTCAAGCAACTCACCCAAGAAAATCCTTTAAAATTGACTTGGAAACAAAATTTTGAGTTAAGAACTACTCAAATTACTTAGGTAAAGAAAACCCTTCATGTTTCTTACATATACACCTTCCTTCCTTATTATTTTAATCAATGAGGAACCACATGTAAAAAAAGTTGGTTTTAATCCAATGATGAAATCATGAAAATAAATAAAGCAACCCTAGACTAGAAATAAAATCAAGAAATAAAAATAAAACAAAAAAGCAAATGAATTTATTTATAGTACCTCGTTAAGCTAATTCAATCATGGAAATAGTGATTAAAGAATTTCTCATTGATAGGCAATGGGACATCCTCACTAATTAGACACCTTAGGTGGAAAGAATTTTCACCTAACATTTTGTAAATTTTATAGGGACAAACCACAAGGCAAAAAACTTGCCATGTTATCATTTTTATCATGAACCTTATCATAAAGAAGGACTAAATTGGATATCTAAAAGGCTTTCACTTTGGATCAGTTTTTAAAACTAATTATTGAAAACTACTTGATGTTTGTTAAAGTTAAATAAGGTTGTGTCTCATTTATATTCTATCTACATCAAGTTTAAGAGGTTAGCTTCAATTTTATCATCAATATTTAAGTAATGGCTCATGAATTATAAGGTTGGGATTATTATGTTCAATAGGAAGATAGGGTCTTTTCCATATACCAAATGATATGGGTATGTTCATTAATAATATTTAGTTATAGCTCTATCAAACCACAATGTGAATTTTAAAACCTTATGCCATTCCCTAGGATTATTTTCCAAGGTTTTATTAATTACATATAACTAATTATTATTCATTGAATCAACAAGCCCATTAACTTGTGGATATTAGATATATTATAATTTTAGAATTACATGATTATTATAGGAATATTTAGTATATTTTAATGATGGGAAAGTAGGGCCATTATCACATACTATAATAGAATGCATCCCAAACCTAGTGAATACATGATCCTCAAATAATTTATTCACCATATTAGTCATGTAGTTATTGAATGTATGATATTAAATCCAATGATTTTAGTAGTCATTTTCATAATAATTAAATTTTGTCCTATGAATGAATTAGTGTTGATATCTTCCACAAAGTCTAATCCCCATTTTATGAATTACTAGACCTTGATAATTGGCTACAATGGCATGGTAGGGGTACATTATCTACATAAAAAAAAAAGGTATTATATCTCTAGACATGAACATGTGCATAGCTAAAAACATTGGGATAATAATATCCTACTTTGAGTATTTGATATATGTAACACTCTATAAATTGTCACTAGTTCCATACTTCACATCGAAGTCTTTGAGAATTCAAGCTACTTATTCTTTGTTCAAGTGTCTCAAGTATATGCCTTCATGATTTCTTCTAAATAATATCCCTAAATTTATCATGAAATGTATACTATTCAATTGTAGTGTTATTATTTGAGTGGAGTTAAGATGAATTGGACACTGATTTTTTAATAGATAATATATTATGTCTTTATACTAATCATCATTTGTGATGTTTTACATTATATATTGTGGGTAAATAATTTACAAATCTACTTCAGCCATGTTTTACTAAGTCCATGACCTCTCACTATCTTCACTGGTTGGAGATCTAGATCAAACTCATGAAGAATAGTCATCTATTTTCCACATAGATTTCCTAAATCATTTTTAATTAACATGGATTTCACAACTAGATCAGGCACAATGATAAACACTTTTATGCAAAATATGTAATGTATAAACTTCTTAACTATTTTTATCAAGGAAAAATCTTGTGTTAATCATTAAATATATGAGTTTAAGTTTTGTAAGTGGGGATGTCATAAATTAGATACGTTTCTCATCTTCAACTTTTTTTATTTGTGTTAAGATAACAACACTTGAATTTTTTGATGTGAAATAATAAATGTAAAATGGCTACATGTAATCAAGACTGATAAGCACTAATTTTCTCATAATTAATTTTTTATCTTAATGAAACCTAGTTGTGTTTTAGGGGTCCATTCAATCTTGTCATCCTTCTTGAGCATATTTTTAAATGGTTAGACTATCTCTATGAAGACTAAAATGAACTTCCTTACAAAGTTGATCTTCCTAAAGAATAAATTTAGATCTTTTATACTATTATCTAGTAGAATAATCATAATTAATTCACCTCTCTTAGGGTATATGTAAATACCTTATTTGGATATGATGTGGCCTAATAAATTCCCTTTAGTTAATATGAATATACACTTGTTTGGATTTAGGTAAATTCCATGTTTTTTGCATCTCTGAAGTACCATTCTCAAGTCCCTAACATGGTCTAGTTAATTTTTGGAAAATATAGTATAGTCATCCATGTAGATGATATTGAATTTTCAAATGAGATCTTTGAATGTAATAATCATGTCATGCTATAAAGTATAACCTAGATTGATAAGGATAAATGACATATTTTTATATGCGAACATGCCCCATTTCATTTGAATCACTATCTTGATGTTACCTTAATAATTTACCATCATTTTATTATATACTAAATGTCTATCCAAGAATGGCATCATTTGAGAGTTATTTACTATATATAACACTTCATCTAGTGAAGGTAGTGTTGACCAATTTTGAACCCCAAGATCAAAATGTCAACCCCTATAGGTAAAACTGAACTTGTCATGTTTTATAAAACTTTTACATAACCCATTACATTCCTTGATAGTCTTCAATTAGTTTTTTATAAGATCTTATTATCATTAATTAAGGTAAATTTGGAGAAATTTAGGTAATGGTTGTTATTGTCTTAGATTAGCCTATTAATGTCATGATAATAAATTAGTGATTCCAATAGGTTTCATAGGTTTTTTGGTGTCTCTAAAATTCATTTTATTCCTTAATAACCTTGTATAAAAATTCCACATGTATTTGGAAAGTTTAAGGTTCTTGTGTGAATTTTAAGGTAAGTTTTATGAAGGAAAGATATGTTTCTTACCTAACTCCCACATGTGATAAAGTTAAAAATATTAATAATACATAAAATACACTTTTAAAGGTTCTTGGAGGAGTTAAATAACTACCATATCTATCAGGGTGTCAAAAAGAGATCAGTTTCTTACAGTTCAATGCCAAAGAAGGGAGTTTCAATCACTTCTACAGACTTGGGAAACTAAATTTTAGGTGAAATGTCTACTCAATGTACAAAAGTAATATTCATTCTTGGAATGAAGTTTCAATTACTAAAAATGTATAAGTTTCTCTAGAACCTCCATTGCTCTCTTCACAAGCTAGTAAGGGTCAAATTTAATTATTCACTCCATACAATACCATGAGATTCAATGTTTGATATTTTTCTAGAGGAATAAGTCCTAATTGTATTTATATTCATGTAAATATTCATCATATTGGTGGCTTGAACTTTATTAACAATCACTTAGACTCCAGGGTGGGATAAAACTACTAGTAGATCCCATAAGCTCAATTTATCCTTTTGAAATGATAGTTTTAGATGTTTTGTCTACATAAGGGAAATTTAAGGAGATTTGTATGACCTATGAATACATATTACATACTTTATAATCCATAATTGGCATGTGTGGGCTTAGTTTGGCAATAAATCTCCACTTTGGCATAGTTTGTAGGTTTTGCACTTTAAAACATAGAAGTTTTATAGGGTTTAATGAATTATAATGTATACAAGTGGTGTTTAAATTTATTCCATCATCTTCTCATGTCATTAAAATTCTTCAATATAATTGGTTACTTTATGCTAGTCCTTCAAAGTATCATTCATGCTTCTATGCTTGATGATAGTATTATGAAGCTACCTATGTAAAAATGGTTTGAAATATCTTAATATTGAATTTTAAAAAAGTGTGTGATGGTATTTACATAATTATTTTTGTTATAAAGTGTGTGGATATGTTTTTAGATTCCAAAAGGATACCTAAATTGCATTATAGTATACTTAAGGAATCAAAATGCAGACCTATAGGTCTATATTTTATGGAAAATATGTAAAAATGTGCATAAATAATTGAGATTCAAAGTGAAAAGGTGAATATAATATAGTAATCCAACACTTGGATTTGTCTAAACTCAATGGATATAAGGTGTGTCTTCAAAAATCCAATGCTCAAGACAACTAATGAACCCTAACTATCACCACAACCATGAAGGAGTGAATGACATATGGGAGTCATGAGATTTTGTTAACAAAGAAGTTGAGAGTATTATGAAGACAATTTATAATAGTTTAAAAATTCATAAAACTATTAATAAATCCATTAAAAGGGTTTTAATCCCAAGTCTACAATCTAAGCACCTAATCATGCCTACAACTAGGAGTGTTTTGGTATAAATAGTGAAAATAGATGATGCAAAGTTATGTGGTGGAGTGAGAGTTTAGGTTAATGGAAAAATTGTATGAAATATTTTAATATAATAAGGTATTTTATTTTATTCAAATTCATCCATAAATGACATTCATTCTAATTTCATAGTCACTTAGACCACTAACACATATAGGCTTATTTAAGGCTTCAAGTTGGTTTTCAAACATGAGATAGATTTGTGTGCATTGAAATTATATCCATAGTGAAAACAAGGAAATATATATACCATTATATAATAATAATTATAATGGAGGATGTGGGATAATAGGACCCAATGCTTTAGAGAGCTAAATGTTGACACACAGGCCACCCTATAAGCTTACAGTCAAGCCTATTTGAGAGTTTAACTAGCCCTCAAGTTTGAATGAGAATATGCAATTCCCAATAGTGAATTTTGGATTTAACTTAATATAGATTAAATAAGGTCACCAAATATCATAAAAAACATGAAATAAAATCAGAGAGGGTGATCAAACATTGCCACTCTAAAACCTTACAAAGTACCTATAGTCAAGACAAATTTATTTGAGACCTACAGGTCTATCCTTGAGCATAAATAACATGTTGAATATTTTTATTAATATTGGGTTTATTGTTACATGTATTATTTAAAAAAACCTAATCACAATAATTCATGAATATTATATCACTAGGAGAGGAAAATAAAGAAATAGCAAGACCTCTAGGGCCAAATTGGCTTTTTGCTCCTAAGCCCACATAACAAGTAGTCTAGGTTAAAAACCCTTTTGAAGGTAATTTATCATTACATATAATTTATTATCATGTTATATATTTTCTCAAACATATTTAATGTAACTCTAACTAATGGTGGAATCTAAAAGGTTTTAGAGCCTAAGATCATTCTTTTGGTCTTTCACACAGTTCCCCATGATTGAGAGGTCCTTTCGTGAAGCTCAGAGCTCCTTAAAGTAGTTTCATGGTGGAATTATATCATTTTAAATGATTATATGGATATCATACCTAAAATATATGTAATTTTTTCAATCTTCAAACATTACACCTGTATGAATGCTCTCTAAGAACTGAAGCTATTCCAAATAATGTCCTAACCTTGTGAGAAGCTCAAGAGCTAAGAAAAGTTTTAATTATATATTGGAGGAGACTTTTCATGGGATTAAGTGGGTTTGATAGGTTTTCTATGGGGCCCCTAAATTCCACTTTGTTTTATTAGGAAGTATAAATAGGACTTGTCCTCTATGAACTATTGTTAAGAACTTGACATGTCTAAACCCATCTTGGTGACTTGATGTGAGAAATAAGATAGAAAATGATTTAAAATTGAATTATTAAACATAAAAATTAACTTTATGATCTTAAAAAATATCATGATAACATAATTATGTCTTTGGATGGCATGTGTAGAGGTAGAACTATACAAAACATAGCTAAATACATGGATGTAGGCTTGTTTGTGAAAGTGTAGAGCAAGGAGTGTATTCTAAATCAAGAGAAGAGTATACAATTATTTTATATAGGTTATAAAATCATACACACATTTTTAGATCCTTAAAAGTGATACATGAGGTTTTAAAGTCATCAAGTGGGTTAGGAAGGGAGAAATCCACCATTTTTTTAGATAGAGAGCCTATATACAGACTTATTGAACACATCAAGAGACCTACCTTTATAATTTTGAGTTTTAGGATGATTTCTTATGCATAAAACATATCTTACAATCACTATAACCTAATAATTTATTTGAAAATCAACTCAACTACCACGCATCCCTATTTAAATGCCTATACTATGGTTTTGACCATTTCATGGTTCACATATCCATAAAACATCTAAAAAGATAAAAATTGACATATACAATGGTCTTAGGCTATGTAAATTAAATAAAACACTTTATAGATGATTCACATGGGTGGTATGCATGTGGAGGCAAAACTCAGTTTCTAGGCTAAGAGGGCTAATGGAGTCCTAATTGGCAAGAAAAAATGGGATAACAAGTGTACTTTCACTTAGATTTAGGTTATAAATATTAGCATGGAGATGTAATCAGATACTAGGTCCTAAAAATATCTTTATTTTCCCAATATCTTCCATATATTATTCCACATAAGGAGGTTTACTTATTTTTAGGGCTATAATAATTAGAGGTCAAGTGAGAGATTTTAGTGCAAAATGGAGTCTTAAAGAGAGTTTGATTACTCCAAATGAGTTTATATAGGTATGATATGTTATGAAGATGAAATCCATGGATATATATTTCCTTGGTGAATATGAAATCAAAATTTGTTTTATTTGGGTAATAAAGGACTAGTGACAAAGAGGTTTCAAGACACTTAAGGAGTTACTTGATGATCACCACTAAGATGTGAGTTTGGATAGCTTATAACCAGATGAAAATTTTATAATATTAGAGAAATAAATCAATTCAACATGACCTAATGGTCAAACATGTCATTTGTCTATCACAATCCAAGGCAAAGGGAAGTTTTCAAGAACAAGGCAAGGTGTCAAGCAAAGTTATAAACTCCTACACCATATAGAAGAGGAAGACATCTTCAAGAGAGATACACATGTATTAGAAGGTATGATTTAATTATTTCATAACTCTTCCTTCTTTATTATAACTTACTCCATTAAGAGTGACACTTGTCATCTCTCTCTCTCATATTCCCTTCTCTCACTTTTTCTATATATTTAGCCTTGAAAGGCTATATTTGTATCCTCCACTTGGATATGGTGAAGCCCTGCCCATTTTTATCAATGAGAAAATTTTAGTTTTACCTCCTCCTTTGAATAGTTTCAATGTGCGTGAAAGATTAGTTTGAACTTATCAAGTGATTAGCTTTTCTTCTTTGACATATTTTTTCTTTTCTTGCATTCATATTTAGTTTGAAACTTATTTGTAGGTCTTGTGAAGTGCCTAAGTGAGGTGTGAAGGTTTAATAAGTTATCTTTTCATTAGTGTCATGTCATGACCTCTTGACTTTTCTTCCTATCCTAGGCATTATTCACAAGCTTCATGTGAAATTTTGATGTAGAGATTAATATTATGAGTAGTGTTTATTTCAGGTTAGTCTCATGGTTGATGTGCATTTGTTGTTGGTTGGTAGTGGGCAAGTATATTTGGTGCATCACCTCCATTAGAATAGGTTTCGATCTCTTTTCCTAGAAAGTTGGTAGATTAGTTTGTTATCCTAAGTGATTAATAAATGGGATATATCCCTTTAACCTAGATATTAAATATAATATTAGGCCACACACAACCTAGTATTATCTCCATGTTATTCCAAATTTGGAGGGCTTAAACTACCTTCCAAGGGTTCAAATTTACTTGATAATTTTTTTGGAATGCCTAGTGGGACTAAGGTCCAAAGTATTGGAAGGATTATTAGTGTTTTTATTCTACATATCAACCTTTTAATGAATTCAAAACATCAATGGTGACTCCAAGATCGAAAAACTAGTTATAGCAGACCAGGCATTTATTCAAAGTGAGTTTGTTTTCAATTCATTATCTTGATGAGGTTGTTATGGCTGAGTTTGAAGAATATTTTAATTTCATACAAGTTTTTGAGGCATATCAAGCCTATAATACTCATTATTAGCATCACCATGAACCATATCAGTCATATAATGAGCCTTACTAGTAGTATGATGGTTCAGATCAGTCCTATGGTATTCCCTATCATCCTCATTATGATGCCAACTACAAACCTCAACAAAATTTTGAATACTATTACCCTCCTTATTACTAAATTCATCACTCTTATCCTCCTTGTGATTAATATCAGTCTTATGATCAGCCTGTATCATCCCCATATGGTTATGGTGATGCATATGAATAGCCTTGTCTTCAACCATGTTATCCTCTTTCCTCTCCTCCAATAGCTTTCCAATATTTTCAATATGGAATGGATGGGATAGAGGTTAAGGTACTATAATGTTCAATATTAATCTATTTAAATTATAAATATAAAGAATTTATTAGGTGTTTTGCATCTCTGTCTAATGATCCACTAGAAAGGAATGAGTTGTGTGCATTAGTATTGAACAGGATGGATATTCGAGAACGACAAAAAAGTGAGTTTGATTAGATGTGTCAAGAGTCCTCTTGTGTTCCTTATCAGCCTTCTTATGCTCCTTATACTCATGAAATAATTTACTATCCTCAAGTATAACCTCTAATATATTCAATTGAGTCTCTAAGAGAACATATTGGTTTCAAAGTCTCAACTTGGAACCAAGTAGCTAAGTCTTGGGAGAAAAAAGAGGAAAAGAGAAAAGATTTAGGGATTGAAACCAAAGAATACCTTATGTATATTAAAGATTCATATACCTTAACTCAATAACCTATAGCTTTTCCATATTATAAATCTATTCAAGAAGATATACAAAATAAGAAGGAGGTCCTAGTTGAGAAGGTTGTAAATCAAGTTATAACTAAGAATGAACATCTAAAAGACTATGATAAGGATGAGGTGGTTGTTGAGAAGAGTGAAACACTTATATCACAACTAAATTTGACCTCTCTTCAAGAGTTTTTTACAAATTATACCATCCCCAAAGCTTCAACTTGTTAGCGTACTCCCTTGGTTTCCAAGAAAACTCATGAGCATACCCATCACCCTCCCACCATCTCCCTTAGTGAAGAGGAACATGTCGTATGGGAGGTAAGTGGACAAGAACAAGATCAAGATAAAATTGTATATGATGATGATTCAAGTGTGTTTGATGATGAAATATTCATTGGTACCTGACTTAGGGAAGAAAGAGAGATTTTAGTTTTCAAGGATGAGGTTCTAGAAGAAGGTCTTAATAGTATGATTCAATAAGGAGATTAAATTACATTTAACCTTGATTATGTTGTAGATGGTCTTGATGTTGAAGGACCTATAAATAAATATGCTAAGATGTTTAATGAATTTGAAATTATTTCCAATGAGCAAGCAACTAAACTTGAAGAAGTTTATTCCCAATAAAATCATGACTACATAAAGAGGTTTGAGATTATTAAAATCCCTATAACTCTTGACGAGAAAGATGAATATGATGTTAAAATTGGTCTCATTCAAATTAACCAAGGTAATGAGATAAAGGATTATTGGTATAAGTACATTTAATTACTTAAAAATATTAAAGTCCTTTACAAAGGTACATTAGTTATTGAATATCATGCTCATGAGGATATTGAGCAAGAGACATCCATTGAGGACTATGATGTATCTTGGAGTGAGTATGCAAATATTCTTAAAGATGTTGATGATCTTGAAGTAGATGATAGGAAATATTAGATCACTCAAGATGCCATAAATGCCCAAGAATCATGCTTAGAGGGAGTATAATTGGATGAAGTTATAAATACTAAAGAATATGGAGTGGATCTTGAAGAATATGATGATTTCATCTTCATAGGAGATTGGTTTACTACTACTACTTCATTTGAGAGAATGCCAAGAGGATTGAAAATCCACATGATGATGAAGGTAATAAGACCAAAGCTCAAGAGGAAACTTGACTCATTCCATTTACCATATCATAGATAAAAATATATCACAAGATTTTGATTTTACCTAGGATGAAGAAGTTTTTTTAGGTCTATTGTACATAGTGGTCACTTTCTTGTTTATTGTGTTCCCTAAGTCCTTGCTAGCACATGTGTGTGTCTTATTTTATAATATTTGTGTGTGTTATTATTTTTTGTGGTTTGGAGGTCAAATTAGTTGTCTTGTTTTGGTCAAGGTCTAGTTTAGGTCTGGGGTTGAGTGAAAGTGACTCCATTTCCTAATGGAAAGAGAAGGATACATGTATAATTAACATAAAAAACATGTTACCCCTATGAATTTTCAATTTGTTGACCAATTTTGACTACCAAGATCAAAATTTCAACCCCTACATGTAATAACTTGATTTTCATGTTTTATCAAACTTGTTCATAATCCATTACATGATTTGTTAGTCTCCAATTGGTTTTTATAAGGTCTTATTAACATTGTTTAAGGTAAATTTGGAGAAATTAATGTAATGTTTGTTTTGATCTTAGATTATCGTATTCGTGTCATGGTGAGAAAAGAGTGAGTAAAATAAGTGTAATAGGTTTTTAGGTGTCTCTAAAGTTCATTTCATGCCTTAATCACCTTGTATAAACATTTCACATGTATTTGGAAAGTTTAAGTTTCTTTTGTGAACTTTTAAGTAAGTTTTATGAAGCAAAAAAATGTTTTTTGGCTAACACAAATGTGTGACAAATATTCAAAGATGACTAATATATAATATACACTTTACAAGGTTCTTAGAGGAGTTACATAACTACCATATATGTTAGGATGCTAAAAAGTGATCAATTTCTTCTAGTTCAACACTAAATAAAAGGAGTTTTACTCACTTGTATGGAATTAGGAAACTCAATTTTAGGTGAAAATAGTTTATAAGTGTATCCTAAACTTTAATAGGTTATATTAATTCTTGGAATGAAGTTTCAAAACTTAAAAGTGTATAAGTTAATTTGGAACTTCTATTGATCTCTTCACAAGTTAGTAAGGATCAAATTCAAGTCCTCATTTTGTATAGTATAGTGAGATTCAAGGTCTAAAAGTTTTTATAGAGGAGGTGGTTGTAATTATATTTATATTGATGTAAATAGTAATCATATCGGTGGCTTGATATTTATTAGCAATCACTAAGACTCCATGGTGGTCTAAAATAGCTAGTCAATACTATAGGATCAATTTATCCCTTTGGAATGATAGTTTAAGATGTTTTAGATTCATACGGTAAATTGATGGAGATGCATAGGAAATGTGGAAACATATTAAATACTTTTTCAATCCCTACATGGCATGTGTGGGCTTATTTTCTGAAGAAATATCCACTTTGGCATAGTTTGTAATTTTTGCACCTCAAAAATTTGAAGTTTTGTAGGGTTCAACACATTCTAGTGTATAAAAGGAGTGTTTGAATGTCTTCCATCATATTCTCATGTAATTTAAATTCCTTAAGTATAATGTTTTGTTTTATATCATTTATTTAAAGTATCACTCATGATCTATGCTTGATGACTGTATTATGAAGTTGCCTATGTAAAAGTGGTTTGAAAGCTCTTAATATTACATTATCAAAATGTGTGTGATGATATTTACATCATGAATATGGTGATTAAGTGTGTGGAGATGTTTTTATATTTCAAAAAGAGACCAAATTTTCATTATAATAGACCAAAGGAATCAAAATCTATAAATCTAGGTATGTATTTTATAGAAAATGTGTTAAATGTGCATAAGAAACTGAGTCAAAAGTGAAAAGGTAAAGTCAATATAGTGATACAACACTTGGATTAGTCTAAACTTAATGGAGATAAGTCATGTAATAAAAAATCCAATGCTCAAGACACCTAATGAACCCTAACTATCACCTACAACCATGAAGGAATGAATGACATGGGAGTCACAAAATGTTGTTAACAATTAAGTTGATAGGATTATGAAGACAATTTATAATAGTGGTAAAAGTCATCAAACTATAAAGAAATCCACAGAAAGAGTTTTCATCCCAATTATACAATCTAGGCACATAATCATACCTATAGTCAATAGTGCTTTGGCATAAACAATGAAAAGAGATGATGCAAAGTTGTGTGATGTAGTGAGAGTTTAGATGAATGAATAAAGTGTATGGAAGCTATCAATATGAGAAGGCCTTGAAGTTCATGGAAGTTCATCAATAAATGACATTTCATTCCAATTTCATAGTCACTCAACCCATTAACACACTATCTTGTTTAAGGCTTCAAGTTAGTTTTCAAACATGAGATAGATTTGTGTGCATTAAAATTATTTCAATAGTGAAAACAAGGTAGGATATCTACCCTTGGATAATTCAAAGTCCAATTAAGTAAGTGTGATCATAGTACCCAATACTTAAGAGAGATAAATGTTGAAACACATGCTAGCCTATAACCTTACAATCAAGCCTATTTGAGAGTTCATTTATCCCTCAAGTTTGAATGAGAATATTTAGTGAATAATAGTGAAGTTGGCATTTAAGTGAATATAAAGTTAATAAATTCACCAAATATCATACAACACATGAAATAAAATAAGAGAGGGTAATCAAATAGGTCCACTCTAAAACCCTACAAGGCATCTATAGTCAAGGCAAATTCAGATGAGACCTATAGGTCTATCCTTTAGCATAAATAACATGTGGAATATTTGTATTTTTTGTTCCCAAAATCAGCTATGATAATTTTTGGAACAACCCCTACAAAACTTGTTCATTTCATGTTTTTCGCTCTAAGTTCATCTTTCAAGACAAGTTTCTCTTGATTTCGTGTTTGGTCATCTGGAATCCTTGAAAAGTTTGTGATCTTCCCTTGATATGATTTTTCAAAAAGACATGAAATTTTTTATGATTCTGATGTGATTAGAATGTCAATTTTTTGATAAATTTAAAGGAGTTAGTGTGTTTTCTTAGTTTGCATGTAAGGGCAACATTTTTTGCTACCATTACATGTGGCTTTTAAGTTCTCAATCCCTTTCATGTAGGAGCAATGAAAATCACTGCCCTTGCATCTTCTTTAACCATTTATGTAGAGGTAGTGATTTTCACCCCCCTTGCATTTTCCCATGTAGGAGTGACAAAAATCACTACCCCTGCATCCTTATTCAACATTACATGCAGAGACGACAAATTTTATCACCCCTACATGATCTCAATTTTTGTGCATGGCATTAATGGCCACATGTGCCGAGTGGTTGGGGTTGTTTTTCAACCTTTTAAACCTATTTTCACTTCATTTCAATTTGTCTTCTCCTCCTCCTTGCATCCAGTCGATCGTAAAAATGAGTGGGAGCACAATTTTCTTGGATTCAAGCATGGGATTACGATTCGCTAGGTAGGGTTTTGGCTTTTGTGTTATTTTTTTTCTTGATTAGGGTTTTCATTTTATTTTTTATTTTTCTCTTTTTTAAGGGTTTTGGTTTATTCCTCTTCTTTTTGTTTAGGTTTTTCATCTTGTGTTTTTCTTCCCCCTCATCCATGTTTTCCCCCGAGGAGGCGATCTAGGTAGAAAAACCCTCTTCCCCTTCTTCCTACCCATCAGCTACTCTAGCCAGTGTAACGGTGGTAAAAACCACCACCCTTAAAAAAATTGCCTCATTCTATGTGAGGGCGGTGATTTTTGTTTCTATTACACCATCTATTCCTCCCATGTAGGGGTGGCAAAAATTACCGCCCTCGCACAAAGTTTCCTCCTTTCATGCACAGGTGGCAAAAATTGCCACCCTTACATGATGTTCCCTTTCATATGCATAGGTGGTGAAAATTGCCACTGATGCACAACCTACCATTCCCAATATGCATAGATGGCAATTTTTGCTTCCTATGCACAAAGACCTTCTTCCACATGCAAGGGCCATAATTTTTGTTGCCCTTGCATGCTTTCTCTCTAATTTTCTTAACTCTGGGAAATTTTGATTTTCTCATTTTCCTAAGCCTACTTCCCTTTGACTTTCTGACTTGTTCACACATTAGTCCATTCAAGCTCATTCCCATGATCGTGATCATCCAACATGAAATTTTTCCAGATTGCCAATATTTTCCCTAATTACGTGATTATGATTTTTGTTGCAGTTTCTCTCTAGGATCTTTCTTCATCATCATACTTTTGACAAAGGCTCATCCAAATGACTGAGGTTTCTCCAAAGAAGTCAAAGATAATTAAGTATAAGTACCAAGGTGTTTTTTAGTCACCTCAGTTACTTCTATTATCAGTGACATTAGGGATACATAGATCAGGCACGTAGATATGGTTGAGTTCATAGAAAGAACCAAAGCAAGCAATCCTAGCTATGAAATGAAGAGGATGATTGAGAGTAATATCCATTTGGTCTCCACTTTTCCTATAGTGGCTCACCATATAGATTTCATTCTCGAGTGCACTCAATTCTACAACAAGGATACCAGGGCTATGTTAGATGTTGGTGGTAATGTAGTAATTAGACTAGACCCTGAGTTCATTGATAAAGTGTTTATGTGCCCTCTTACTATTGAAGTGTTGAATCTTGACTTCATTGAAGCACAAAAGGAATATGAAAAAGATCTTGAAAGAGCAAAGAAAGTGATCAATAATAGATGGCTCAAAACTCCCAAAGTGAACTTGTCCAAATGGCCAAGAAACTTTCCAAGGAGTGATTTTATAGAAGAAGTTGGTGAATTGATCACTCTTCTCAGTAGAGTATGAGGTTTACCTTCTTCCTCTTAGTTTCATGAATGGATTTACCCCTTCATTAATATAATTCTCTAGGGTAAACAAGTCATTTTCTATGGAGAACAAATCAATAATGCTCTACATGAGCAATTGATAAAAGTATCCACTACCTCCAAATTCTACATGACTTCATAATTGGTATATATTCCAGCATCCATGAGAACCTTCACAAATTTAACATCATAGCGAGATAGGAAAACAACCCTGGTATAACCCTCATCTAACATTGAAGGGTTCTATCCATCATTTTAAGAGGGTAAATGATGATTTCTTCATGGTATTTTTGTGTCTTTTTTATCCCCAATTAGAATAGAAAAGAGTGTCAGATGAAGCCTGGACTATTGTGAATGACTTCAGGTGTATGTTCTTGTAGTTCCCTTCTTTTTGTTATATGTGGGTTGGCTTTTTCCAAAGTTATCTCTATATGCTCCCAAGATTCCCCTAAGATAAATTGGTCCTGATGGACCTGTGTAGGCAATTTATTATCATACACAATAAGTAGATGGAACTCAAGAAACCTAGTTTCCGATTCCTAATTGAGATTGGCAAGTTCTCAATATTGACCGCTACAAAATCTAGAGCAATGGAGACTAAAATGTAACTCGTAACCATGAAGCATTTCAAAAAGAGACCAAATTTTGACTATAGAGGCGTGAAGGACATGATCAAGAGGAAAACCCAGTTCCATGAGCCTATGATTGAAGATGTTTGGATTGATTTGAGGACAGCTGAAGACATCAAAAATATGGACTATAGTAGATTTTCTCTTGAGCAAATAGAATATTTGGAGCTCATTGATATCCCTACAAATCTAGTAGATGATGGATATCTTATCAATAATAGATATCATACTGAACCAGTCACCAATGCTCCTCTTCCTCTGATCCAATGGTCTTAGAAGGAGTTGACTTCCTTGAGGATAAGATTTGAACCAATATTGGCAAACACCAATGGTTGGTTAGCAAATAAGGGAATCACTTTGAAAGAGTTCATTACAGTGTCAGAAATTAAATTTCAAGAAGAGACAAGAAGAAGAGCAAAAATAGAATGAAGAATAAAAGTGATGTTCCTTCTCCTTCCAGGCCCCATAATCCTAGGATCATTTTTGTAATGAATAAATCCAAAGTCACAGAAAAAGAGCCAAAAACAACATATATGGAAGTTAAAAATCAAAGTGCCAAAGAACTAGTAGTAGAATAGATGGAAACTGATGATAGGCCTATAGGTCAATAGGAAATAGAAAATATGTCTCTATAAGAAGGTGTACAGCTACAAATAAGAATCTCCTCTTCCCCACCTAACACACCTATTGCAACTTTTTCCCCTGCTTCTCCAATCAGTGTTACCTCTTTTGGAGCAGCCTCTCCTTCCAAAATTATTTTTAACAACACCCAAAGCACTTCTGGAGGTATTTTTCATTCCTTTGGGTCAATCCCTAGTTTTTTATCTCCATCTTTTGACATCAAAGATAGTTCTACTTTTGATCATTCAATAGAAGGTGCAACTCTTACTGATACTCCACCCATTATTACAACCACTAGTGCTAGTGCGACTCTAGTAACACCAATAATGGAGATTTATCCTAATATAAGTACTTCTACACTCCCACCGTGGTTGTCAAATTTTACACCCAAAAGGAAAAAATAAGCCATCTCTCTAGATGACTTTGACTTCAGTAAAATGGTGCTGGTAAAAGCTAAGACCCCAAAGAAGCCAAATATCCTTTCAAAGATGATTGGAGATAAGGGGCATAAATTTATAGAAATAGCCCAACCTCCACCAAATGCAACTCTTGAAAATTTTAATATAAGCAACTACTCCATCTCTCAAGTTGAGTTAGGGAAGATAACTCGTGAAAGTGCTAAACATGATTTTCAATTAGCAATGAATATTATGGTTCATAAATTTGACAGGGAAAAAGAAATGAAAGATCATTATAAGGCAATGGTGGAACGATTGACTATAGTGATAAGGAGAATAAATTTCACTCCAGAAGTAGTAACTCTAAAGGCTATCTCCATAGATGATCCCATGATTTAGAAAGAAGAAAGGACCTATCTCAAGAGGAAAGTACTTAAAGACTATTTGGACAAGATGCATGCATAGGGGATTTCCTTGTTCACAGAGTTGTCTGAGAAGATAGACCAAATGAAGAAAATGAGAATAAAACTAGATGATCTTATCAATATCATTTCTCAAGATGTTGAAAGTATAGATAAATATCTTAGCAAATGGACAAATATGAAGGAGCTGAAAATACATACTCTAGTATCGATCGATGTCATTGTGATAGGGACTCTTATATTGAAACTAAAGAAGAATTGATATATAGGAGTCAGGTACTTAAGGAATTGATCAATGACTTCGAATCTTCCAAGGATATTAGTGAACAAAGTGATATCAGTCTATTGCATAAATTGGAGGAGTTGACTTATAAACTTACCTCTCAAAACAACTAATTTATTTCAGTAGAAGAGATGATTCAGGAGTTTGAAGGTATGTTTTGAAAAGAATTCGAGGAGAAAGATTTTTTAATTTCCTCTATGGACAATATCTTGGATAATTAGTTAACTCTAGAAAATCTAAAAACCAAGTTAACTAGTCATGCCAAATCAATCATAGCAATAAGAGATGCTACAGTCAGAGCTAAGGTGATTCTCAAGAATACTGTTACTCTAGATAGTATCGGGATATAGGTAGCTATCACCATGTATGATGCTCATATGAAAAAGACTGATGATAAAAATTGAAACTATTCTTCCATGCTTTATTCTCTTTTTTTCAAATGCACTTTGTAATTGTCTTAGGACATTTGTACATGTACTTTTGTTATGTGTAAATACATGTAAAAATCTAAAAAGTCCCAAAGTCAACAAAGACTCATCTTTGACTAGGTTATAATATTTAAGCTTTTTCTCAATTATCAAGGGTTCTCCCTATATATATATATATATATATAAAGTTATATATCTGGAAAGTCCCAAAGTCAACAAAGACTCATCTTTGAATAGGTTATAATATTTAAGTTTATTTTCTCAATTATCAAGGCTTCTCCTGTATATATATATATATATATATATATATATATATATATATATATATATATATAGGGAGCCTCTTTTGTAATATATAGATCTTTGATAATTGAGAGCAAAAACTCTACCAAAATTGAGATGCTTCTTGACACTTTGAGCTCAGATTGTAAATCATATTTTTCATGAATGATTGAGAAAGCAAGTTACTTTTAGACTTTGTGTTGGAATAACTCATTTTTATTTAGGAGATCGTTCTTATGTTCTTTTCCGAATAATCTCTCATCTATTCAATTAAACAAGCAAAGTGTGTGGAAATTATCAGAGGATGTTCTACAGTTAATTATGATGACTTTGTGCTTCTATAATTACCTTTAGTTCATGTTTTTCATGTTTTAGTGATAAGGGTATTAGAAAGGCTTTAAACTACTTTTATCTTTTGTGATCTTATGCTCTATTGTAGTTTTTAGTGGAGACTTTGAGCTGCACTTCACTCTACTATTACGTACATTCTAAATTAGTAAGGGTAGTAATGAAAGACTTTGTGATTTTATGGGTTTCTCATGGATCTAGTTACTACTTGAGAAGAATTTTTACTATTTGCTGAATATCATTTTTTAAAGAAGAGAAATGCTTTTAATCATTAACCAAGATTTCTCTTTTGTCTTGTAAACATCATTTCTAAAACAAGAGAGATGGATGGTGTGATCTCACCCCTGAGTCTATTTTTAGTTCATATTAATATATAAGTAGTTTATAAGGAACCTCCCCTTGATGAGAGGAGATATTTATCTCACTATGATGTGGTAAACCTACACTTATTGCCGTATAAATTTCCTTGTGTTGTGGTTGATATACCCATTTTTCCATTGGTTGATTGATGACAAAATATTCACCCAACAGCTTTTGGAAACTCTGCTAAGGATGTGAATGCCCAATTTGAAGCCTCAAGCTTCAAATTGAAGCCTCACCTATCCTTTTTCATTTTACACTCTGGTAGATCCACCGTACACATGTAGCCAAAGAGATCAAGGTATTATTGATCCTATATTTGAGTTGGTGCAATGAAATAATTTTGATATTTTTTCTCCACCATCTCACCTTTAGTGAACTAGGAGTTTTCCTCCTACCAGCGTCAGATCTCCCATACCAGGTGAAGCTTCTAGTCTCAGTGCTAGTAGGGTTTTGTCTATACTTACCCCACCAAGATTTGTTATCCTTCCAATTAATCAACATACCATGGCAGTCCAAGGCCCTTGGGGCAACACTTTTGGCCCTCTCAATCTGACCTCACCTTTACATGAACTACCCCATAGTTTGAGGAAGAATTTTCCCAAATTCTATGGCGATTGGAAAGTTCATTCAGATGAGCATATTGCTACTTTCTGCATAGCATGAAGTGTGATAGGCGTAAAATATAGAGATATAATGGTGAGACTATTTGTAGAAACTTTGCAAGGCACTGCCATGGATTGGTTTTACCACCTTCAAGCTCAAATAATAATTGACTGGAACACCCTCAATGCCAAGTTTGAGGCTAGGTTCAAACCCACCAAAGATGCCCATGCCTTGTTGGCTCAGCTTATGCAAATGAAGAAGGAACTTCATGAGCCCATGTGAGACTTCATTGCTAAATTTAATAAGCTAAGGAACTGAATTCCTACAATTTCTCAACAGACATCGAAGAATCTTAAGTGTCTCTTCATCAACTCTCAATTTCTTGAGATAAGTGTTTTATTGAGATAGGCTAGCCCTATTGATCTTTCTACAGCCCAAAATTTGGCTACCAAGGTTGAGGATGATCTTATCCTAGCAGGTAAGATTAGGAAATATTCTAATAAAAGTAAATTTTCCTCATCTACTGAAAGTTATTCCACTAGCACCACAGATCCTATGGTGCAAAAATTAGCAAATGAATTACTATACCTGAATAGGCAAATAGCCTAAGGTATGTTTGCTCCTCCTTATCAAGATATGCCAAAGAGAACATTTTCCAACTAGTCATATCAAGGCAACACTACCAAAAATCAAGGTTAACCAAATTGCCTACCTCCCCCACACGAGAAGCTTGCCATTGAAGTAGCACCAGCTAACTCAGTAGTTGGTTACCTTGAAGCTTAACATGATTTCTTGTTCCAATCTGAGTTGGACCAAGAAGATGATGCTAATCTCTTTCTATAAGGAGAAGAAAAATTAGCTGGAGACTCTAACATTGGTTTTTTAGACTATCAAGATGAAGCTAAAAGTAAGGCAGAAGTGTTTGATGGATCCTACGCTATTTTTACCAATTCCCAGAACCAGTCAGCTTAATAAGTTGATAAAAAAAAGTAGAGGAACCTTAGCCAGTAGTTTTGATCGCTAAACAAGGGACTTCACTGCTTTTCCAATCAAAGGACCCAGTGACTAATAAGAAAGTTAAGTACTTCAAACCATCTCATACCTTCTACTTCTATCTCTCAGACCAGTGCCACACCCAATAAAGATTAGGATGATGGGATTCCTCCCTCTATTTCTAGTTCATTTCAATTATTTGATATAATTGATCATGCCAAAAAGATCAAGATTCAAATGATTGAAATTGAGTACTTGTGAGCCGATCTTGAATAGTTTGATAGGCTGGCCAAATACGTAAAAAATAAAACCGTCCCTATAAGACAATATTTTCCAAAGGTGACTCATGATTCTTCCAAGAATAAATCCACCTAGAATAATCTTGTCACTACTCCTCCTTTCACCCCAAGAAAAATAGAACCTTTCTATATTTCCCTGTTGATAAATGGTCATAAGTTGAGTAACTACATAATAGACTCTGGAGCCTCTGATAACATTATGCCTGCCAAGGTATCAAATTCTCTTGGTCTTACCTTGATTAAGACTTTTAGGAGATGTTTCTCCATGGAAAACAAGCAAGTCTCACTCTTAGGTCAAATCAAAGATGCCCAATTTGTGTTTGCAACTTTTTCAGAGAAAAGGATCAAAATGATGCTCTTGGTGGCTGATGTTCCAACCTCTTATGGCATTTTGCTCAGGTGCAATTTTTGTAAAGACGTAGGTAGAGAATTGAATATGGATCTATCTGAAGCAAGGATACCTGTTAAAGGTGTCATGAAAAAATTACTTCTTGAGAAAGAGTCTAAATATATAGTCACCCAAACATTAGATCTTGAAGCTCAAATTTTATTTGAATCATCAGGAATGGGTAACTATTTTTTGACCACTGAAGATGCTTTTAGCTCATCAAATGAAAGTTATTTAAGTGGAAATCCAAAAAATTTAGATAAAAAATTAGAAGAATTGTTAAAGCAAAGTTTAGACAATGAAGAATATTCTCTTACTAATGAAGAAAAATCTTTAAGAAGGTCAGATTCTAATGATGTTTGGATTTTAGAATTTGATGGCAGTAGCTCTTCTACAAGTTCTAAAGCCAAAATTGTTTTGATCTCCCATCAAGGACAAATTTTTTCTTATTCATATAATTTGTAGTTCAATAATACCAATAACACTACCGAGTATGAGTCTTTGCTACTTGGATTGAAAGCTACTCATGATAAAGGTATTAAGGTTATTCATGCCCAGGGAGATGCTAAACTAGTGGTTTGTCAGGTAAGTAATCTATACCAAACAAAAAATGAAAGATTGTGACATTATCACAATCTTGTATGGGATTGTATTGAAAGTTTTGATGCTTTCAACATTTTTGTTGTGTCGAGAGAATTCAATTATCATGAAGATTCATTCGCTGTCTCTGAAACCCTCATAGTTCCTTATAAAGACTTCAAAGGGGACAAGTACACTATTGAGCTGGTCTTTTGATCAAGTGTATCTAATAATTACAACCATTGGCAAGTGTTTAATGGCAACAATAAAATCATTACTTTTTTGGAAAAGATGGACAGCTTTGAAGATCTTTATTTTGAAGGAAGTGAATCTTCACCATGAGAATCAGTTTCTGAAGTAAATTCCAAAATTGGTGAAGATTTTTTTCAACTCAAGGGGAATAAAATTCTAAAAGGTTTGGTTTCTCTTGAGAAGTTGTTTGATAAGTAGGACAGATATGTCAAGTAGTGATAAGTGGATTCAAGTTCCTCCAAGGAGTTCGATCAAATAAATTTGAGTACGGAAGAAAATCCCAAAATGGTCAACATTGGAAATTATTATACTTGTGATGAAAGGCTTAAATTTTTTGCTCTTCTTTGCCTTTACATTAATGTTTTGGCATATTCTTATTATGATTTGAAATCTCTCATCCCTGAGAAAATTTGGCATGAAATTCTTCTTAAAGTTGGGTCATTGCCTTACAAGTAGAAACAAAGGCAATACAACCCCAAAATATCAGGTACTATCTTTTTTGAGATCTAGAAAATGTTGAATGCAAGGATTATTTTTCTAATCTATCATTCCACTCGGATTGCTAACATAGTTCCTGTAAGAAAAAAGAATGGAAAAATTTGTATCTGTGTCAAGTTTAGAAAACTGAATCAATCTTCTTTAAAAGATAACTACCCCCTGCCCATCATGGATAAAGTGTTGAAAATAGTGACTAGTTCAGAAATGCTATCAATGTTAGATGGTTTTTCCAAGTATAATGAAGTAGAAGTCAATGAAGTAGATCAACATAAGATTGCTTTCACTACACCTTGGGGCAGTTTTGCATATCCTAGAATGCCTTTCAGTTTGATCAATGCTAGTGCTACCTTCCAAAGAGCAATGGATCTTGCCTTCAGAGATGAAATGGGGAAATGTATTATGGTATATCTTGACAACTTGACCATTTTTTCCAAACATCATCCTAATCATCTGCATCTTTTACAACAAGTGTTGGAATGTTGTCAGCAAAATGGTATTTTTCTTAATCCCAAGAAGTCAATTTTTGGGGTTACAGAAGGTAAGCTTCTGAGTCACACTGTATCCCAAGAGGGCATAAAGTTTGACTCGAAAAGAGTCAAATCTATCCAAAATCTTGCTCTTCCTGATAGTAAGACTACGATTCATTCTTTCTTTGGAAAGGTGAATTTTCTATGAAGATTCATTCTAGCATTCATAGAGAAGACTCGCCACATTGTTGACATGATGAAAGGCAAAGACACTTTTCAATGGACTATAGAAGGCAAGTCAGCATTTTAAGATATCAAAAAAGTGATTACCCATGCACTAATTTAGGTTTGTCTAGATTATACCAAAGACTTCTTAATATATAGTTATGCTTTTGAGCATACACTTTTGGCTATTTTGGATCAATAAAATAAAGGTGTGGAGTCTCTCATATCATTTATGAGTTGTCCTCTCAAAGCTCATGAATTAAAATTTTTAAATATAGAGAAGCATGCTTATACCATGGTTAAGGTGGTAAATTATTTTAGGTTCTATATTTTAAGTTCACATACTATTATTTTGGTGCTTGACACAACAGTGAAGTCCATTCTAACTCAACAGGAGTTTGGTACTAAAAGGGGTAATTGGATTGCCAAAATTTAAGAGTTTGATCTTGATATCAAACCTACCAAGCTTGTGTGGGGAAAAGGGCTTTACCAATTGATTGTCGATAACATACCCAAGGAAACAAAAAATAAAAAAATAAAGGTCGAAGACATACCTATAGTTCTCTTCATCGCTACTAATGATGAGTGGTATTTCAATATCACTCATTTTCTTACCTATGGTGAGTGTCTTGCCCATCTATCCTATAAATAAAAAAGGAATATTAAGTTAAAGGCTGCTAACTATGTCTTTTGGGACAATGGTTTATATAAGAGAAGCCTTGATGGGGTATTTATTCATTATGTTGATAAGGTGAAACAAAGTAAACTTTGGAGTCCTTCCATAACTTGGCTTGTGGAGGACATTTTTTTGCACTAGTGATGGCTCATAAAATTCTATGAGTGAGATACTATTAGCCTACACTATTTCAAGATGATTACAAATGGGTGTGTAGGTGTGAATTGTGTCAACAGTTCATCGAGAAACTTAAATTGGCCATGTTACCTCTCATGCCAATGGTAATCGAAGAACCTTTTCAATAATGGGGTATTGATTTCATTGGTGCAGTGAACCCATCTTCAAGTGTTAGGCATGAATATGTTCTCACTGTGACTGACTATTTTACCAAATGGGTGGAAGCCCTTCTAATTAAGCATGTTACTTTAGAAGTGGTATGTAATTTTTTTAAAGAAAATATTATTTCCTAATTTGGGGTTCCAACTAAGATTGTAATAGATAATGTAGCATGTTTCTCTTGTCATGAGATTACCCAATTCTACTTTTATTATGGGATTACCCTCTCCCACTCTTCTGACTTTTTTTTGCAAGGAAATGGCCAAGCAGAATCGAGCAACAAGAATCTAGTTACTATTATTAGGAAAATAGTAGATGATAATTAGATAACTTGGCATAAAACATTATTTGACACTTTGTGGGCAGATAGGATTACACCCAAGAGGGCAATAGGCATGTCACTATTCCAATGTTTGTATGGTTTAAATGTAGAGATACCAATCACCCTAGAACTACCAACATTGAAGTTACTGAAGGCGATCGAAGATTCCACCTTCAAAAATTATATTGATAAAAGGATCATGTGCCTAACCTAACTAGATGAGCAATGAACCATGGTGGTGGACTGCATTACTACACATCAAAATCAGGTGAAGAAACTCTTTGAAAAGAGGGCAAGGATTCGTGATTTTCATATTAAAGATCAAGTCTTGTTATGGGACAAAAAGAGAGAAACAAAAGGAATGCACGGAACATTTGTTTAATTTTATTATATCAAGAGGTTTGGTCATTATGCAATTTGATTCTTTGTGGAGAGGTCCATTTACCATTCGTCAGGTCTATGGTGAAAATAGCTTCTTGCTGGAGTATCAAGATGGAACATCATTCTCACTGCCTCACAGTGGGCAACATATGAAACACTTCAATCCTTGAAGTATTAGATGAGTTCACTGTACATTTGTATAGTTTTGTGTTTATTTATTTCTTTTTGTTTTTTCATGTCTTTTTCTTTCTTAGCTTGACTCCATGGCCCAATGGACTATATGAAGGCACTTAGAGACTGGTTTCTACTCTCATCGATCATTTCAAGATTTGATCAATGAAAGTTCCCCAATAGGGGCCAACTGTTATTCCCAAAATTAGTTATGCTCAGTTTTAGAACAACCCCTATGAAACTTGTCTGTTTCATGTTTTTTGCTCTAAGTTTGTCTTTTGAGGCAAGTTTCTCTTGATCTCATGTTTGGCCAATTGGCATCCTTGAAAATTTTGTGACATTCTCTCGTTACAATTTCTCAAAAAAACATGAAAATTGTTATGATTTTGATGTGATCAAAATGTCAAATTTTTGATAAATTTCAAGGAGTTAGTGTGTTTTCTTAGTTTGCATGTAATGGCAGCATTCTTTGCCGCCATTACATGTGATTTTTAAGTTCTTGATCCCTTTCATGCAGGAGTGGTGAAAATCACCTCTCTTGCATCTTCTTTAACTATTTATGCAGAGGCAATGATTTTCTTTGCCCTTGCATTTTCCAATGCAGGAGTGGCAAAAATCACTACCCTTGCATCCTTCTTCAACCTCGCATGCAGAGGTGGTAAATTTTTTTGCCCCTACATGATCTCAGTTTTTGTGTATGGCATTAATGGCCATATGTGCCGAGTGGTTGGGGTTGTTTTTCAACCTTTTAAACCCATTTTCACTTCATTTAAATTTGTCTTCTCCTCCTCCCTACATCTAGTTGATCGTTTGAATGAGTGGGAGCATGATTTTCTCGAATTCAAGTGTGGGATTGTGATTCGCCAAGTAGGGTTTTGGATTTTGCATTCTTTTTCTTCTTATTTAGGGTTTTCATTTTGTTTTTTGTTTTTATCTTTTTTAAGGGTTTTGATTTCTTCCTCTTGTTCTTGTTTAGGTTTTTTATCTTGTGTTTTTCTTTCCTCTCCTCCATTTTTTCCCTTCAGAAGGTGATCTAGGTGGAAAAACCCTCTTCCCCTTCTTCCTACCCATCGGCCGCTCTAGCTAGTGTAATGGCGACAAAAATCACCAGCCTTACACAATTTGCCTCATTCCATGTGAGGGCAGTGATTTTTTTTCCATTACACCATCAATTACTCCCATGTACAGGCAGCAAAAATTGCTGCCCTCACACAAAGTTTCCTCCTTTTCATGCACAGGCGGCAAAAATTGCTGCCCTTACACGATGTTTCCCTTCATATGCATAGGTGGTGAAAATTGCCATCGATACACAACCTACCATTCCCAATATGCATAGGTGGAAATTGTTTCTACCTATGCACATAGACCTTCCTCCACATGCGAGGGTGGTAATTTTTTCCACCCCTACATGCTTTCCCTTTGATTTTCCTAACTCTAGGAAATTTTGATTTTCTCATTTTATTGAGCCTGCTTCCCTTTGACTTTCTAACCTGCTCACACCTTAGCCCTTTCAAGCTCATTCCCATGGTTGTGATAATCTAACATGCAAATTTTCTAGATTGCCAATATTTCCCTAATTGCATGATTATGATTTTTGTTGCATTTTCTCTCCAAAATCCTTCTTCATCAGCATACTTTTGACAAAGGTTCATCCAAACGACTGAGGTTTCTCCAAAGAAGTTAAAGATAATGAAGTACAAGTACCAAGGTATTTTTCCAGCCACCTCAGTTGCTTCTAATGTTGATGACATTAGGGATACATAGATCAGGCACGTAGATATGGCTAAGTTCATAGAAAGAACCAAAGCAAGCAATCCTAGCCATGAAATGAAGAGGATAATTAAGAGTAATACCCATCTAGTCTTCTTTTTTTTTGTAGCAGCTCACCACATAGAGTTCATTTTCTAGTGTACTCAATTCTACAACAAGGATACTAGGGATGTGTTAGATGCTGGTGGTAATGTAGTAATTAGACTAGACCCTGAGTTCATCAACAAAGTGTTCATGTGCCCTCCCACTACTGAAGTGGCTTGACCTTGTTAAAGCACAAAAGGAATATGATAAAGATCTTGAAAGAGTGAAGAAAGTGATCAATAATAAATGGCTCAAAACTCTTAGGCCAAACTTGTCCAGATGGCCATAGAACTTTTCAAGGAGAAATTTTATAGAAGAAGTTGGAGACTTGATCACTCTTCTTAGCAGAGTATGAAGTTTAATTTCTTCCTCTCAGTTTCATGAATGGATGTACCCCTTCGTTAATATAATTTTTTAGGGCAAAAAAGTTATTTTCTAGGGATAACAAATCAATAATGCTCTACATGAGCAATTGATAAAAGTATCCACTAGCTCCAAATTCTACAAGACTTCATACCTGGTATATATTGTAGCCTCGATGAGAACCTTCCCAAGTTTAACATTAGAGGGAGACAAGAAAACAAACTTGGTATATCAATATTACCCTCAGCTAACATTGAAGGGTTCTATGCATCATTTTAGGAGGGTAAATGATGTTTTCTTCACAGTATTTTTATGTCTTTTTGATCCTTAATTAGAATAGAAAAGAGTATCAGATGAAGCCTAGACTAATATGAATGACTTTAGGTGTATGTTCTTCCAGTTCATTTATTTTTGTTATTTGTCAGTTGGATTTTTCCAAGGTTATCCCTCTATGATCCCAAGATTCCCTTCAGACAAATTGGTCCTGATGGAGCTGTGTAGGCAAATTATTGTTGTACACAATAAGCAGATGAAACTCAAGAAACCTAGTTTCAGGTTCCCAATTGAAATTGGCAGGTTCTCAGTATTGACTACTATAAAACCTAGAGAAATTAAGACTAAAATGTAACTCGTAACCATGAAGCATTTCAAAAAGAGACCAAATTTCGACTACAAAGGCATCAAGGACATGATCAGAAGGAAGACCCAGTTCCATGAGCCTATAATCGAAGACATTTGGATCAATTTGAGGACAACAAAAGACATCACAAAGATGGACTATAGTAGATTATCTCGTGAGCAAATAGAATATCTAGGGCTCAATGATATCCCTATAAATATAGTAGATGATGAAGATTTGATCAATAATAGATATCATGTTGAACAAGTTGCCATTGCTCCTCTTCCCCCAATCCAATGGTCTCAGAAGGAGTTGACTTCCTTGAGGATGAGATTCGAACCAATATTGGAAAACACCAATGATTGGTTAGTAAATGAGGGAATCACTTTGAAAGAGTTCATTACATGGTTAAAAACCAAATTTCAAGAAGAGATAAGAAGAAGAGTGGAAAATAGAATGAAGAATAAAAGTGATGTTCCTTCTCCTTCCAAGCCCCATAAGCCTAGGATAATTTCTGTAATAAAGAAATCCAAAGTCATAGAAAAAGAGCTAGAAACAATAGATATAGAAGTTGAGAAGAAAAGCACCGAAGAACCAACAATAAAATAGATGGAAATTGATGATAGGCATGTAGGTTAATAGGAAATGAAAACTCTATCTCCATGAGAAGGTGTGTAGCCAAAAATAGGAATCTCCTCTTCTCCGCCTAGTACACCTATTGTAGCTTCTTCACCTGCTTCTCCAATCAGTGTTCCCTCTTATGGAGTAGCCTCTCCTTCTAAAATTATTTTTAACAACCCTTAAAGCACTTCTAGAGGTATTCTTCATTCCTCCAAGTCAATCCCTAGTTTGTCATCTCCATCTTTTGACATTGGAAATAGTTTTACTTTTGATCATTCAATAGGTGTAACTCTTACTGATACTCCACCCATTATTAAAACCATTGGTACTAGTGTGACTCCAGTAACAACAACAATAGAGATTGTTCCTAATGTAAGTACTTCTGCACTCCCACTGTGGTTGTCAACTTTTACACCCAAAAGGAAAAAAATAAGCCATCTCTCCAGATGACTTTGACTTCAGTAAAATGGTGCCAGTAAAAGCTAAGACCCCCAAGAAGCCAAAGATACTTTCAAAGATGAATGGAGATAAGGGGGGAAAAGTTTGGAAATAGCCAAACCTCCACCAGATGTAACTCTTAAATTTTTTGATATATGCAACTACTCCATCTCTCGAGTTGAGTTAGGGAAGATAACTCATGAAATTGCTAAGAGTGATTTGCAATCAACAATGGATATTATGGTTAAAAAATTTGATAGGGAAAAAGAAATGAAGGATCATTATAAGGCAATGGTGGAAAAATTGACTATAATGATAAGGAGAATCACTTTCACTCCAAAAGCGATAACTCTAGAGGCTATCTCCATAGACGATCCCATGATTTAGAAAGTAGAAAGGACCTATCTCAAGGGGAAAGTACTTGAAGACTACTTGGACAAGATGCATGTACAAGGGATTTTCTTGTTCATAGAGTTGTCTGAGAAGATGGACAAAATGAGGAAAATGAGAATAGAACTAGATGATCTTATTAATATCATTTCTTAAGATGTTGAAATCACAGATAAATATCTTAGAAAATGGATAGATATGAAGGAGCTAAAAATATGTACTCTAGTATCGATTGACATCATTACTGATATGGACTCTTATATTCAGACTAAAGAAGCATTGATATATAAGAGTTGGGTGCTTAAGGAATTGATCAGTGACCTCAAATCTTCAAAGGATCTCAGTGACCAAAGTGATATTAGTCTGTTGCATAAATTGGAGGAGTTGCCTTGCAAACTTACCTCTCAAAACAACCAATTCATTTCAGTAAAAGAGATGATTCAGGAGTTTAAAGGTATGTTTCAAAAATAATTTGAGGAGAAAGCTTTTTCAATGGCCTCTATGGATAATATCTTAGATAATTAGTTAACTCTAGACAATCTGAAAACTAGGTTAACTAGTCATGCCAAATCAATAGCAGTAAGAGATGATATAGTTAGGGATAAGGTGATTCTCAAGAATACTGTTACTCTAGATAGTATCGGGATATAGGTAGCTATTGCCATGTACAATGCTCATATGAAGAAGATTGATGATAAAAATTTAAACTATTCTTCCATGCTTTATTCTCCTTTTTTCAAATGCACTTTGTAATTGACTTAGGACATTTGCACATGTACTTTTGTTATGTGTAAATACATGTAAAAATCCAAAAAGTCCCAAAGTCAACAAAGACTCATCTTTTACTAGGTTATAATATTTATGTTTTTTCTCAATTCTCAAGGCTTCTCCCTATATATATATATATATATATATATATATATATATATATATATATATATATATATAGAGAGAGAGAGAGAGAGAGAGAGGGAGCCTCTTTTGTAATATATAGATCTTTGATAATTGAAAGCAAAAACTCTGCCAAAATTGAGATGCTTCTTAAGACTTTGAGCTCAGATTGAAAATCATATTTTCTTGAATGAATGAGAAAGTAGGTTACTTTTAGACTTTCTATTGGAATAACTCATGTTATTTAGGAGATAGTTCTTATGTTATTTTCCTAATAATCTCTCATCTATGTGATTAAACAAGCAAAGTGTGTGGAAATTATCAGAAGATGTTCTACAGTTAACTATGAAGACTTTGTGCTGCTATAATTACCTTTAGTTCATGTTTTTCATGTTTTAGTGATAAGGGTATTAGAAAGGCTTTGAAATACTTTTATCCTTTGTGATCTTATGCTCTGTTTTAGTTTTCGATGGAGACTTTGAGCTGCACTTAACTCTACTATTACGTACATTCTAAATCAGTAAGGGGAGCAATGAAAGACTTTGTGATTTCATGGGTTTTTCATGGATCTAGTTACTACCCTAGAAGATTTTTTGCTATTTGTTGAATATCATTTTTGAAAGAAGAGAAATGCTTTTAGTCATTAACCAAGATTTCTCTTTTGCCTTATAAACATCATCTCTAAAAAAAGAGAGATGGATTGTGTGATCTCACCCCTGAGTCTATTTTTAGTTCATATTAATATATAAGTATTTTATAGAGAACTTCCCCTTGATGAGAGGAGAGATTTATATCACTATGATGTGGTAAACCTACATTATTGCCATATAAATCTCCTTGTGTTGTGGGTGATATACCCATTTTACCATCAATTGCTTGATGACAAAATAATTACCCAACAATATTAATATTGTGTTATTTATGGTATGGATTGATGAATAAAATCTAATCATAATCTTTCATAAATATTAGAGCCTCGAGAGAGGATAATAAAGACAAAGTAAGACATCTAGGGTCAAATTGGCTTTTTTCTCCTAAGCCCTCATGATAGGTATTCCATGTTGTATAAATTTTTTAAAGACATTACTCATATAATATAATTTATAGGCATGTTATATATATTTTTAGACCTATTAAAGACCACTCCAACTAATGGTGAACATCTAAAATGTTTTAGAGCCTATGATCATTATTTCAGTCTCTCACATAGTTCACCATACCTGAGAGTTCATTTTATAAAGATCAAAACTTGTTAAATGATTTGAAAGGTGGAAATATATCATTTGAGGTGATTGTATGGATATCCTACCTAAAATATATGTCATTGGTTTAATATTCAAACTTTACACTTGTAAAAATGATCTCTAAGAACTGAAGCTACTCAAAAACATGTCCTAACATTGTGAGAAGCTTGAGAGAAGAGCCAATTTTTTTCTTAGATACTAGAGGAGAGTTTTTATGGGAATTAATTTCATTTGGAATTTTTTTAGTGGTCCCATAACTTCCAATTTGTGGTATTAGGAAGGATAAAGAGGATTTGTCCTCTATGAACTATTATTAAGAACTTGACATGTCTAAAACCCTCCTAAACCCCTCCTAGTGACCTGATGTGATAAGTAAGCTCTAAAATGAATTAAAATGTAATGATTAAAGATACAAATGACCTTTATTATCTTCATAAGTCTCATGATAACATGAGTATGTCTTTGGATAGCATGTACAGAGGCAGAATTGTACAGAATAAGGCTAAATACATGGTTGGAGGCTAGTTTATGATGGTGTAGAGTAAGGAGTGTCTTATAAATAAATATAAGTGATATAAAAATAATTTAAATAGGTTATAAAATAATCCACACACATGTTTAGGCCATTCAAATTTATACATGAGCTCTGCAAGTCATCAAGCGGGTTAGGCATGGAGAAATCCACCATTTTACTAACCAAAGAGCCTATATTTAGACGTATATTTAGCATGTTGAGGAGTTATAGTATGATGTTTAAGGGATTAAAAAAAACATATTAAAAGAACTATAACCTGATAATTTGTTGTAAAATAACCTCAACTACCACTCGTGCCTATTCAAATGCCTATACTAGGGTTTTGACCATTTCATGGTTCACATATCTATACAAGGTATCATAAGATTAAAATTGACATGGAGAATGGTATTAATTTGGGTAAACTAAATAAATGACTTTTTTTAGGTTTCACATGTGTGGGAGGCCTATGGATCCAAAACTCAATTTATAGGCTAAGAGGGCTAATGGAGACCTAGATAGAGAAAATGGGCTAATAAGTGTAATTCCACTTAGATTTGGGTCCTAAAACTTGGCATGGATTTTTAAGGGGATAATGGGTCCTAAATTTTTTAATTTTTTTTTAATATCCTCCATACATTATTCCACACAAGGAGGTTTACCTATTTTTAGGGCTATAAGGATTTGGGGTCAAGTGAGAGATTTTAGTGTAAAATAGATTATTGGAGAGATTTTTATGACTCAAATTGAGTTTTTAAATGTATAATATGACATTAATATTCAATCCATGGATAAATTTTTCCATGGTGAATATGAAATCAAGTTTTGAGCTATTTGGGCAAGAAAGGCCTAGTGAGACAAAGAGGTTTCAAGACACCTAAGGAGTTACTTGATGATTGCCACCGAGATGTAAGTCTGGATAGATATTAAGTATAAAAAAGGTTTCAAATAGTAGATAAAGAGATAATTTAAATATGACCTGATGGTCAAATGTGCCATTTTTCCATCTCAAGCCAAGACAAAGGGCAGATTTTAAGAACAAGACAATGTGTCAACCAAAATTGTAAACTCCTACACTATGTGGAAGAGGAAGACATATTAAATAGAGATATAAATTGATTGGAGAGTATGATGTAAATATTTCATAACTCACTCTTTATTATAACTTGATCCATCAAGAATGACACATGTCATCTCTCTCTCTTATGCCCTTCTCAACTTCTTCTCTCACTTTCTCTATATATTCAACATTGATAGGCTATGTTTTTATCCTCCACCTAGGTATGGATAAGACTTTACCATTTTAAATCCTTTGATCAATGATAAAATTATTCTATTAACTCTTTCCTTTATTGGTTTCAATGTGTGTGCATGATTAATTTGATCTTATCAACTAATAAATTTTACTTTCCATATTTTTCCTTTTCTTGCATTCATATTTAGTTTGAAACTTATTTTTAGGTCTTTTGAAGTGTCTAAGTGAGTTTTTAATGTTTAAGGATTTGTCTTTTCATTAATGTCATTTCATGACCTCTTTACTAGTATTCCTATCCCAAGCATTATTCACAACCTTCATGTGAAATGCTAATGTAGAGAGGTAGATTAGGAGTAGTGTTTATTGCAAGTTAGTCTCATGGTTGATGTGAATTTATATCTAGTTGGTGTTTTTCAATTATATCTAGTGCATCACCTCCATTAGAGTAGGTTTCTCTTTCTTTTCCTAGAAATTTGGTAGAGTTGTGTGTGAGCCTAAGTGATTTATCAAGGTGAGCTAGCCATTTAACCTAGAGATTCTATCCAATATTAAGCCACATATAGAATAATATTGTCTCCATGAATTTATAAATTTAGAAGGCTTAAAATACCTTCCAAGGGTGAAATTTTGGTTGATAACAGGAAGTAGGAAGTTATCTTGCTCTAAATATTTAATCAGGTTCTTCAAGTATACATAGTGTTTGATACCCCATTATTATTTTGAACTAGCACCAAATTAGTCACCTAGGTGTAGTTTATGATAGGAAAGATGATTTTTTATGACATTATCTTCAACACTTCTCTTAATTAAAAAACCTCTAGTAATGGGTTCACTAGTCTATATCTCTAGCATAATGGTTTGGATCCTAGATTGAGATAATGAGTGTGAGTTAGAATGGAGGTGTCAAACACCTTCAAATATTAATAACTCCAATAAATAACATCTATAAACTCATTTAATGATTCTTAACATTCTTACTTCTCCTATTGAGTATAGGTTGTGCCTAAAATCGCATTTTTTTATTTATTTGCATTACCTAAATTATAATGCTCATGTGGCATGCATTTGGTGGGGGATATTTTATCCTTTCACCTAGATAATCCATATCAAATAATATCTCCTATAATAACATCCCATTTTTTATATGATTGGTTTTAAAATTGATTACTCCTTCCTTGTCCCATTCAAACTCTTCTCTATCATCTTCATTTATAATCTAAGCTTTGAACAAAATTATGTTTGTGATGAATCTTATGGTATGTTGATCATAATAAAATACATAGAGGATTATGATTTTTTTATGAATGGAAAGATTTGATACTAACTCCACTAAAAATATACTCAATTTATAGTTAATAATTGGTTTAAGAGTGCTTGCAATTGTTAACAATGTATCCGTTGTGTGATTTTTTATATGGGATAATGTTTTGATGTTGAATGTAGTTAAAATTTTAATTATATTCTACACTCTATTGTGGTATTTATAAATACACTGGTCTTGCAATCATAGTTACTTATAACTTTCATGACCACTAGTTTTGAATTGCCAAGAACCTCCAAGTTCTTGACTTTCTTCCTTAGTTCAAACTGGAACCCAATACATAATGCCTTATATTCAACCACATTATTTTTGCATGTAAATTAAAATAAAAAGGATACTAAATATGTATTTTATTGTGGGTTTATGAACTTAATTATATCACCACACCCACTATTTTATTTGGATCCATCAAACTTCAAGGTTCATAAATGATCTTCAACTATGTGTAGTGAACCTCGAGAGGTAGATGCTACTATAATGTTGACTTATTCACTCTATTTTTACACCTTTAATAGTATTTAATTTTTTTTCTTTAATTTATAATGACATTATAGTATGATCTTAAATATAATATGTAGGCATTAGGTGAATTGAAATAGTGATATTCTCATCGTAGGAGCTTATAAACTCTTTGTCTTCACTTGGGATGTCAACATCCAATTTTTTTATGTTTGTCACAAGAATCCCTAACAATAAAATGAGTTTTTGACATATTTATTCTAAATTTAAATAATATTGATCCGCCTTCCTATGTGTAAATTATGCACAATGGAATGAAAGTATTTAAGGTGTATAGAGGAAATCATCTTCCTACAATTGGTTCAACTCTTCCAAATTTAGATTTTATTCTATGGTCAACATGTTAATTAAGATGTTTTCCTAAGGTTTTAATCCCTCCCATGTGTAAAAACTAGGCTCAACTTATCCATATATGATCTCATTTGTCTTGTTGTTCTCTATAATGACGTGATCCATCTTTGGGTCTCTCTTAGTTATGGTTTAGTTGGGCATGCCTCACCATGGAAGCCACATGTGGGAGAAATTAGTATCCATATATATATTTAGGGCTCTAAACCAATATTATTTGAGAAACATCCCATATCCATCATGAGTATCTGTCACTTGAATTTCAATGAACTAATTCACTATTGGATAAGAATCAAATTGTATATACACATGTTTGAGATGACCAAACACCTTGACCTTAGACTTATCCAAATTGACAACATTTCTATTTGAATTCACATGATCCAAACCAAACTACTATAAAATTTAATAAGGCATCAAATTTATTAAAGTACCTAAGTCCACCAAAACATTATGAAATTTTGTCCAAAAATTTCAACTATTAATAAAAAGGGGGCATTTCAATATTCTCTTTATAGATAGCAACATGATCATCACTTTTTATATTAAATTCTACCCCTTTAAGAGTATATATTTTTTTTAAAATTAAATCCGTTTAATTACATATATGAATAAAATCAAACATTGTTATGTTGGCCTTAATTTTCTTCAAGTCTTCAATAATGATTTATCATAGTTTGTTTTATTCCAATGGTTTACCAGCTTTTTGGGGTGTAGCATTGTTCTTAGGATGATAAGAGGTAGTATGTAATTTAGGTGGGACATGAATGCTATTGAAAGGAGTATATAGAGTTAATGGATTTTATAATTTATTCCTTAACTAATAATGTTTTCCCCTTTGGAATTTTTTAGATGCATGGAATTCATCCAAGTCCTCAATCTCATTTTCATTCTCAAATTGGAACTTGTATGTTAATGATAATAGAGTGATAGTTGGACTATCTCAAATTTGTCTTGGGTTATCATTATCAAGTATGGGTACTATCTCAAGGTTATCCACATCCTTTTAAAAGATGTTTGATGCTAATAGAAACTCAACACAATCTATCTCAACATGATCAATAGTGTTTTATAGTCTACACTAGGTAATCAATGATAATTATGACATGTTCATTGATTTTAAAGCACCATTTTTGTTCTAATTTGTGTCTTTAAGAGGAATAGATACATTTCCATTGTTGAATCTAGTGTTCCACTGCCTATTGGTTCTTAGAAAATTGTAATTACTATTTTGGGATGGGTTATTAGTACCTTGGTTGGTGATTTGAAGCACTTGAATCCATAAATTAAATAGGTCATCGATCAATCACTAGACCATCTTCTATATATTGGACACCTTTGGGTTCATAGTAGCATTATTACTATTTTTGGTTTGCACTAGTGGGTTAGCCACTAATGTAATAACATTTAGAAATGTAGGAACAAAAAAATGTGTTTGGTTATGGGCATGGTTAGAAGGTGTATAATTATTGATAAATTATGAGGTAGTCTATTGATTTATATTAGGATAAGTTTAACCATTTAAACTAATTATGGTAATAGTATTTTATGCAATAGGAACAAATTGATGATTCATGTCTAGGTTTGGAAGCAAGGTTCTAGTTTTAATTTGTTTGATTAGGTTAAAAACTTTATAAAAGTTAATTTTTTATTTTTGTTATATCAATAATGAATAAATTTAATCATTGTAATTATTTTTAATACCCATGTAACAAAGTATATTAACACATCTTATTTAAAAATGGTCGGCAGTTTGATAATTTCAAACCATGAAGAATATAGGGTAGTGAATAACCTTGGTTGACTTCTCCACTCACTTATATTTCCTCCATGTGAATTCCATGAAAATTAAACTTAGTGTTCCACTTTAGATAATTGTGTTAGCTAGCTTAGGACTTCTCCCTATGTCACATGGTCATATGGTGACTATATGCCAAACCTTTCACATTCCATAAAAAGTATATAGTGCCGTTAATAATGGATTATATATTTTTTAAACTACCCTAATGTCATGTCCCCTTTTTAGGTGACATCACTCAAAGTTGATGATTAGCCTATCATGCGACCCTCATAGGCTGATAGGATGGATAGAGGGTCTTGATGGAGCTTGGCTTGGCTTCGATTAGCAAAATTTCTACAGTTGGTTTTCATTCAGGCTCTTTAAAACATGTTTGCTTGAGCTCCTATTATATAGAGACTTCTAACATGCAATGGAGCACCTTGTTTTAGTATGGTCACGTGTAGAATCACTCCCTAATTCACCAGTTTCAGTCAGTTTGAGGATCTGACATGTATTGAGGGAGATATTAATATTTGATTGATTTAATGAAATATTAATTATTTGGCCTATTTTTAATTAAGAAACCCTAATTCTAATTTAAGAAACCCTAATTAGGGCAAGCACATCCTTTTGAGGGTATAAGGGTTTCTCATGGGAGAGAGTTGGAATTATGAATTAATATTGATTGTTGCTAAGAATTCTTCTGTGAAGACTGAGCCAAGGGTTCCAGGATTCCATTTGCATTGAAGAACGTCCACTCTTCATTGTGTGCGATTCAGAGGTTGTGAGAGATCAGCCGATCTATTGCCAAATTAAGACATAACTTCATACAGAAGTTATCATAGGGGTTTACAATTTTGAGAGATAACTTCATATAGAAGCTATCACAAGGGTTTACAAGTATTTATTTTATTAAGTTTTTGATTCAGGGTTTTGATTTAGATATTGCACAGATAAAGATCTTCCGTATTAGAGCCATATATCTTCAGATTGAGCATCCAAAATAGGCCATCTGCCTTATATTCGTTACACATTGTGTACTTGTAGATGAGTTCTGTTGAATTGGAAGTTTATGAATCTAATAATAGATGTTGTGCTTTTAGAGGAAAACTATCAAAGAATGATAGAAGATTCCATGTTAGTCTATTTAATAGATCAATGAAGGGCAGGGGCAGAATCATGATATCTCTTATGAATGTTTTTCTATGATATTAAAAGCATATGGATAAACAACTTAACTCAGACCTTGCATCTTGATCAAAAAACGGGCTCTATGTGTGATATAACCGTGAGGAGAATAAAGAAAGACGTTGTAAATTTGTGAGCCGTTGATAAAGTGCTTGTTACCAAACATTGAGGTTTTCTAGGGCATAATCAAGTCATTTTTGAAACGTATTCTATTATAAAGTCCTTTCATGCATAAAATCATGTTCAAGACAATCCTACACAAAACGGTGGAAAGAATATGCGACAGAGGTTTGCGGTGTATAAATATTGTGCAGGGATTATTATAGTTTTAGATTGACTTGCAGTCTCGATTGAAATGAAAATAATCTTCATTCCAAGAGAACCTTCTCAAGTTCAAGCCATGTTGTGACTATGTGGCGCACATGTAAAGCAAGGAATCTATGTAAAGATTGAGCCATGTTTGTGTGATTCATTCTTGCATTAAGAATCCTGCAGACCCATAGCATATGCATGTGTAGGCCGTAAGGAAGACCGAGCAATTTCTTGGTTGCACAAACATAGAGGGTTCAAAAGCTTACACAAAGCTTGGCATAACCAACTATTGACTATGGAATTACCCGGACTGCAAAGGTAAGGTGGGTAGAGGCATTCAAATAGTAATCAAATTGCTTGGAAAATTGTATAGTGGCTAATCAGATCTTAAATAAGAGATTCTATTGTGGTTTATTTATCTATTTGAATTTATTTCCAAAAATCGTATCTTTATTCATACAAATTATCAAAAAGTGTGAAATACAAAAAATTGATTCAATAATATTTAGTTTCAGATTTCAAGGGAAATAGGGGATATTACAGTGGTATCAAAGCTAATGTTCTACCATCCTGTTGGGTAGTTTGGGTAGATTGAATCAACGCAATATCCATGATGACTTCAAGTAATCAAAAATAGTGGGACAAGGATATGGAGAAGCTAAAACAAAATTTGAAGAGGTTAAATGAATTTTTTTTAGACCCTACATTCGAAGACAAATTAACACGGAGTATTGCATCCATTGTTAAAGGGTCCACAACACAAAGTAGAAAGCAAGGAGATAACAAGAGTGCCACTATTAATCAGAGACCATTGTTGACCCATTCCAAGATAGCTGATAGGCCTACACAACCTACATTTGTTCAAGAAGAACTAGAGGCTCCAGTCGAGGAGGCGACAGGAGAGCCCCTATTTGCTGACACACTTATGGTAGTGAATGAGGAGTGGGAGTTATTATCACCTAAGGTTTGGAAGAGGATGTCTTTTGATCACTTTGTTAATCTAAGGAGAGAGCACTATAGATTAGTTAGACAGGGCAATGGCATGTCCCATGATTCTCATGAGATAGGAGATGGTGATGATGAGATAGTTTCAATAGCAGCCTCTTTAGAGTTAGATGAGGATGAGTTCAATGCTTGCATTTAGAGTCTAGAGGTATACTCAGAGGTTAGTACATTGAGTGTAGTTGGTGAGTACATTCTTATAGTTGTAGTTGATGAACATGTTATTGGGGCTGACACACATGTTCAGGATTTGGGAGTACCTGGTCCTGATGAGATTGGGATACTAGTGGAGTTGAGTCTCTAAATTGATTCTTCTCACACAGATGATAGTGTGGTACCATTCACTGTGCCACCTTTATAGAGGGATCAATTATGGGATGGATTGACATCATTTTTTGCAGATGGAGTTGACAATTTATTGGTACATGACTTAAAGCAAGAGTTGATGGCAAGCAGATTTGGGTTGTGTTATTACTATCTAGCATATGATGTCTCCTCATTATCAGTGATGCATAGGAGTTTGGGTGATGAGATCATGGCTAGTGTTCTGTAGAGATGTGGATTCTCTGCACTTGACATAGTTCCATTCAGCAGTTATGATTTTGGAGATTGGTTGAGTTGTATTCACCAGTTTGATTTTGGATTCCTCTTGGTTATATTTTTGAGGATATTGTAAGAGCTTGCATTGATTTTCATCAGTATAGATCATGACTACATTTGGGATCTAGGTGGATTGATTGGTTTGTTGTTCTAACATTGCTTGGGGACAAGCAATTTCAGGAGGGGCAGATTGTCATGTCCCCTTTTTAGGTGACATCACTTAGAGTTGATGATTAACCTATCATGCAACCCTCGTAGGTTGATAGGATGGATAGAGGGTCTTGATGGAGCTTATCTTGGCTTTGATTAACATAATTTCTACAATTGGTTTTCATTTGGGCTCTTTCAGACATGTTTGCCTAAGCTCCTATTATTTAGGGACTTCTGACACATAGTGGAGCACCTTGTCTTAGTATGGTCATGTACAGAATCACTCCTTGATTCACCAGCTTTAATCGGTTCGAGGATTTGACATGTATTGAGGGAGATATTAATATTTTATTGATTTAATCAAATATTAATTATTTGGCCTATTTTTAATTAAGAAACCCTAATTCTAATTTAAGAAACCCTAATTAGGGCAAGCACATCTTTTTGAGGGTATAAGGGTTTCTCATGGGAGAGAGTTGGAATTATGAATTAATATTGATTGTTGCTAAGAATTCTTCTGTGAAGACTGAGCCAAGGGTTCCAGGATTCCATTTGCATTGAAGAATGTCCACTCTTCATTATGTGTAATTCAGAGGTTGTGAGAGATCAGCCAATCTATTGCCAAATTGAGAGATAATTTCATACAGAAGTTATCACAGGGGTTTACAATTTTGAGAGATAACTTCATACAGAAGCTATCACAAGGGTTCGCAGGTATTTATTTTATTAAGTTTTTGATTTAGGGTTTTGATTTAGATATTGCACAAATAAATATCTTATGTATTAGAGCCATATATCTTCAGATTGAGCATCCAAAATAGGCCACGTGCCTTATATTCATTACATGCTGTGTACTTGTAGATGAGTTCTGGTGAATTGGAAGTTTATGAATCTAATAACAGATGTTGTGCTTCTAGAGGAAAACTATCAGAGAATGATAGAAGATTCCATGTTAGTCTATTTAATAGATCAATGAAGGGCAGGAGTAGAATCATGATATCTCTTGGGAACATTTTTCTATGATATTAAAAGCATATGGATAAACAACTTAACTCAGACCTTGTATCTTGATCAAGAAATGGGCTCTATGTGTGATATAACTGTGAGGAGAATAAAGAAAGACATTGCAAATTTGTGAGCTGTTGATAAAGTGCTTGTTACCAAACATTGAGGTTTTCCAGGGCATAATCAAGTCATTTTTGAAATGTATTCTATTATAAAGTCCTTTCATGCATAAAATCATGTTCAAGACAATCCTACACAAAATGGTGGAAAGAATATGTGACAGAGGTTTGCAGTGTATAAATATTGTGTAGGGATTATTATAGTTTTAGATTGACTTACAGTCTTGATTGAAACAAAAAGAATCTTCATTCCAATAGAACCTTCTCGAGTTCAAGCCGTGTTGTGACTGTGTGGCACACATGTAAAGCAAGGAATCTGTGTAAAGATTGAGCCATGTTTGTGTGATTCGTTCTTGCATTAAGAATCCTGTAGACCCGTAGCATATGCATGTGTAGGCTGTAAGGAAGACCGAGCAATTTCTTGGTTGCACAAACATAGAGGGTTTGAAAGCTTACACAAATCTCGGCATAACTAACTGTTGACTGTCGAATTACCTGGACTACAAAGGTAAGGTGGGCAGAGGCATTCAAACAGTAATCAAATTGCTTGGAAAATTGTATAGTGGCTAATCAGATCTTAAATAAGAGATTCTATTGTAGTTTATTTATCTATTTGAATTTAATTCCAAAAATTGTATCTTTATTCATACAAAATATCAAAAAGCGTGAAATACAGAAAAGCGATTCAATAATATTTAGTTTTAGATTTCAAGGGAAATAGGGGATATTACAGTGGTATCAGAGCTTTTGTTTTTCTATATTCCCTATTGGACAGGGGATATTACACCTAAAAAGGACTAAATTTCAAAAATTCCATAAATGGAGCATTGAGGGTTGAAATTTTTTGAAACCACTAGCATTGGGTCTTGATTTTTACCAACAATATTATAAAAAAGAATCTTTTTACCTTTTTTTAAGTGCTTATTTTTTTCAAAAAGTTGGGTTAATTTTCAAAGGAGGTATAAGGAGATTTAGTGATGAAACTTTGAAAATATATAACTTTGAAATAGTATCACATTTAGTTTATGGAAGAGAAAGTAAGTTTAAAATAGTGTAAAAATTATACAAATGCATATATACTTTATTGGCTTCACATGAATCAATGAAATTAATTTTTTTTTTTAAAGAGTTATATTTTATTTATTTTTTAAATGTAAAAACATAGATAACTTTGTGTCCAACCAACATATACCATTTTAGTTTGAATAAAAAATAATAATTTCCATTACTATTACAATATGATATACTTAATGGGAAGAGAATGCAAGTTTAAAGAACATCATGTTATTTCCAATCACTATTAAAAATTTGATTCCAATATATACATATTTTAAAATAAATTAATAACAATGACATGGATCTAAAATAACCAATAAAATTTATTTAAAATTTTATACAAAAGTTTACCCAAGTTGGTCTTTAATTGAACTCTACTAAAAACTTCAAGGCCAACCAAAAGATGGGCATGCCTCTTATCCTTATTCCATCAACAGGTAACTTCCCTAGGCACCGTATGCATATTTGGGAATCATCACATCATGGTTTAAGGTGGAAAATTAGATAAGAGTATGTTTATATAGTAACTAATGTTAGACAAAGAATTTTCACTAAGAAATACATTTATGTGGATACAAGTACATCTACAGAAAAGATGCTTCCATTCCCCAAGACTAGCATACAAGGAAATAATAACATTATTAAAAATGATAAATTATTTCAAGGCAGCCATAAACATTTAAAACACAACTAGGCATTCCAAATGAGAAAAATAATGTGGGGGATTCTCACCTTTGTTCTACCATCTCTTATCCATGGGAGGGAATATGCACCATTGGCCATGCAAAATAACATGTAGGATGACATAAGGTTTTGGTCCAAATCCACTACCAATACATAAAATAAAACCATGTAAGATGGAAAGGGAACCTAGTTTCACTTTCCAGAACCAATACATATAATAAAACCACATAGGAGGGCATGAGAACCCAATTACACTCACCAATACCAATACATAATAGTGCCAAACAAGCATGAAAAAGCACAAAAATTTTGATATCATTTTTTTTCCATTTTAAATGAAGAAAAATTAATTAAAAAAATCTTAATAAGATATACTACATATCCAAGCCCAAATGGGCATTAAAATTACATGGTGGACATTAACACAACCATGTAATACAATCAAAGAAAGAGGGTAAGAAAAATGGCCTTACACATATTAATAACTACAATAAAAGGAAGATAGAAATATACTTTTAATAAAATTAACATTAAATAAAATAGGGAATGGAAGCCTACATGATTCCTTTTTGTATTCACTCAAGAACACAACTACAATATTTGGCTCATGGATAAGCTCATCTTTTTCTAAGATTATTTTCTAGGCTCCTCCTCTACTTTTGATTTTCAAAAGTTAAATATGATAAAAAAAAATTTCCCAAGGATTTCCTTCCTCATATAGACTAAAATCCTTTCTCTACAAGCTAATGTAAAGGTAATAGGCATATGTTCTCAACCCTTAGCTCATGGTCAAAATGTATTCCCTCTTTAAAACTCCATTTACAATACCATATGAGAAAGAAATCAAGTCCATAGTTAATAAATTAACCCACTATCCCATGACATAAATTGCACATGGGTTGCCTCAAAATTCCTTTTTGGATACTACAAAGATTCTCCAATGTTCCTATTAGTCCAAGGACATAAAAATCAACCTAAAATATTTAAAAACAACTTTATGTCACTATATGAATTTGTATATATTATTTCATACTAGTTTTGAGTCAAATTGGGCCAGATATGTGGCTTAAAAAATACTTAATGAATGAAATAAAACTAAAAAATAACTCCTAAGGTTTAGAAGGAAACGTGTGAATAGAATTCAAGGGGGTGAATAGTGTTAAGAGGGTTAAGGAAGAATACAATTCCAACTCGGTCCATAATTGATAAAAGGAGTGGTTTTGATCCCATTAAGATAAAGTAAACATGTCACCACTTGACCAATAATGTTCTAATGCCTGAAATGGTCCTAGGTCACTTTTCAACCTCCCTTATCACATGCACAACATTGTGCACATAAAATTCCCTACACTAGATAGTCAATTTTATAGAATATAAAAAATACAAGTGATCTAAATACATACATGTATATGAAAGATCCATGGCATGACATATCAATTTTAATAAATAATACCAATCATAAAAAACATCTATAATAAAAAATATGCTTAAGAACATTAGCTCTAGTTGTACAAAATCAATACACATTATAATGAAAAACCAAAATAATGTACGTAAATTGATATAATAATTCATATAGTAATCATCTAATATAATCATATATTTGTTATTTTGTAAGTAAAACATTAAAATATCATAATATACAGAATCTATGTCTCGAATATAAGGCATAAATAACATCTTATGTCTCAATAATAAACTAAGCATATATCAACAAGACATGTAAAAAACCATATGTATAAAGGTGAAAACTGAGAAAAGAGGGGTGTTAAATTTATAATATTCCTATTGGAAGATCTACATCTATGTTTGATGTTGAGGTTAGTACTCATAGTAATCCAAAATATTTTATCGCTACACCTAGTTATTATTGTATGGTTTAGGCACAACAAATCTAGGCATAAAAGAACACTCAAAATGTGAGGTTCATTACACGTCTCCTAAAATAAAGGATTTAGATCTTCCCCTAAGGTCTATATCTACTAGATCATGGCAGACTAGATACATTAGTTGGTTAATGTAAGTTGTTCCATACAAGGGGACTTTGATAGTTTTAAAGTCCAATAGTTATGAAAAAACCTAGACTATTATTCTAAAAAGAATTAGCTCATTCAAATTTAAGAGTAAACTTCTAGCTAATTAGTGGTTGCCTTTAATCCGTTAAATTCAAAAATGCATAAAAGATGACAAGTATAGTTCATGCAATCCAACTACAACTTGAAAGCACTGGTTATAGTTTAGACTATTCTAGGACTAGTATAACAATGTATAAAAAAGATCAAAAGATAAAGGGAAGAGAGAAAGAAAATGTGGGCCTTCTTTGTACAGGAAACAAATATGTTTTTGTTGACTAGACAAATACCTTAAGAAAATAAATATTTGCTTTACTAGCATATCTCAACCAGAAAGTAGAGATTGTGTAGGAGTCTAATGACCAAATTAGTCATGCAAATAGAAGGAAACTAGCCATTGTATACATGTACAAGTAATAGATATAAACTCAAAAATATTTAAAATAAAAAATAATCCATAAAATATAATTGATAATCATCACATACTTAATTGAAATAAGAAATAATTCCAAAAAGCCTTAGCTCATACAAATATAAAAAATAAATAGAAAGTAGGAAAATGCATACAAAAAATTAAAATGGTCTACTCCTATATCCTAACCTCTAACTCTAATGAACTAACCCCTATTATATTGTTTAACCGACCTGATATAGGCAAGTAGACCATGTAGTATTCACTCAAACCACTAGGAGATGGTTTCAAGAATTCAATGAAATGACCCCACATGATATTAATTTGAATTTGGTCTTGATTAATCATATTAATATAAAAATAATTGGGGACCATGTTGATTTAATCCAAATTAAATTATGTGTAGTGTAATATCATTGAGATCTTCTCAGGTAACTTACTAACCATATTCTTTCTAGTTATATACCAAGGCTTACTAAGAATTTTTTTGTATTTTATGGTCCTTGTCTAATCCCAATGTGCACACTATGAATTAATTCATTTTACATGATTAGATGTGAATTGAATTTTTAATTCCATGATCATTTCACTACTAGGAGATAAGCCACAACTTTACTATGTAGATCAGATTAGACACATAGTCTAATTTTTTGATATTGATAAATTTAATAGGTTAAGATGACTGCCAAACTTACGTTAACATTATTATCATAGATTCCCCTATCTTTATTGGTAAGGCCATCACATGGGGATGATTCCCTCTATTTTGGAATGCTATCATGTATTTCAATTGATAGTGTCATGCTATGTGGCAGTCCCTCACTCATCTATTCCTTGGCTAAAGAACCCATGTTCTTTGACTATTCCTTGGCTCTAGTGACATGTAATTTCACCACATGGTGTCATTTGGTTCATTATAAAGGTTTAATATAGGATCAAAGTAAATTTTTTACTATGTGCCTATGGATAAATGATATTTTCCATGTTGTGAAATCTCATTTATCTGATAGCTCTCTAGTATTTCCAAACTATATCGACTATCTCAAGCTATCGTGAGGTGATATTTGACCAGATGGTGTCATCCTATTTAATATGAATATTTGTTTCAGGATCAATATTATAAATTCCATAGTGAAGTGGATGGGTGAGATCTTGACGTGTGGAAGCATATCTCTAATTTAGAAGCTCCCATGAAAATAAAAAAGTATGGAATGTCCCATGGACATGGCAAAACTAGATCATGACACTTGGCATCATCCTATTTATCTAAAATCTTGATAAAAAATCAAATTTTAAAAACCACCCTAGGGATATAGAGAAGTGATATTTCACCATGTGGAACCATCACATTTATATAGTGGCTCACAAGTCTAGGCTCAATGATATAAATGACCTAATGAAGCAGGGAAGCTAGATCTTGACACAGAAACATCTTGGTCATTCAGGTCCTAGAAGTTTATGAGAAAAAATGGCCATTAGATTTTGAATATAAAAGATAAAATGGTGAATTCAAAAGTCCAAAATAAAGGCAAAATGTACAAAAGTTAAGAAAATGGGCCTTTCACTAAATTTAGAGTTAGTTTAATCTATAATGTAGAAAGAAACTAATTATATAAATGAAATGCTATAGATAATTAGTCATTTTCATTTTCATTTGAAATGAAATAATAATGGATAAAATATATTAGGTAATAACTTACTTATTTTCTAAACATATTGTTACTTTTAGTGAGGTTGATGATAAAGAGACTAAGTTAGAATGAAATAATATAAACATTTATCCCTTTTGACCAAAAATAAACCAAATTTATAAAGAAAAGACACATTAATCCCATAATTAAAATTGGATAAATTGAATAGATATAAGGCCTTGATTCAAGTTTAACAGTTTGAATGACCATCAAATTTAAGTTATGTGAATGATAACAATGATGTCAAATTACCTTAGTAAGTTCATGCCACATGGTTGATTATTTATCTATCCTTGCTTGACTAAGGATACCACATGGTTGATTCTATGTATGAGATGCATATGATGCCTTGGATCAAAATTTAAGAGGCACTAATTGTTATATGGCTCCAATATCTTAACAAGTCACACCATCTCATCTATTTGGGGATTAACCATGTGTTTGATGTGTAGTGAATACTCAACCAATAAAGAAATAGGATTTCACCACATGGAATGATATCACTTATTCAAAAACCTAGAGTCTTATATGAAATATATAGATGAATTAGAGAAGTGGGGAGGCAAGATCATGACATTTGGTGACATATCTCTTGTCTAAGAGATTGTGAGTCTTTCAAAAATGACTAAGTCCCAAAATTTATGGGGAAACAAGTTAAAGAGAGGTGGAAGTTATATTCTCATTTGAGGCATGAAAGATAAGGAAATAACCATTAGGTTTTGAATTTAAATGAAAATAGCGAAGTCAAATTTGAAACAAAAATCTAAGAAAAAATAAAATAAGTCAATGAAAGCATTTTCTACCAAATATTTAGTCTATTTAGAGATAAAGTGAATAAGCTTAGATACAAAAAAAATATTAATACTTATCGAATTTAATATTGAGATGAAATAATCATAGACCAACTTTTCAATGGAAAGATAGAAAAAATCCAAAAATAGTTAGATAATTTTCAGACATTTGAGTCAAATTTATCTGAAAAGGGAAACTTAACCTATTTAAAAACACCTTTATATTTATATAAGACTCATCACATTTATTTAAATTTAAACAATGTTTCAATGAATTCCTAGATGTAATCTATATACCAAGCATATATAATAAAAAATTCATGCTCAAGCATGGTTAAAATAATGCAATGAGCTTAAAATTTAGACATCACATCTGAGCACTTTCATATGAGATTGAAAATTTAGAATAGGGAAAAATAACCAAACTCTTATAAAATAAAAGAGCACACTTGAGAGAAAAAAATAGGTTCCATGATTTCATGATGAAATTAGGGCACATTGTTCAAGAAAAAACACTAGTGTTAAACCTCCTCAAGTTAATACTATTATTCATATACAACATAATTTTTCTAAGGATCCTCCTATCATAATATTAAAAAAAAAATGTATCTAATTATTGTGTTTTATATTTTAATTTTTTGACTTAGTTATAATAGTAATAATAATCATGCCTCCATGCCTACGGTTCTAATCATTTTCTAATAACTACAACTTTTGGTGCATATTGAAATCCATCATTTAAATAAAAAAGTTGACGTTGTGAAATTATAAATTATGCAAGTATATAAAGCATAAAAAATTCCATGTCACATAATTTCATAAAACAAATATTACACAACCCATTGGCTACTAAGGTTATGTTTTTTCATTTTCCACCTAAGTTTTTAATTACTAAATTTGATTTTTATATTTTCAGTGGTGATATTTCACATCACATTCAATCTCATTTCAAATCATGTTTTAGTGTTATTCATGATGGTTTAATAATGACATAAATTTTTCCTATGATTTAAAAGGAATATGATTTATATTATTTTTATTCCATTCCTAAATTCTCCATAAATATAATGCATTGAAAGACATGTTTTTTTGGTAGACATCCCATATTGGTCACATCCATGTCTAAATTGGATATTAGACCAATTTATAGTAAATGATGTAAAATAAGCCTATAAATTACCTAAATATCCTAAATATATCTTACACATTATATTTAAATGCCCAAAATCATGTCGAGGCATCCCTATTTTGGGTATTATACTATATGCAATAATAACCTCTCACGGATTCATCTCCAATCAAGTTACGACCAAGCAAATTGACACTTTTGACCTATTAAATGGGGAAATTAATTAAATTATTGAAATTCCAAAAATTCTAAGTATAATTAATTAATAAATCAAATATAATTAAAGGCTTAGTTAAATATCCCATGTTGAATTAGTGAAAATACAATTTCCAAAAATTAAAATTCAATAAATATTAGGGAAAGTAAGGTCATGATGACATCATCCTCGTAAAAGTCCAAAATGGAAAAAATATCAACATAAATTCCAAAAAAATCATAAATGTTAAGCCATGCTTCTATAAATGCATAAATAATGACTTTATTTATTGCAATTAGCATCCCAAGGTTGACCCATGGTTAACCTAGACCTAAGTACACCTAGGTTCCAATTAGTGTGAAGCCTATAAATACAAGACTTCTCACTCACCTATCCCAAGATATTTTTTGTGATGCTATAATTATAATTTAATCATATATAATATTAAAATAACATAAATTTCTAAGGCTGTATACAGAGTGGACAAAGAGAGATGATTCTAGAGAACCATTGACAAAGAACCATTGCTCACAAGTCGAGCTCAATCCCAACCTCATTCCAACAAGATATTAAAACTTGAAAGGAATGTAAATGTGTTTTGTAATCACAATTAATATGGGGTGAACCAATCTTCAAAAAAATTTACAACTTTACTTTATCATTCATGAGCTATCAAAATAATATAGTGAACTAGCAACACATTAAAACCATGACCATGAGACAAGAGCATAACACATAGAAAACTTATTTGAGTGGGTAATAATTAAGGGGAAGAAAAAAAATTGATTATTTAAATGTAATATATTAATATAAGACAAAAATCAAGCTTTAGTGAATAAATAACTTCACTTGGAGCACCAACCCCAACTAGACAAGCACCCACTTGACTAGGCTTTAGCAAACACCTACTTGCAAGGAGGTACCAACCCCCTCGATGACTAAATAGAAAATAAGACACCTGATTTAATTGATCACCTTCAAGATATATTTTTTATCAACCAATTTATTATTACTACCTCTTCATCTCTTCACACTCTTATTCCTCTCAAACTGCCTTTTAGGCTCATTCTCTCAACAAGGTCTCTTTAAGATATATTAGGTCATTTGACCTTGATAGTCATCTATATTACACTTATTATATCTTAATAATAGTTTATATTAACCCTAGTGATTTTATACAATACCTCCTTTATCTCTTCAAAGTGTTATGTATTCTACTTCAATACTCACATTCACTAACTAGCCAATTAGGCCTTGTTCTTATACTAGGATCTTGCGCATAAACCTATTAGTCAGCCATACACATTTTCCCAATTATATGTTAAATAAAATATACCTTATGATATTCCAAAAACATATGTAATATGTTACAATAGGTTTTTCATATCATATAGGACCAAAACCCCTTTTAGGCCTTAAGGAGATCTAATTCAATTAGGCCTTCATTAGCACATATTACCCTTTAAACTCATTGTAACACTTTCAAACATATCAAATGGTAGGAACATATCATATTTAAATAAAATAGACCCATAATAATCTCATCTTATGTACATGACATATTTTATCTCCAATTACCACTTGAAGCATGACACTAGTACTATTCACAATTGGGCATGTGCATATCCATAAAGTATGTCTTAAAAAAATGAAGCATAAACACAATTTTTACAAAAAAATGTGAAAAAAATAACATATATATAATATGCATGACCTCAGGTTAATCAACACATTATTGAGACTTCACAACTCATGGAAAAATTACTCAATCCCTTCTCTACAAGTAGCCCATTTAGAATTGCCAACTAACCTTAAAACACAGTCATGAAAATTTGAACTTATGACACCTAAAAGAACATAATAAAGGACTTAATATGAATTAAAAATATAATAAAACATAATAAAAATAAACTCCAATAATTATATCATAAAATATATTGGAAATATTGGTCTTGTAGACTAATTTCATGACCTCACTATACACAGACCTCATTGGGCTAGAATAGTCAAATTGAGAGCAACTTTTTGCCATATACAATGATCTCCAAATATTACGCCCAAAATTAAAATGTATTAAAATTATTTAATAATGTATCCATGTAATTTTATTCATACCTAATCCATGATAACACATCCCTAATCAACTTTTCACTTTTGCATGGGTTTCTCACTATTTACATCATTGGGCCTGTTAGCGACTGATCAACTTATATGACCAATTTAGCACCCATGAGGGATATAAAATACTTATAAAACACCATATAAATTAATAACAATTCTAAATATTCAACCTTAATCCATTTATAAACTTTGACATAGTCAATTCTGATTGTTACATCAAATCTCTGAGAAATAAGGCCTTTCTTGTAGGGTTCACTCACCCACCTGACAAACCAATCACACCTAGAGATTCCTAGGAGAGTTGGATACATGATCCAATGTTTTTATTTTCATTTTATACCATTATAATATATTTGGAATAAGATATTTGACATCAGATTAGTGTTGGGATTTTAGAGAGGGTTAACACTATTTTTGTTGTTAACGATTGTTCATAGAGGACTATCCCTCATTTCCAAAAATAATGTCTAGAGATCTTAAATAAGACCATTCCCCATATTTTATGAGTATCCTAGGTTCCCATGTAGAGATTAAACATGCTAATGAACACTTGAAAAACCTTCTCGAGTTGAGAACCCTTCATTTTGTGCACTCGAGAGACCTCAAAACAACTTTTCATGCCTTTTATTGCAAAAATTGACCTTAAACTTGGTAAACACTCCTGGGAAAATATATATCACCATTTAAAATTCTCACATACTCATTATTATATTGAAATTTTAATCTCATACCTCATTTGTTCACCATTTCTCTCTTTGGTTGCTTAGTCCTTGACCTACAAACTATATTAAGCCTTGAAACTAACCTTCAAGCCTCTTTTCATACACTCTCCACCTCAATTACATGATAAAAAAATATATCACATGATAAAATAATTTAAAACATTCTTCATATGCCTTGACAATAGATCATGATGTATTATTAGGCCAAACAGGGTCTAGAGGTGGTCTAGTTGCATACTAGGTTTGTAGCTCCTACCCCTATATGATCACTCTGAGATTTTCATTAGTGATAAAATTCCTCATATGCATGATATAAAAACCTCATACATACTCTTATTCATTTGTGAATCCATATTTTTAGGACACCAATCTCATACCTTCTCATAAGGTCTCTTCACGTAATGATTAGTGTCATGACTAGGCTTCTCAGGCCTTGAAACTTGACAACTAACCTTGAAACACTTCTTGATGCTATCATACCTTAATAATGTCTTTCATGATCCTAAAATAATTTCATACCTCTCAATTATTCTATCAAACAATAATGTTCTTCAATGACCTCATGATCATATTTCTTAAGACCCTTTGACATCATTTATAACATTTATGTTAAACTTCAACAGTAAGAACAATGTTAAAAAATTTCCTCCTTTGTCATTTATGGAAAAACATACTATATAATGATTATTCTTAACACCTCATTATATTATTTCTCCCCCTTTGACATAAATTACAAAGTGATGTCTGCAACTCCTTGGATCACACTCCTTGTAACCAAAATACTCACCATGTAAGACTTATGAGTTTATGAGATATGATACAAACATGATCCCCCTATCTCTATGCATACCTTTTTGGAACAATTCACCTATTTTTGGAGCTAGTGATAATGATTATCTCCCCCTAAGTATTTTAATTTTTCAATGATTTCTAGGGGAACTAATTACACCCAATTCCTATCTTAGGTGTTCAAAATTTACATTTGGAAGTGGTTTGGTTAAGATGTATACAATTTAATCCTATGTAGAAACATAATTAAGTTTGACACTTTTTTCACTTACCTACTCTCTTATATACTTTATGGGAATTTACCTGGTTCTTGAGTGCATGATAGGGTTCTTTGAGATGTTTATAGCACTTGTATTATCACAATAGATAGGGCTAAGATCATCGTACTCCACCTTGTAGTATTTTAGGATCTATCTCATCCATAAGACCTGAGTACAACATGTAGATGCTAAAATGTACTTAGCCTAGTGGACAATGATACTAATGGTTTCTTCTTGATTATATATGAAATTAGGCACCCACCTAAGAAGAAGGCTCCTCCATTGGTATTATTCCTATCATCTATACTTCTTACTCAATCTACATCTATGCAGGCTATCAAATTGAAATCCTCACTTCTTGGTTACCACAATCCATACTCTATAGTCTACTTGAGATATGTAAGTATCCTTTTGACTACTTGTAGATGATTCTCCTTTGAATTTTCTTAAAACCTTCCCACAAGACCTACTACTTACATGATGCTAGGTTTAGAGGAAGTGGTGTATTAAAAACTTCAATCATTAACCTATATGACATTTGGTTGACCTTTGAATACTCATCTTCCTTTCTCAACTTACATTCTATGATAATGTCTGTACTAACTACCTTGAAATATTTCATCTCAAACTTCTTCAACATCTCTCTTACATACTTGGGTTGTGAGATGAATATACCTTTTCTATATTGAGTGATTTTCAGCTGAAAAAATAGTGATAGTTCTCCTAACATGGACATCTCATATTATTTCTTCATCACTTCTACAAAGGCCTTGGTCATGTTCTCATTTTTTCCACCAAAGATGATGTCATCCACATAGACAACTACTATTAGATAATGATTATCTTTTATTTTTATTTATATATTACTATCTATTTTGAATCCTTGATCCAATAAATACTTGTCCAACATAGCATACCAAACTCAAGGAGATTGATTTAGACCATGGAGAGCCTTATTTAACTAAAAACATAGTATTTATCATCTAATAGTGAGAACCCTTTAGGTTGCTCAATATACACTTCCTCTTCCAAATTCACATTTAAAAAGGTAGATTTTACATCCATTTGGTATACCTTGAATTCTTTGAATCCTACATATGTTATAAATAGTCTACCCCTATTGCTACTAGTGTAAATGTCTCCTAAAATTCTATCCCTTCAACTTGTGCATATCCCTTGCCTACCTATCTAGATTTATTCCTAGTGACTTCTCCATATTATTTCAAATTATTTCTAAACACCCATTTTGGGTCAATGACATTCTTATCTTTAGGCCTAAGAACTATTTCCAAGTCTCATTCTTATCTATTTTGTATATCTCATCATTCATAGCACCTATCCAAAACTTGTCTTTGATTTATTATATAATACTCTTATGTTTAATATTGGATAATAGAGAAACATTTTCTTTATTTAAATTACTTACCAATCTTCTCCTTGTTTGCATACTTGTATTCTTATTGTAAATGATTTAAATTTCAACATGATCTATTTGAATATGTCTTGAGGGTCATTTTGAGTCATGTCTCTCTTCAACTTCTTCTTCTTCTTCATAAACCTCTATAGTCTCCTCTTCATTCTTGAAGTCCAAGTTATATAAAGTTTTCTTTGTCTATAAGTGAGATTTATTTATCTTATCAATCTTCACATTGGTGATTTATAATATATTTTATAGTATCTTGTTATAACATATATTGGCTATGATCCTTGATGAGTATCCTAAGAATGTGCCTTCATCAGATCTAGAATCAAACTTATCTAATTCCTAATCATCTATTTTGATGAAACATTTATTCCCAGACATTAAAATGTGTTCCACATTGGCAATTTTACCCTTCCATAGTTCATAAGAAGTCTTATTGCTATTAGTACTTATTTGTCCTCTACTCAAAATGTAGATAGTAGTGCTTATTATCTCTCTTTAATATCCATTAGATAATGTAGAATCATTTAGCATAGTTCTAGTCATCTCTTAAATTGTCATAGTATTCCTTTCCACTACCCCATTCTATTGGGGTGTCCTAGTTGCTAACAATTTCCTCCTCTTAAATCATTAGACTCATTAGACCAAAAATATCCTCCTCTATTATATCTTAGGCACTTGATATTCCCATTCTTCTCATTCTTAACAAAATCATTGAATGCCTTGAACTTGTAAATAGATTATGATTTTTGTTTCAAAAATTTAACCCAATTCATTCTTATGTAATCATATATGAGTAACATGAAGTAGCTATCTACTTTAATGCTTTAAATTCTTATATGCCCATAGAGATCAGTGTGTATTAGCTCCAAGGGTCTTATAGTAGAGTACTTCTTGGACTTAAGACTTCTTCTAGTCTGCTTACCATGTTGACATGCCTTGTAAAGTATGTTTGTAGGTTTGATCCTCTTGGGCATGTTATTCATAGACTTCTTAGTGCTAATATTGACCAAGATATCAAATTTTAGGTGACCTAACCTTCTATTCCATATCCAAATTTCATTTATCTTTCTCATGAAGCATCTCTCCTTCTTGATCTCATTCAATACATATAGGTTGTTCTTAGTCCTCTTGGCATTGACAATTAGCCTTCTTGATTTGGGTTTCCTTATCTCACACCCTCTATCATGACAGGTTAGTATGTGTCATTGATTACACATTTAACTTACACTAAGAAGGTTATGTTTCAATCCTTCCACATACATCACATTTTATTTCTTGGTCTTTCCCTTGTCCAAATTCAAGACTCCTTTGCCAACTATATCGGTAGTTGTGTTATCTCCAAACCTCACTATTCCTACAACATTCTTCTTTAATGAGATGAAATTATTTCTATCTGCTATCATGTGGCTCGAGAAACCACTATCTATATACCATTTTATGCCTTTATTTTGAATGTTAAAAGTAGTCTGAGCTAGTATAGAATTCATTCTTTTGTTCCTCCTTGGAAAATAGTCCATCTTGCATCTTGAGATCAATATGATCCACCCTAAATTAATTTGGTTTCCATACCAATGTTTGGTCCCTTTTATGTATTCTTGGAGCTTAAAATGTCTTGTTCAATCTTGAGTGAATTTAAACTCTATTAGATTAAAATCTTGTAATGTGTCCTATAATGTGATAGATGTAGAAAAAAATATTATTGTAATTACCATAATTCAATGATAAGTTATCCTTTATTACATTAGTATTCCTAATTGGTGTTTTCATGTTGGTAATCTTGACTTATTTTGAATTCTCACGCTCTCTCTCAAACTTTCTCATTTTTTCTATGAGTTGTTCATACTCAACCTTCAAAGAATCTAGCTCTATCTTCAACTGCTCATATTAAACTTCTTTTGACTTAAATCTTATAAATGAATTTTGAGATCCTTCATAGTCTTATTTTGATGTTTCAAATAATCAAGGGAACTTATGATCTTAGATTCAAGTTTTACTTCAACTTATCCTTCTTCACTATCATAATAGACTTCTTCATCATACATGTTGTTCTCTTCTTAGTGATCACAACACATTCTTGTGCTTCTTAGGATCATCTTAAAACTATTAGACTTGCATCAAAGGACTAAGATATAATAAAAAATGTTAGAATCATAATTAATAGGTGTGAAATCAATATTTAAAAACTTTTACAACTTTATTTTATCATTTGTGAAATATCAAAACAATATAGTGAACTAGCAACACATTAAGAACCATGATCATGAGATAAGAACATAACACATAAAACACCTTTTTGAGTGGGAAAACCTCAAGGAAAATAAAAATCACTAATGATACAAATGGAATAAAGTAATATAAGAAAAACATCAATATTTATTGAAGCACCAACTTCACTTGGAGAACTAACCCCAACTAGCCAAGTACTTACTTGACTAGGCTTTAGCAAGCACCTACTTATAAGGAAGAACAAACCCCCTAGATGACTCAACACCAAATCATCTACTTGATTAAATTGATAAAATTAAATGAATATTATTTCTCAACTAATTTATTATGACCACATTTTCATCTCTTCACACTCGTAGCCCTCTCAAACTACCTTCTATGCTCTTTTTCTCAACTAGGTTTCTTCAAGATAGATTAGGTCATTTGACCTTGATAGTAGTCTATATTACCCATTTTAGATATTAATGATAATTTATATTCACCCTAATTATGGTATAAAATACCTCATTTATCTTTCAAATTTTTGTCTTCTACTTCAATAATCACATTCACTAACTAGATAATTAGGCCTATTAGGCCTTGCTCTTATACTAGGCTCTTTCTCATACCCCTCTTGGTTTGCCATACATAATTGACTAATTATATTTTGAATAAAATATTCCTAAGGAAATTATAAAAACATGGATAAAATATTAAAATATGTCAGTCATATCATATAGGACCAAAACCCTTTTTAGGTCTTAAGGAGACCTAATTAAATTAGGCCTTCATTAGCAAACATTACCCTTTGAACTCATTAGAACACTATCAAACTTATCACACAAAAGGAACATATCATATTTCACTAAAATATACCAATAATAATATCATATTATTTTGATGACACCTTTAATCTCCAATCACCACTTGAAGCTTACTAGCACTATTCACAATTAGGCCTGTGCATACCCAGAATGTCTATCTTGAACTACTGAAGCATAACAAATATTTTCCAAATAAATATGGAAAAATAAAATATAAATAATATAAATAGCCTTAGGTTCATCACCACATTTTTTATACTTCACAACTCAGGGCAAAATTACTCAATCCCTTCTTTGCAAGTAGCGCACTCATAATTGCCAACTAGCCTCAAAACATAGTTATGAAAATTTAAACTTATGACACATGAAAGAACACAATAAAGGATTTAAAATGAATGAAAAATATAATAAAACATCATAAAAACAACCTAAAATAAATACATCATAGTATATAATGGTAATATTGGTCTTTCAGATCAATCTCATGACCTCACTGTACACAGACCTCACTGGGCTAGACAAGTCAACTTGAGAGCAACTTTTTGATATTTAAAATGATCTAAAATATTATATTAAAAATTAACATGTATTAAATGTATTTAAAAACTTTTCCATACACTTTTATTCATCCATAATCCATGATAACACATCCCTAATCAACTTCTCACATATGCTTGGGTTTCTCACTATTTGCATCATTAGACCTGTTATCGACTGGTCAACTTGTATGATTAGTTTAGAACCCATGAGGGATATAAACTTATTATAAACAACAATGTAAATTAAATACAAGTCTAAATAATGAAATTTTTATTCATTTATCAACTTTGACTTGGTCAACTTTGACTGTTACATCAAATCTCCAAGAAATAGGGCCTTTCTTCTAGGGTCCACTCACCCACCTAAGAAACAAGTCACACTTGGAGATGATTGGGATATTTGGATACATAATATAATAATTTTTATAGTCATTATATAATATTATAATTTTTTTTGAATAAAATATTTGACATTGGGTTAGTTTTAGGGTTTTAGAGAGGGTTAACATTGTTTCTAGTGTTAACGATTGTTCATAAAGGAATTTACCTCATTTCCAAAAATAATGCCTAGAGATCTTAGATATGACAGCTATCCATCTCACCTCAGTAGATCAATTTCCCATGTATAGGTAACATGTGCCAATTAATATTAGTATAGGTTTTTATTTTTCCCTATTTATTAATTAGGGAAATTATATTTCTTGTGCATACATGGAGTTTTCTTACATTTGTGGGATAGGCTAGCTTATGTGGAGGTGTGTGTCATAGATGTGTCATAGGTGTCATAAGTAACTCCCTTGATGGGAGTTACTTCTCTATTCTTAGCACCTTGTGACCACCTTTTATGGAGAAGTTACAGTCTATTCTTAGGGTGCCTTGTCCACCTTTTGTGGAGGAGTTACTTACGTACTCTCTTATATGTATTCCTCACTTTGGTCATCTCATGTTAATCAGATTTTGGTTTTCTCCATTTTGTCTTGTGCAATTTATCTTCTTGTGTTATTTTAAAATTGCTTTAGCATCTATGTGGTGTGCACTTGATTCATCTTGTGAGATCACATCTCCATTGCACTTGCATTATCCAGATTCTAGCAATAACTCTGATATGGTATCAGAGCAAACCCGATAATCGTGTGCCTAGTTATGCTTTTAGTTTATTTTGAAATCAAGAGGAGTGGAGTTCTCTTTATTTTTTTATTTCTAGATTTGATCTAAAATAATAATAAAATCTTTCATATCATTTCTTGCATTTTGGGATCCTTGGCCTTTGGGTGTCTTGGTCATCTTCACTTTAGGGGCTCATTCAGCAATTAGCTTGGGCACCATTATTGAGTACAATAAGTAGAGGGAGGAGTTGACTTTGTTATAAGCCTCTTCATACCTCTGACATGTGCACCACTTCTACTGTGAGCTACCTATTGAGTTCCATTTTTTGGTGAGGGCACTAGAAACTCTTCTAGAAGAGCATACTTTCTGCATTAGTCCATGCACAGTGCTTTTGAATAGCCACGCCAAGCTTCTGGTCTGCACCAACCTTCTTCTAGTCTACGCCATGCCTTCAACACTCCACACCCAAATTCTAGTCTATGCCAACTTCTACTATTATCCTTCAGTTCTTACATGCCATAGTGCTTTCTCTAGCAAGGTGCCATCAGTCGTACGGTTTCCAATAGGTCTACTTTTTTTTTCTTTTTTGCAAGTTAAATTCTGGACTGTTTGTTTTTGGCCCCCCTTCCTTGCTTAGCATCCCGTGTGGCACCCCTTGGACACTTGGAAATCTTCATTCTATCTATGATTTATTTATTTTTAGTTTAAAATTGACTTGTGAAACAAAAATTAGTCAATTTGATTGAATGTTTAGTTTTTTAGATAGTTTGGAAAATTGAGGGTTTTCATTTAAAACTTGTATCTTCAACCTACAAAGACAAAGGGTGAGGCCCAGGTTGGAAGAAGACCAATTCCCCTAACAAAAACCTCCTTTGGATTCCTTGTTCTGTTCTAAATCCAAAAAGTGGTTGGAAGGCCACTTTCTCTCTCATAAAAACTATTTTTTTAATGTTTTAGTGTTTTTTTGCAAAAACACTAGTTTATAGGAAAATTGAGCCTTTGATATCTTGCAAATGGTAGCTCAGATTTGGGTACCATTTTTTTCAAAAGTGTTTGTAATTCATTTTTCCATAATGTAGGCTTGTTATTTGTCAAAAAAACACTAGTTTATAAAGTGCCTAAAATTTGGGTCTCTCGGGATGCATTTTTGGCTAAGTCCGATGTCGTGTTTGCTTTAGTCTTGCATTGATTGCTCTAAGATGCATTCTCAATTAAGTTTGGTGTCTTTTGAGCATGCACTTTCATATTTGGGGGGGGAGTTAATATTTTGGGGGGGGGGGGGTTTGATTACTTTTCATGACTTACAAATATTTGTTTTCATTCTCCTTTTTGCATAATTTCACAACTTGCAATCAACACAACTTCACCTAAATTTAGCTAAAAATGGATTCTTTTCAACTTAAACCCATAACTCCCTTCAAATATCATGAATGGAAGGATAAAATGTCAATCATTCTTTAAAGTAAAGGGTTGTATAGGATCACCATGGGTAATGAAGTAGAACCCAACACTGATGCTGAAAAGGTCAAGTGGTACAATCGTAGTATGAAGCCCATGGATTATTGAGCTTGTCTATGTCTCCAAAACTTCTCTTCCATTTAAAATCCTCTAAGACTCCCAATGACATATGGGACACCTTAAAAAACTTATTTGGGAAGCTTGATGAGATGAGAGGTCATGAGCTCAAAAATGAACTCATAAATCTAAGTCCTAGCAACTTTGACACCCTACAGGACTTCTTCACTAAGTTTAAGGCCCTTAGATTGCAATTGAAAGAATGTAGGATAGAGAAAAAAGATAATCAACTCATTATTTCTATTCTCACAAAGTTAGTTCCAAGCTATTCATTCTTTGTCTCCACTTTGCATGCCACAAAAAGTGCCCTTGGCACTACATGGAAAATGCCTTCTTTGGATTCATTCATTGCCAACTTGACTAGGGAGCAAGACAAGCTAATTCAAATGGGCACAATGAATTCTACTCAACCCCAAGCTTTGATAGCTGGAAATGGTAAGGATAAGACTTCAACAAAGGAGAAGAAGAAAAAAAACAAGGACCAGGAGAAGAAGAAAGAAAACAACAATCTTGCCAAAAATAACACTGAGACTTCCTCTTCCAATGCTAAACCTAAGAAGGAGAAGGTTAAGTGTGCCTATTGTAAAAATATAGGGCATGATGAACACAAATGCATGAAGAAACAAATAGATCACCTAACTCATCTTCTAGAGAAGAACAACATAGGTGTTCCTGAGTCCATCAAGTAGAATTTATCTACCCAAGATTCTACCAAGGCAAAAGACAAGGGTAAGGAGAAAGAAAATGGCAAGGCCCTTGTAGCTACTATAGCTTCTACATCATCATGGGTCATTGATTTAGGTGTTTCTCACCACATGGGCTCTTCACTAGTTGAGTTTTCATCATTAGAGTATTGTAGTATGACTTTAATTAATTTGGATGATGACACATCAGTTTTTGTTGCAGAGAGAGGGTCAGTTGAAATGGAAGGAGGAACATTCAATAATGTTCAAAGTGTTCCTTCTCTTTCAACCAATCTCCTATCAGTGTACCAAATCACTCACATTGATTGAGGCATGAGAGTTGAGTTTTCACTAAATTCAGTGGCTATCAGGGAGTTACATAGTGATACTACAGTGGCAGTGGGTAGGGCAGATCACCAAGCAAGGTTATACACCTTCTCACATTAGTATGCAGACTTAGAAAATATATCTATGGCCTCAAATAGGCCCCTTGAGCTTGGTATGCCAAGATGGATTCCTTCCTTCTCACAGCAGGTTTCACTAGGTGTCATTATGATCCCAATGTCTACTTCTTGCGGTAGGATGATTCGCTCTTGATTTTGGTTCTATATGTTGATGACCTTTTGATCACTGAGAGTTATTCATCAGATATTGTAGTGGTGAAGGTATCTCTTCAAGATAGATTTGACATGATAGACTTGGGTTTGTTGCACTACTTCCTTGGCATCGAGATCTCACAGTTAGATTTAGGGATTTCTCTTGCACATCCTAAGTATGCTCTTGACTTATTGGCTCAGTTTCACATGGCTGATTACAAGCCATCTCTGACTCCCTTTCTATCAAGAGTCAAGCTTGAGGCTGATTGTTCTTCACCATTGGTTGATGCCACTCGATATCGACAACTTGTTGGAAGTCTCATCTACTTGACTCACACCAGGCCTAACATATCATATACAGTGGGACTTACTCCAGATTTATGTAGGAACCTCATGAGCTACATTGGAAAGTAGCTAAGAGGATCTTGCATTACATACAGGGTTCACATAGATACGAGATTCATTACAAATTTGGCATAGAGGTTGACTTGGTTGGATATACAGATTTAGACTAGGTTGGTGATTTACAGACTCGCAAGTCCACTTTTGGTTACAATTTCTCTCTAGGTTTAGGTCCTATCAGTTGGTCTAGCAAGAAGCAAAATGCTATTGCTATATCATCCACAGAGGCAGAGTACAGGGGAGTTGTTAATGTAGCTACTGAGGCTATTTAGCTTCAGGGGATTCTTTTTGATTTTGGCATTCCTATCAGGTGGCCCACCATCATTTATTATGACAACCAAAGTACTATTTAGATTTGTAGAAATCCAGTTCAGCACCATCAAACCAAGCACATAGAGATTCACATGCACTTCATTCAGGAGCTTATTCATAGTCAAGTCATTGACTTGATATTTTGTCAGTTTTTGGAGCAGGTTGAAGAGATCTTCACCAAACCTTTCACCGAGAGTAAGTTCATTCATTTACAAGCTCTTTTTGGGGTGTGGTCTACATCTGCAGCAGCATCATCTTTAAGGGGCCTTTTAGCCTCTTCTTTCTTTTATGTCTCTCTTTTGGGGGGGGGGAGTTTTTTCCTATAGTTTTTCTCCTTTTCTCTATCTTATGAGAGATTGCATTTGTATATGGGTACCTCACTAGGCCTAGTTGTCAGGGCCCATTTTATATTTCCACACTGCCCACCTAAGCTGTGCTTATGGGGGGTATTAGTGTAGGTTTTTATTTTTTCCTATTTATTAATTAGGGAAATTGTATTTCTTGTGCATACATGGATTTTTCATACATTTGTGGGATAGGCTAGCTTATGTGGAAGTGTGTGTCATAAATGTGTCATAGGTATTATAAGAATGTCATAAGTAACTCCCTTCATGGGAGTTACTTCTCTATTCTTAGTACCTTGTCACCACCTTTCATGGAGGAGTTACAGTCTATTCTTGGGGTGCCTTGTCTACCTTTTGTGGAATTACTTACGTACTCTTCTATATGTATTCCTCACTTTGGCCATCTCATGTTAATTAGATTTTGGTTTTCTCCATTTTGTCTTGTGTAATTTATCTTTTTATGTTATTTTAAAATTGCTTTAGCATCTATGTGGTGCACACTTGATTCATCTCATGTGATCACGTCTCCATTGCACTCACATTATCCATATTATGGCAACAACTCTGATAATTAACACTTGAAAAACCTTCTTAGGTTGAGAACTCTTCATTTTATCCACTTGAGAGACCTTAAAACAACTTTTCATGCCTTTTTTTCAAAATTTATCCTCAAACTTGGTCAACACACATAGGTAAATATATCACAATAATTAAAATTCTCACATACTCATTCTTATCTTGAAATATGAATCTCATACCTCATTTAACCACCATTTCTCTCTTTACTTAGTCCTTAACCTGCAAACAACATTAGGCCTTGAAACTAACCTTCAAGCCTCTTTCATGCAATGTCCACCTCACTTACAATATCAGACAACATATCACATGATAAAACAATTTCAAGCATCCTTTATATTCCTTGACAATAGATCATGGTGCCTTATTAGGCCAAACATGTCTAGAGGTGGTTTAGTTACACACTAGGTCTATAGGTTTGACCCTTGTAGGATCACTCTAAGACTTTAATGAATGATCCAATTCCTCATATTCATTATAAAACAACCTCAAAAAATATATTATACCATTTTACATCCATATCATTAGGATACCAATCTCATACCTTCTCACAAGGTTTCTTCATGTAATGACCAATGTCATGACTAGGCTTTTCAAGCTCTTAAAACTTGACAACTGACCTTGAAACACTTCTTGATGCTCGTATGTCATTCCTCTCAATGATTCTATCAAAAAAGAACATTCTTCAATGACCTCATGAACACATTTATTAAGACCTTTTAACATCAATGACAACATCAGTGCCAAACTTCAACAATAGGAACAATGCTCAATAAAGTGTTTTTTTATTCTAGTTTTATTTTTTATTAGTTTTTATTTATTTTCCCCTATATTTTAGGCTTTGAATTATAGTTGTTTTTAATTTTTTTTGTTTATTTGGACTAACAAAGAGAAGATAACCTTGTTTTTCCTTGGATTCCTTGGATACATTATGACATACCTAGTGGGACTTGATGCAACTCATAAAATATCATGGGAGTAATTTGGCACTCTTAGAAATCTTAAAAATACCATTTTATACCTTAGTTTAGATTTTTTCCTTAAAGGATCCTAAGTTTTTTGTTGACTACATATCATCAACTTCACCCCTACTAATTGATAACTTTTCCACATTTCTTGTATTCTAGTTTTTGTGTTTTCCAAATAAAATAGTGACTTCACCACTACATATCAATGACTTCTCTTAAAATCAAAGAATTTTTCCTATGACCATACCTATCTAGAAACAACAACCTCATGTAGATAAAATGAATTTGTCCTGTAAGAATGGTGACTTTGTTAAGTAATCATCCTTTATGCTTTCATAAATTTTTAAGGAAAATAATGACTTTGTTGGTTATAATTAGTGACTTCACCTATACTAATTGGAAACTTATTTAAAGTTATATCTATCTAATTTATTTTTAGAAATTGGTTACTTTTCCTAAAATTGATGACTTCACTTTATTGATTAAATGAAAACATTTCCCTATATCAAAGCCCTGAGACCTCAAAAGTTCAAAAAATTTAACTTCTTGAAAACCAAGTCAATCAAATTAATAAACTAACATTTGTTGCATGGAATTAAGAAAGTTACAAGAATTTTTCACATACTATTAAGGCTCTTTTAATTTTTTTTTTGGTGTTTAAAACTTGAACAAACAACTTGTATTTTTCATCATTTTCAAGTTTTCATAAAGGCCCACACATTAATCACTCTTTGAATTAGTGATTAAAAATAATAAACACTCTAGATTTATTGCTCTTAAGAGAACTTTATTTTATTTTTATTCATTTTTAAAAGCACTTAGCTAGTCTCATTTATATCAAAGTTTATTTTTTATTATAAATTTTATGTGTATGCTCTCCCCTTGTTCTCATTAGGGAACTTGGGTGACCAAAAATTCAATATATTTGAAGAAATGTCATGTATGTTCTTGTTGTTACTAGGGACTTGAGAGACTCAAAAATGATGATTTATTCATTTTTTATTTCTTACACTGGCTTGTGAGTAGTTTCATCACCTCCTCATGAGTTCTTTAAGAGGACTTTGACCTGGGGTTTCATTTGCTACCACTATTTTAACCACTCTCCAATGGGGTTCATAAATTAAGTAAATTATTAGATTGGATAATGGATGAGTGGTTAGATTGATAATCCCAATGGTTCCCCAGGATATGGAACAACTAGATAGATAAATTCACTAAGTGGTACACATTAATTTGTTATGCAAAGGATAATACCTTTGCATAAAAATCTAAGTTATTTGGATCGAAGTGACATGAATTTGTGCCCAAATTTTTTTAGGTACTTTTGGACCATTTATAAATCCAAATAAAAAATTTAGCATAATTGACCCCACTTGCCATGAATAGCCTACCAAAGGTCAAGTTACTTCAGCACTATAAGTTCATTATGACATATTAGTTACTGAGAGGTAAAGGAGGGATTAAACACTCTACCTACATGCACTCTTTCTTTATTGTATTAACAATGAATTCTTTTTTAGACTAGTATATCAGTGTAAATTTTGGAAGGTACTATGCATACCCTATGTCATTTTTAGAATATGAGTGCACACATAGGTGTAGCCTTTTCTTTTACTTATGTGTGTTATTTGAGTCTAAAAGTTACTTTAACAAAATAAAAACAAGTAAAAAAACACATTTCACACACACCACTTTAAACCAAGAACTATTATTATGCATAAATCATTCAAACCATTTACCTTAGGTCAAACCAAGACCAAAACTAATTATGCCTTTACTTTTAGATGAGATGTTTTTATACTACTAGTTTTGGTCTAGACCTTTGTTCATCCAAGTCTTTCAAAATCTCATTCAAAATTCATATTTTAAAGTTTAGATCTAAAACTGATTAGTGTATGCTAGAGTCTTTCTTACAACTTGGGATTGAGTCATTTACTTTGATGTGTTTAGATTGTACAACTTAGATCATTTTTAGTGTGAATTTTAAAGACCCTTGCCTTGTTTGTCAGTTTCTAATTTATACCAAGTGTATAATTTATTTCAAATAAATATCTTTGACTTAAGACTTTTAACATTCACATGCCTAGATAAATTTTCTTTCCAAAGACCTAGTTAAAGCTTATCTTAAAGATTGATTTCACTTTGCCTAGATCAAGCTTGTTTCAAGATTTAGTTTCCTAGACTGATTTCATGTACCTAGATATACACATTAGTTTGTTTACTTGGTTCAAATATACCATTACACATTCCAAGTTTAAATATTATTTATAACATTTTATAAATCCAAATTTTGAGTTTGAATTTTATTTACCATTCATTTGAAAGACCTTAGAATGTTAGTGATAATTTAGACCAAGTTTTGATTGTTAGTTTTCAAGGAGAGATCCTTTTTAGAACAAGTTTTAACCATTTTCAATAATAGACTATGTTTTTGTTGTAGACAAAGTTTCAAGACATTTTCAACATTAGATAAACCTTTTGTGAGACACTTGATTAAGTGTGCTTTGCTATACATGTAGCAGGACCATCTATAATCTAGATTATGAGAATTTTGTCATATATGATCCATTTATTGATGATCCTTATGAAGAGGAAGTAGATTATGTGATATATTTATCTCATATGATACTAACTATGTCAAAAAAAATCCAAGATACTTCAGCACACTAACTTTCCAATGCACCATCATATCCATGGAAAGAGTAGGCCTAGATGACCTAATACTTCAAAAAAATTCCAAGTTAGGTAGAAAATGTTTAACAAAAAATACCATATTATGTAGATCCATCAACTATCAAGAGTTATGATCCATTCTTGTTCTATCACCACCTCTTAGAAAATAAGGATGAGATCCTTGTTAGAGTAGTAGAGGTAAGAGATAAGTTTCCTTCAAACTTTCTTCATGATAATTTACCTAGCTTGGTGTGTGCACCTAGTAATAGGCCTTAAGTTAGAACATTTGAACAAACCTCATCTAGACAAATTTAGGCTTTAATACCAATGCATAATGTATATTTAGTTTCATTTGAAAAAGGAAATGGTCAAATTTCTAAATAAATAACACAAATGTAGAAATAATACTAAATATACCTTATCATGGCAAAAAAAATTAATGTCATGATGATTTCTAATATAACGTTTATAGAGTTAGCTCCTTCTATAGGGATACAAATTAAATCATCAAGTTATGCCAACCCAACCATATATCTATTTGTTCAAATAGTGAATATTATAGACATGTTTCATGTTTTTATAACTCAATAACAAACCATAGCACAAACATAAGACCTTTATAAAAACATGATGGGTAACACGCAAGTGTACCCCAACCTAAACTAGGCTTAATCAAATATTTAAAGGACCAACTCATAATAGTTTCTAATGAAAACTCTAAGTAGTTTACAATAAGTGTAGGAATGTCAAGTTTACAAGTATAAAACATAACTATTCCCCCTCAACTAGCTACTTCCTCAAACACATAGTAGGGGGCAAAAATTCAAACATAGACCAATCCTCCACCTCAAGTGGTAAATACTAACATTTTACAATAGCCAATACAAACCAACATGACACTATAGTAAGTGTTAAATGTTCCATCCCAGGTAGGGTCTAATGAACAACATAATATTATTGGTCATCAACATATCATGGTTGGACAATAATAGATACGTGGCAAGCAATAAGTATTCAACCAAAGTGAAGAGCCAAACACACAATAGGTAACTATTAGGTAGTGGGTGTATTATACCCATAAATACTATACCTCAACAAGTTATAACCATATAAATTTTTTAGAAATAATCCTTTGACCAACAAAAAATTACCTCCATAATACAGGGTTTCACCAGTCAATAATTAATTTTTGTTTCCAACCCAAAAACCATAATTCATCCCTCAATAACAAATACTACCACACAATCCATATTTCATTTTGAATCAAAGTTGTGTTTCTAATCCTAATGCTTACCAACAACAAGTACCACCCCAATAATAGATTATAAACTAAATGTTACATCTTCCTGATAAGGTAACCTACTAGGTGGATATGCAATAGTCTACCATACCTTCACTATACCCTTACTAGAATAATCTACTTAGAACCACCCAGGTCCAATTACAATATTCTCCACCTTCTACCTTTTTATCCAAATAATTACAGCATGTAAAGGATGCAATTGTAGCTCTTTAAATAGTTAATCAAGAAAATAAATTTAAACTAGATGAAATATGTTCATATCCATTTAACATAGATTACTTACAGATATTGTTTCCTCTAGGACCTAAGCCACCAAAGTTTAACAAGTATAAGGAACAAGGAGACCCAAGAGAAAATTTTAATAAATATTGTGTTTATTTCTAACCATTTATTTTTTGTGATGTTTACTTACTTCTCCTTTTCATAATAATTTTAGCTAGATAGGATATATAGTGTCTTATTATATTTCCCAAAAACATAGTACCTACTTTTGATGATTTGTCATAAAAGTTTGTGAAACATTTCTCATATAATCTCAATCATGATATTAATATGGTGGATTTAGGCCAAGCAAAACAAAATCCTTAGAAGAGTTTTTCAATTTATTTACAATGGTGGAGGGCACTTGCTAGCCTCTTCATCCAAAACTTTCTAGATAAATAGTTGGTTGAAGTATTCATGCATAACTTATAGAGTGATATATCTTATCACTTGGAGCTTCAATTTACCCATACATTTAAAGACATAATCAACAAAGGACTACAAATTGAAAAGTCCCTTATAAAAAAAGGGGTGATTAGGTTGTATACTCCAAACCAAAACTAGAGCCAATATCAAAATCTAGGATCTAGTGAAAACCTAAACCCAATCCAAACACAAGCTTATGTACTAACACAACATAATAACTTAAAAAACACTAAAATGTATAACCATAACAAGAATGTTTTGGGTAATGGATTCACTAAGTCACATCATGTCTAAATGGTTCAAACACCATCTATATACACATAACATTGTTGGAAAGTTGTCAATGATGTCATGTTGATGTCATGGAGGTGTCCAGGTGAGTGGATGAAGTGCCTTGATAGTCTAAGTGATAATGACAAAGTGTGCAATATATTTGTCCTAATATGCTTGAAGGAGGCTTGGTTTATCTTCAATTTTGGCATGATTAGAGAACTTTAGGGATGAGTATGGTGATTTAAGGATGTGTAAGGGGTCATATCATAATTTAATAATGATTTGAGTACTTTTGTGTATGAATGTATTTCATCTAGTTGATCATTGTTTTCATCTAGACATTTTGGTTCTAGTGGTACAAAATCTAAGTAGGCAATTTTTGACATCACAATTACCATGTGTGGATGAGTTAGGTGGATTTGGTCATATAGTTGTGATCACATTTATGCCTAGTTACTATGTGCTAAATTTCAAGTCATGTGATGAAGCACACCATAAGATATGCAAGTGAAAAGTTGGGTTCCCAAGTAGTTTGACAATGTTTTCTCATACTTAGCCAAATTTATAATATGGCAAGAAAAGTTGAGTAGGAATTTTGATGGTGTTATATTTCATATATTTGAAGGTAGTAGGAGAAAATTAACATATCATTTTGTTTATTTTTCTTCCTAGTTCATATGCACCAAATTCTAGGTCATGCAATGAAGCACATCAAAAGATATGCATGTTGAAAGTTGGCCTCCCAGGTAGTTTTTGACATAGTTGGCTCTATGGTAGAAAAATCAAGTGAGTAGATTAATGGAATTACATATCACATGCACAAATTTTCCAAGAGTAGATTGATATATGTTTGGATTTTAATATGTAAGGAGATCATATGGTATAATTTTTAGATCATTCATCTTAGCACAAAAAAATTTATTAAGGTCTAAAGTTGGCCTTCTAGGTAGATAGCAACGGTCCCCATACATAGTATATTTTGATCAGGACCAGATGGAGATCTAATAGTTCATGGGTGATCATATAATTAATATCCATGGTTTATTTTGATTCTAATGATTTAAAGTATTCATTAGTTAACTAAGTTAAATATTTATCTCCTTAAAAAAGGATCAATAGAACATGTTTATTCCAAGGTGTCAAGAAGCAACAAGATAAGGATAAGTTTTCAAAGTTTAACATTGAGCAGAGGTAAAGATAAAGATTATTATAAGATATAATGGTGATTGGATGTTTGTATATATACATATCAACTATGTGTATTGAGTTATATGTTTTCAAGGTGTTTAATGTTTAACACATATAAAGACTAAACTACATACATGAGATTGATGGTACATATGTGGTCAAGATTGTAAGATTTAATGATATGAGGTAAATTATTTGATGTTTAACATTTGTGTAGTAGAACACTATGAGTTAAATTTAAAATAAGATAAATGATGTGTATTTAATCTAGGATTGGATGGAATTAGATGCATTATAAGTGACTAAATTTTAACTATGACCATTTGAATTCAAATATTTGAAATTAACAAAGGAAAGACTAGTGTTTGGTTTTTGGGCTATATCTTTTGATCTATGTAGAATTTGTTCATGATATAAAAATAAAATTTATATGATAATATAAGGCACATTTGAAAAAATATATTTAAATATCTTAAAATGTGTACAGTCAAGGATATTGAGGTTCAAATTTAACTATGCATTTGTGCATGTCCTACAAGTAACTTGAGAAGGGTATTTGAGTTGTGCTTGTTGGTATATCAATGTTTAAAGGTAACCTATATATTTGATTATGTTTTATACTATATGAAGACCACATTTTTACATTATTAATATTTTACCAATCATATTTAGTATGAACAAAGGGTTATACATTGTCTATGTTTTCATTCATAATGATTATGTGTATAGAGAGGTGTTTGAGCTAATTGGGGGTTAGCAAAGGTGTACTATGATGGTTGTTGGTACTTAAAGCATACCTATAGAAAATTTGGCATGGTTACATGAGTTTTAAAGTGTTCTTTTTCTCAATGAAGTGTTAAATGGGTGATTGGGTCTCTATGAGACCTTTAAGAGCTACAAGGGCCTAATTGAAAGGTGTAACTACTTAAGGGTGACCCATGGGTCCTATGTCTGACCTATTTGGATAGTATTGATATTTGTTTCAATTTGATAGACACCTTAAGGTTTAAGCCATGCCTATTAGCCATTTAATATGGTTATTATCATGAATTCTCTATAAATAGTGAAAATAAATGTGATGGTTTCTTGATGTGTAAGAGGTGTGTGTGTGTGAGTTATGGAGAGAGAGAGAGAGAGAGAGAGAGAGAGAGAGAGAGAGAGAGAGAGAGAGAGAGAGAGAGAGAGAGAGAGAGAGAGAGAGAGAGAGAGAGAGAGAGAGAGAGAGTACCTAGTAGATGATTTAATGAGTAGAGAAAAATAAGGATTATGTGTATGACATTTGGATCATGTTTTTGATGTTAGAATAGTGTTCTTGTAGATTGAGTATGAGCGAAGAGTTTTAGGGTGATCCAAAGGATGTTTCAAATAATTTGAGTGTGTAGAGTTGAAGAGAGATAATATACTTTATATTTCTATTAGATTGGTAGGAAATGAATGTTAAAGATATTTTGTGTTCATAGGTTTTGTTTTGGATGCTCAAAATCTAGTAGGTTATATCCTCCTTATAAGGTGAAGCTTGCTAAAATGTCTAGTTGTTGTGGTTGCCCAGTGAAATGAGTGTTGTATCACCTTGTGGGATTGTAGTCTCACTAAATAAGAGATGGTAGTTCACTGATCAGTTGTATATGGTCTAAATTGGTTATTGTTATTATAAGATAGTAGTCTAATTTTAGGTTTTAGTGGGTTTTCTTCCCCAAGAGGGTTTCCCACATATGTCAGGTGTTATATGCTTGATCTTGCATTTTTTCTCGTATTCATTGATGTGAATGATGTGTATGATTCATGAATGCTTGTGATAATTTATTAAGAGTTTTAACAGATTGAAATTAAAGTTGTATTATCTGGGCTCAATAATTCACCCTGACCCATCTCAATGATTGTACCTCTAATAATTGGTATCAGAGTAGGTCCTTTGGTAAAGGCTTGATAGCTTGAAGGTGATCCAAGGTAAAATATGGATAGTCATTAAGGAGGTTTCTTTCCTAAGAAAGCACCAATGTTTAACGAATCTAATTATGATTTTTGGAGTGAAAGGATGAGGACCTACATCATGTCCTCAGGGTTTGACATTTGGAAATTTATTGTGCGTGGTTATTCTACAACTACTATTTCTCCATCCAATGTTTTAGATAAAAATTTGTTTGAAAACAATTATAAGGCAATGAATTCTATAACTTGTGGTCTTTTAGAGATTGAATACACCAAGGTAATCCTTTATACATATACAAAGGAAATGTGGGATAAATTTAAGACTATTTATGAAGGAGACTCAAAATTTAAGTTGGTAAAGTTGTAGACTCATTGAAGATAATTTGAGAGTCTCAAGATGAAAGAAGAAGATTATGTGGCATCTTTTTTATAGAGAGTTGATGAGATTGTGAACATCATCATATGTCTTGGAGAGAACATTAAAGAAGCTAATATAGTTCAAAAGGTATAAAGTTCCCTCTCAATTTTGATCCTAAAGTATCTATTATATAATAAATTTATGATCTTACTCAGCTAAAGTTGGATGAATTTCATGGCATCCTTACTACCTATGAGATGAGGACAAATGATGATATACCACTAAAGAAGGAAGCAACATTCAAGATAGATATGAAGCCTAAGAAGAAGCTTTAAGGTAAGAAACCTAGGGAGGATGACATTTATGATATTGATGAGGATGAATTGATTACTTTGTTTATAAGGAAATTGGAAATAGGTTCAAGAAAGTATAAGGGTAAACTACCCTTCAAATCCTTTAATTATGGATAGATAGGACATTTTTCTAGAAAGTAACCTCATAAGCATGATTATGAAAAGCATGATGAAGACCAAGATGAATACAATAAGACATACAAGTATGATAAGAGGAAAAAAGGTTTTATAAAGTATAACAATAAGAAGTTCTTCAAGAATGAGATGAGTCTCTACACCAAAAAAGATTGCAGCTCATTAGATGAGAGTGAATACATTGACTTAGAGTGTGATCATGAAGATGAATCCCTCTTCATGGCTAAGCAATGAAGTTTTTCTTAGCCATTTTTGACCCACATATAAAATTCTTGCATGATTTAATGAAGCATACAAAAATCATAAATAGGCAAGTTGTTGAAGCTAGATCTTGCATGTGCATAAGAGTTAGAAGGAATGGTCAAAAGGGGTTGTTCAATTTTATACCAAGATCATTCGTGGTAAGTTTTATCTCATGAAATATAACACCATGAAATATATAAGCATGTAAAGTCAACCTCTAAATAATTTTTGATTATGTTTCTTGGGTCCAATTTGAGTCAAATAGCCATTTTTATGGTGTTAGATCTTGCACATATGGCAACCCCAAAAAAATAATCATATGGGTCTATTCATTTTGAAGCTTACTTCATATGCACCAGGTTGTAGGTACTTTGACAAAGTGCAGAGGAAAATATGCATGGGTAAAGATGGTTTATAATGCAGGATTTACTAAGTTTCATACTTAACCATTTCAGACCCAACCATCATCAAGACGTCATGTAAGACCAGTCAACTTCAACATTTTATAAAAACATGTGGAAATATCAAATGGTTAGTGGATCAAAAGGGTTGGTTCCTTTCAATATTAAGTCTATTCCTTACAAGTTTGGTTCCCCCATGATCCCTATGATTTATGATATAAAATTAAAAATTTGGTTAGAAATGGGAGATGCTCATGTGGAGATCAATTTGAAGCTCTAAAAAATAGCCATTGAAATTAAAATAGTGGGTCCCAATAGATTGATGGTTTGTGTTACATCATACATTTGGATCTAACAGTGAGCATTGGTTAAAAGAGTTAGGGAATCTAAAAAGTTGAATGTATATATGATAAGTGTCAAGGGTGTGTTTAACTAATAGGAGATCAATGGTCTATGGGTATTCATACAAATTGAAAATAGATGGAGTAAGTTCAGTTAACTTGTCAATGAGCTAAGATGATTTTTGATGACCAATTAGATTAAAGACAAGCCCAAGATTCTCGATGAGGGTTAGAAAGTTATTTTTTAACATGAAATGTAGGGTTATGTAAGGTTTTCAATGCCATTAGAGTTGGTTTAAATGCTAAAAAATGGCTTAGGTGATATAGTGGGATGTAAGGAAAGTGTATAGGTCACCATTAAGGTTAAAATATGGACCTCTAGTTCATATTTTTTCTTGAGCATAATTTTTCTTACAGTAGTGTTCAATGTTTTTAGGAGAATTCATGTATGCACATGCAGGTTTGGGATCCTACAGAGAAAGGGTGGGTCTTTTAAACTTGTTATATTATAAAATGTGCTACATTTTTTTGATAGGTTTGTACTGATATATAAACTATAGGAAAACCAATAGTCTCAAATTGGTTTTCCACCTATAGATATGTCTATGATCCAAACATGAAGATAAAGCAAAAGTTTAATTAATGTGAAGGATATTCAATATTTAGGGTGGTCATTGTCTCAACAAGTAACCACCTAAAGGGCACTACACAATGTTTTTGTCAGGTCCATGATCATGAAGTTTTATTTTTAAGCAATATTTTTCATGAAGGATCAACGAAAGATATAATATTTATAACTATAGCTATGAGCATTTAATACATCCTCGAGGCCTTTGGGGACCTTACCATACACCAATCCATATACAATATTTTGATTGATCAAAAATGTGGCAATGTTCCATTAGATAAAGAGAAAAAGGTGGTGGTTTAGTTTCATTTAATGATTTAGGATAGGTGTTCTTTTTTTGATAAGTGTACTCACCCACTCTTTCAAGTCATCTCTCTTCTTCTATATATCCTAGTCTAATTCCCTTTGTAGGGGTTCTCAGCTTTTTGGGAAATTTTAGAATTTTCTTTTTGAGATAAAGATACTCATCAAGACTCTTGAAAAAGTGTGCTCATTTGATAAGGTTAAACCCTATCAAGATACTATAAGAACTACCTTTTGAAGCAATAGGATTAAATATTTATCTATATCTTATCTTTAATCAATGTTTAATATGCTTGTATATGGTAAATTCATGAAGGAAACCCTTCCTAGTTTGTTTTAATTTTGCTTGCCTCTTTGAAGATGTCCTCAAGCCAAATTATAGGTGTAGATTAGTGTTCTGTTTGGGACCTTTTCTATGAAATAATTATGTAATTGGTGAGATTGTGAGATTGAGTAAGTCATGGTTATCTTTTGTTGATCTAGTCTGGGTTTAAACTTATGTGAGTGTCAACTTAATTTTGGTGTATCACCCTGTTAACTTTCTTAGGATCCCTTACTCTCTTTCTAACCCTTTTCCCATGAAACATTAGGCTTAGTATTAGTCTTAGGTGAGAATCAAAGAGGAAGTCAGTTTACTCTAGAGCTTCAATCCCAACATAGGTGACCCATAGCATGGGGTTGTCCTAATTTTACAACTCAATTAGAGAGAGCCTAAAAACCCCTTTTCAAGGGTGTAAATTGAGCCCCATTATAGTTTTTGTCACACTTAATGGGACACACTTCCTTCAAAATAAAGATTGACCAAAATTTGATGCTAATTTGATCAAATCTATAGTGGTTAAGATACAAAGAACAACATTTAGTGACTCCAAAAAGAAGAATCAATTCTCTAGTATAGAACAATAGCTCCATCTCATGCCAAAGGTGACAACAAGGTCATATTTAAGATGAATTTATTTTTATTTTGTCAAACTACCTTTAAATTCTAAAAAAAAGACTAAGGTTTACAAATACTCATCCATACTAGGGGAAATTTTCTACTAGGGAATTTCTAAGGCATATTCAAGTAAGAGGAGCCTTATTACCCTCTTGTCTATCCATGGCAATTCCTAGAGCTTTTGTTGATTTTAATCATCAAAGCCCTTTAGCCCTTGCTTGATATGATCTTATCCAAGTTCTAGCCTTCAAAATTTTTCCCTATTACACTAGAAACCAAGCTATAACACCCTCTAAACATCTCATGGACACTTTCTTTAAAAAATATGCATAATATCACAAAGAAGAATATAGATATTAGGTTGATAGCTACCTCTTTTAAAGGAAAGGCCCTATATTAGTATAGAGGCCTTACTGCAAATTTCATTCAAACATGGGACCAATTATGGGAAGACTTATGTAGAATATTTGAGGACAAAAGTGACCATTTTTCACTTGTAGAATAACTAACTATAATTAGAAGTTCTCCTCATGAAGTCATGCAAGACTTCAACGCAAGGTTTCAAAAAACATGGACAAAATCCTAGTTCTAGTTAGACCAACCCCCAACTTCACTTTCCTATATTATTTATAATCTTTTTAACAGTGACATAGTAGTGATGATCCAATCTATGGGAGGAAATATACTTCCAAGTATATATGAGGTGGCTATTAAGGCAAAAACTTTTATAGTTTAGGTTGGAAAATTTTAGCCTAGACCATTAATGCCCTTATTTACTGAGATCATACCATCTCCCATTTCTATTCCCCCATTGGAAATCATTGGCCCTACACCAACAACTACTGCAATCTCTACACAAAAGATCAAAAGAACTTTTAGGAGATTAAAAACATGTTTCAGTCTTTGTGGAATGAGTTAATGAATGTTAAAAAGTAACAGGTCCTTAAAATCCCTTATCGAAATTCATATCAGACTCAGTAGTAGGGTTTTCAAGAAAACAAACCTCTATATAAGGGGAACTATCAGGGTCATCAGTAGATGTCTCCTTTCTTTACAGCTTTGTTGTTATAGAAAACCTGCAATAGTAGGTAGGGGCTGAATGGCTATGGCTTCACACTATTAATATAATAGAACTCTACAAACACATATTTAATTTTTTATTCTTAGGATCATTCAAAAAGGGCAAGAGAAGAGCATACTCTTGAAACAAGGCTACTAGATTTCTAAAGCTTAGAAATTGTTCAATGCAAACTCTATAGAGAAGTGGCTTATTTATAGCATTTTGGGAGGTCCTGCCTAGAATCTTTGCGAAGGCAGTGTCAAGTCCCATCATACTTTATAATTTAAAAGTTAATCTACAGGGAGATGCTATTGGATGCACTGGATGAGGATGTCTAGCTTGGTGGGTCCAACATTGCTTTCACTTTAGTCAGCAAGTCATCTTCACTGATTGGATTGAAAAGACACCTTAGCTGGAAGGTACTGGAAAGATGTCAGTGCTAGGGTCTAGCTTCACATGCATGATGTCATGGAGTGATATAAAAGTAAGATTCCCACTCCAACTATCTTCTGATGATCGTATGCACTACTGTGTCTTGATAATGACTCTCCTCTTCATGAATATGATGTGGGCTATGTCTGGAAATCCATCAGTATAGATGTTCATTATGTGGAGAATAGATCTTAATCATCCATGTCCATAAAGGATGTTTTAATAATTCAATGAATTGATGGAAGAAAAATTCACTATTTAATCTTTCAATATAGATGACTCCAAAATTTTGATGACGATTTCCTTGGATGGTGGCTGCTGAAGACATTTGTAGATCTTATCCTATTGCATAAGAAATCCTTAAATATTTTGGATGCAACCCTTCACGAAGAATTTGTTCTTGGACAAGGATATTCAAAGATGAAAATCCTTGGTTGAAGATTTTGGTTAAATTAAAACTAGGATAGGTTGATGCATTAGTGTGGTAGGAGGATTTATGGTGAGCCAGTCTATATTAGTATTATCAGTACCCTTTATATGTTCTACTGAAAAATTAAACTGATTAAAGAAAGCTTGCCACCTAACATATTTACCGTGACCATCCTTCCAACCATGATCTTTTTATTTAAAGGTTAGAAATCTAGTGCAATCAGTAATTACAATAAAATGAGGTAGATGGAGAAGTTTTAACATAAACCTCTCAAGGCATTTATTTACAACATTGATTTCTTTATCAGAAGAAATCCATTTTAGAACATCGGTACTAAAAACTCTACTAGAGAATTCACAAACAAATTCTTTATTGTTATGTACACAAACAAGTACTCCCCATGCCATTTCGGTGGCATCAATATAAACTTTCATTTGATCAAATTTTTGGATATGTAATTCTAGAAGTGAAGCTACCATAGACTTGATCTTTTGAATGGCTATTGTATGTTCTTCTTTTTAACAATTTTTTTTTCTAGAGAAGTTCTTGTAGTATGAACTTGTCTTCACTAGAATTAGGATAAAAACTGTTTAGATAATTAAGTGTCATGTCCCCTTTTTAGTTGGCATGTTCTAAGTTGATGGTTAGCCTATTATGTGACCCTTGTAGGCTGATAGGATGGATAGAGGTCATAATGGAGCTTGGCTTGGCTTTGATTTGCAGAATTTCTATAGTTGGTTTTCATTCAAGCTTTTTTAGACACACTTGGCCTAAGCTCCTATTATTTAGGGATATTTGACATGGAGCAGAGTGCCTTGGTTTTGGTATGGTCATTTGCAGAATCACTCCCTGATTCACCAGCTTCAGTCGGTTCGAGGATCTGACATGTATTGAGGGAGATATTAATATTTGATTGATTTAATCAAATATTAATTATTTAACCTATTTTTAATTATGAAACCCTAATTAGGGCAAGTACATCTTTTTGAGGGTATAAGGGTTTCTCATAGAGGCCATTATTGATTATCCATTGATTATTGACTATTGATTTTGAAGAATTCTTCTATGAAGACTGAGCCAAGGGTTCCAAGATTCCATTTGCATTGGAGAACGTCCACTCTTCAGTGTGTGTGATTCAGACGTTATGAGATATCAGTCGATCTATTGCCAAATTGAGAGATAGCTTCATACAAAAGTTATCATAGAGATTTATAGGGTTGAGAGATAACTTCACACAGAAGTTATCACAGCTATTCTAGGTATTTATTTCTTTATGTTTTGCTTCAATAATTTATATAGATAGAGATTTATAGATTAGGGATCTAGAATATAGGCAGCAACATAGTATCTAGCTTCTATATGGAATCCATACCAATCTACACAATTCTATACTATTTTGCCACAAGCAGAACAGAGCCGTAGGGGATATAAGAACTGACATCGGCACCCCAATGATCGACATCAGCCAGCTGAGTACCAATGTCCATAGATAAGCTGACCGTGAATGACTGACGTTGGTAGTATATCGACCGATGACGGAGACTGTGTGTCGACACAACAACCTGAGACAGACAAGAACCAGATTTTATTCCCAGATTTGCAAGAGCCTAGGTTTTCAAGACTGTATTTTCATATTCTTTTATATGCATAAGAGAGGACTGTAATTGTAATCATCTAAAAAAGTGATAAGATCTTTGATTTTCTATTGAGAGATTATATTGTGGTTGATTTATTTATTTGAAGATATTTTGCAAAAATCACAATTTGTTCTTATTTCATACAAAATTTTAGAATAATAAGAAAAGCAATTCAGATCTTTTATCTATCTATATATATATATATATATATATATATATATATATATATAAATTTTGTATGGAATTCATACCAATCTACATAATTATGTACTATTCTGCCACGAGCTAAACAGAGCCATAGGGGATACAAGAACTGACATCGGTACCCCAGTGACCGACATCAGCCGACTGAGGACTGATGTTGGCAGATAAGCTGACCATCAGCGACCGACGTTGGTAGTATATCGACTGATGATGGTGACTATGTGTCAACATAGCAACTTGAGATGGACAAGAACCAAATTTTATTCCTAGATTTGCAAGAGCCTAGGTTTTCAAGACTATATTTTCATATTCTTTTATATGCATAAGAGAGGACTATAATTGTAATCATCGGAACAAGTGATAAGATATTTGATTTGCTATTGAGAGATTATATTGTGGTTGATTTATTTATTTGAAGATATTTTGCAAAAATTGTAATTTTTTCTTATTTCATATAAAATTTTAGAATAATAAGAAAAGTAATTCAGAGCTTTTGTCTATATATATATATATATATATATATATATATATATATTCCCTATTTGAAGGGGATATTACAGTGGTATCAAAGCTAAATCCTGCCATCCTGAGGGTTGGACAATCTTATGCAGCCACAAGAGTTGGGACCACACAAGTAAAACATGCATAGTAGAGCCTTGCTTGAAGGTACACAAGTGTTACAATAGTAGAGAATCACCATGAGTGATAGGCGTGAGGGTAGCCCACCCTAGGGCCACATGCATAATGATGATCATGACACTAGAGAGTTCTTTTGTGTTATGGTTATAGGCCAGCAACAGATGAATCAGGCAATACAGGCACTCACTACTATGGTAGAGAGGATGAACCCACCTATTAGATAGAATGGAGAACAAGCAGATAATAGAAGTGCTACTATTAATCAGAGACCATATTAGACCTATTCTATAATCACTGATAGACCTACACATCCTACGTTTGTTCAAGAGGAACCAGAGGTTCTAGCAGAGGAGGCGGTAGGAGATTCCATATTTACAGGTGCTCTCATGGCTACGAATGATGAGTGGGAGTTATTATCACCTGAGGTTAGGGAGATGATGTCCTTTGACCATTTTGTTAATCTGAGGAGAGAGTACTATAGATCAGTCAGATAGGATAGGAGGCCTAGAGGTCAACTCAGTGAGCTAAAGAAGGCTACTGGCAAGCTTTCTTTGACTAATTTTGATGGTAGTAGCAAGATGACAGCGCAAGCTTGGGTTCATAAGCTGGACACATTCTTGGTATTGAGGCCAATGATAGAGATAGATGCCATCAAATACGCCACTTTACACTTGGATGGAGTAACACATGATTGGTGGTACCATGGTATGATAACACTTTGGCATAACCAGGTGACAAAGTACCAGGACTTCATGGATAGGTTGATTAAGAGGTTTGATAGGAAATATCCTAAAGTTTACTTTTGAGATCTGGCACAGTTGAAACAAACAAGCAACTTAGAGTCCTTCATTAGTGAGTTTCAGCGATTGGCAGTCATGGTACCAAACATTTCAGAGCGTAGATTGGTAGTTCTCTTCATGGAGGGATTGACAGAGCCATTGAGAGGTTGGATCAAAGCCTTTGATCCTCCTTCATTATAGGAAGCTATGAAGAAGGCACAAATTATGGAGATGGCAGCCCCATCTAGTAAATATAACTTCAGAGGTACTTCTTCATCTAGGGATCATAAGTGCTCCAATAGAGATAGAGAGAGACCAGATTTTAACATAGATAAATCGGGTGTAAAGAATGATTCAAAGGCTAATCCAGCAGCACCACCTTTGGATTGTGAAGTGCTTAATGATCTACGTAGGAAGAAACTTTGCTTCTACTACAAAGGTCCCTATGATGCCAACCACGATTGTCCTTTGAGGCCTAAGGGTAAGGCCAATCGAGTGATGTGGGCTTATTATGAGGATTTAGATTAAGAGGATTTTGAACAATAGAATAGTTTAGAGGGGGTAGAGGTATAGGCTTCAAAGCCTAAGGTAGAGGCAGAGTTAGAGCTTCACATATAGGAGGCATGCCTATCCACATTCAGTCGGATGAGTCATTCAGACTCCGTGGAGTTTTTGGCAGGGCAGAAGGTTATCACCCTTCTTGATATAGGAGCCACACATAATTTTATAGATGCTAGATTTGTGGAGAAGCATGGACTCACTACTAAAGATTTTGAGGGCATTAGAGTTAAGGTGGCTGATGGTCACACTCTTAGGTGTGAGTGGATGATTAGAGACCTCCCATTGTGCTTAAACAACTATGAGTTAAAGGCTGATTATTATGCAGTAGACATGGGGGATATAGACTTAGTCTTGGGTATGAAGTGGATTCATTCATTTGAGGAAGTTACTCTTCATCTCAAGGACATGGAGGTTCATTTTGATGTTGATGGGAAAACACATGTTGTTAAGGCAATACGGGGTAGCAACTTCAAACATATGTTTTTTCATCATATGGAGATACTCATACGACATGACATGATAGAGTGCGATGACGAGTGCACATTGGCACCAACACAGGAGAGATATGAGGATGACCTTGGTCTTGAGGTGAGTTTAGTTTAGGAGTTATCACATGTGGTAGGGACTTAGCTTTCTATTATAGTTGGGTCATAGGTTGATGATGATATGACTGTTTTTAGCCTTCACAATCTAGATTTAGATATTATTTAGGTAAGGAGTTTACTTGAGTTGCTTGCTAATTCTCATTTATGGATTGGATGTTGGGGTGCTTATCTTAGTACTAGAGATGATGTGATGCCATTAGATGAGAGTTGTGATGGACCTGGCATGGAGTTTGTGTTGATTGACAGCGGTGGAGATCATGACTACATTTTAGATCTAGGTGGATTGATTGGTTTCTCATTCAGTGATTGCTTGAGGGCAAGCAATTTCAAGAGGGGTGGATTGTCATGTCCCCTTTTTAGTTGACATGTTCTGAATTGATGGTTAGCCTATTATGTGACCCTTGTAGGCTGATAGGATGGATAGAGGGTCATAATGGAACTTGGCTTGGCTTTGATTTGCATAATTTCTATAGTTGGTTTTCATTTAGGGTTTTTCAGACACACTTGGCTTGAGCTCCTATTATTTAGGGATATTTGACATGCAACAGAGTGCCCTTATTTTGGTATGGTCATGTGCAGAATCACTCCTTGATTCACCAGCTTTAGTCAGTTTGAGGATCCAACATGTATTGAGGGAGATATTAATATTTGATTGATTTAATCAAATATTAATTATTTAGCCTATTTTTAATTATGAAACCCTAATTCTAATTTAAGAAACCCTAATTAGGGCAAGCACATCTTTTTTAGGGTATAAGGGTTTCTCATGGAGGCCATTATTGATTATCCATTGATTATTGACTATTGATTTTGAAGAATTCTTTTGTGAAGACTGAGCCAAGGGTTCCAAGATTCCATTTGCATTGTAGAATGTCCACTCTTTAATGTGTGTGATTCAGAGGTTGTGAGATATCAGCTGAGCTATTGCCAAATTGAGAGATAGCTTCATACAGAAGTTATCATAGAGATTTACAGGGTTGAGAGATAAATTCACATAGAAGTTATCATAGATATTCCATGTATTTATTTCTTTATGTTTTTATTCAATAATTTATACAGATAGAGATTTCTAGATCAGGGATCCAGAATATAGGCCACAACATAGTATCTAGCTTCTGTACAGAATCTGTACCAATCTACATAGTTTTGTACTATTCTGCCACAAGTCAGACAGAGCCGTAGGGGATATAGGAACCGACATCGGCACCCCAGTGATCGACATTAGCTAGCTAAGGACTAACGTCGATAGATAAGCTGACTGTCAGTGACCAATGTCCACAGTATATCGATTGACGATGGTGACTGTGTGTCAACACAGCAACCCGAGATAGACAAGAACCAGATTTTATTCCCAGATTTGTAAGAGCCCAGGTTTTCAAGACTATATTTTCATATTCTTTTATATGCATAAGAGAGGACTGTAATTATAATCATCAAAACAAGTGATAAGATCTTTGATTTCCTATTGAGAGATTATATTGTGGTTGATTTATTTATTTGAAGATATTTTGCAAAAATCACAATTTGTTCTTATTTCATACAAAATTTCAGAATAATAAGAAAAGCAATTCAGAGCTTTTGTCTATCTATATATTCCCTATTTAAATGGGATATTACATTAAGTAATCCCAAAAATGCTTGAAGCTTAGACTTATCTATCTTCTCTAGAAAAATAATGACTTTTTCTTTGATATGTGGTTGGATCTATAGTTTAGAATCTTGGATCACCATTCCAAGAAAGTTGCATTCAGTTTTGCATAGCTGAATTTTTGTTTCTAAAAGTATGATTCCTACATCTTGAGCCAACTGGAAGAATTTGGAGAGATGAGTAAAATGGTCAGTAAGAGAATTACTGAAGATTAGTATATCATCAATATATACACATAGAAAGTTAGAAGTGCCTTGAAATATTTTATCCATATGAGCTTGGTAGAATGTAGGGGCATTCATCAAGCCAAAAGGCATCACTATCCACTGGTAATGGCCAAAAGGACAGTTGAATGTTGTCTTTTCTCTGTCAGCTTCTTTGACTCTAATTTGATAAAAGCCAAACTTGCAATCAAATTGGGAGAAGTATTTACATGTCATGACTTTCTCCAATAGATAGCTTTTATCTGGAATAGGATATGGAAATGGTTGAGTAATGGCATTTAATGTTTTATAATTAATGACCATTCATTTCTTTCCTCTCTTCTACTCAGAATGTTTGTTAACCATGAATGCATAACAATAGAAAGGAGAAGTTGATTTTTTAATAAAGCCATTTTTCTCCAGTTCTTTGATTTAGAGTTCCATATCATTATAATCCTATGCTGGTATTGGGATCTTTTTCCCAATCTTCATATGTTTACCTTCAAGGATTTTTATATCCATCTTAGGCATAGATTTTGACTAGAACTATTGAGGGTTATCAGAACAGATATTGGTTTTGATCTTTTCACCTATTTCTTGGATTTCAGCCAGGATTATTATCTCAAGTATTTGAGTCATTGAACTGGGGAATTTCTTAGTGGCATAAATGAGGTGAGGAATTCTTAGCCTTTCATTTTCTATAGTAAACATGATACTCTTTGTGGTTGAACCATAAGGTGAGTATCTGTCTATAAAGGCACCACCTAATAGAATATCTATAGTTATCCTATCTAAAGCAAAGAAATCAACATGGAAGATTTTGTCTTATATCCTAAGGGTTTACTGATGCTTATATTTATTACAGATAAAACTATTCCCTTAGACATTTAGGCTCTTATAAGCCATGGTTTCATCCAATGTCTTCCAATCATGGATGAGTTGAGATTTTACAAAAGAGAGAGAAGCTACTGTATCTATTTGGGCATCTACAAGTCTGCCATTAATTTCTAGAGTAATAAACTAGGCAAACTTTTCATTAATCAACTATGTTAGATAAGCTAGTTGTGGAATTTCCAAAAGAGGAATATTTGTACAAACCAATTTTTATCTCCCTAGATCCTGAACAATGGATTATTCAGTGTAGATGTCTTTTGTGTCTTGCTCTAATTCTTCTTCTTGGAGATTACTACATTCACTAGGGTAGTAATCTTGGTCTAAGTAGAAAGAACTTTCTACTTCATCATCCTCTTCCCTTTCTTCTATGAGTAGTAGAATATCCCACTGTGGCTCTATCTTTGGTGCTTGAATTTCTCTTGGAGAATCTGTACTAGTGAACTTGTTTTTGATCTAAGAGGCACTTGGCTTGAAATAGATCTAAAATTGCAAAGGAGGATGTTGAGGTCTTTGCAATGTTGGATGTATTCATGGCATTGAAGGCTGTCTCCCTTAGGTTGATCCCTCTCCTCTGGAGTATCCTCTAGTCCTTGGTCTTGTATCTCATTTTGGAACTTCTTAATGGTGACGAGACCAAGTACCATGAGCTTCATATGCTAGCTGTGAATGATCATGGTGTTGTGGGTGATACCATGGGTATTTCATGTTGATTAGTGATTGTTCCAAGTTATCAGCTAATGACTCGAGAGCTTCTGCATCATTATTATCTTCTAAATCATCTTTGGGGAGATCATCTAGAATTGGTTCATAAATGTCATCTTGTAAATAGAGATCTTCATCAGAATCAACAATATCCCACCATGTTGCTACATTAAAAGTGAAGACAACTTTAACTACAAGATTTTTATAGTGACATTGAGTAGCAATATGGCCAGGTTTGTGACAAATATAACAAATAGGTAGTTTGGATGGAGGATGGGTAGTGCATCATTTCTTAAGGAAATGATGAGGAGGTGCATAGGAATGCTTGTGAGGAAAAGAGCATCATTGGAAAGAAATATGCTTATAATGTTGCTTTTATTGTTTGGAAGGTTGTACAAATGGCCAATAGCCAAAAGGGGTTATTTTAGGAAATGTTGGAGCAATTTGGGATGCTTGATGCTTTGTGAGATTTTGAATAGATTTAGTCTCAGAGACTAAACACACGGCTTGCTACTTGGCAAAGTCAATGACATCAAAAAGAGAAAGACATTCAATTGTAAGACCCTTGAGATCAATATAGGAAATTACCTTATAAATGAGATTGTTAGGTAAAGCATGTAAAATTTTGATCTTGATCTCGGTAGAAGAAAAGCTCTTACTTTTGTATGCCAATTCTCTAAATTGTTTCGCAAATGCATCAAATTATTTTAAATCACAAAGCTCCATTTTGAGAAGCCATTTCTTAGATTCCAATTCATGATTAGCAACTGGAGGAGCAAATTCATTAATAAAAAAATGAAATAATGTACCTAGAGGATCAGGCTGGTTATGAACTCTATCATACTATTGTTCTTTAGTCATAGAATTCCACCATTGGTTGACAATACCCCAGAAGAATTTTGAAGCAAAATTAGTTGTTCCTGCTGGATCTAAATGAGAATTTATAGTGATTACTCACATAGAGTTACACCATGCTGAGATCTCATTTAAGGGATTTAATAAATCATCAATATTGAGATACCAAGGCTGTAATTGGACATGTGTCATTTGCATGAGAGTGGTATTGGGGTGTTTTTTGGTGGGCTTAAAATTAGGAATGAGATCTACTCTATAGGCTAATTGGCTAAGAGAGGATTCTGCCTGTTGATCCTATTTGGAAAGCCACTCAAGACTTTCATCTAAAGCTACTAGCTGGAAGACAATTGTTATTTTATATTTGTACAGAGTGTATGAGTCTTGTCTTCTCTAATTGTCAGTTGATCAATGCTATTTATAATATACAATATGTCTTTACAAAGATCATCAAAATTCTCTGTTAGATGTGTGTTGAACCTTGCAGTATAATTTCTTTGTTTGAACTCATTAGAGGGTTCAACATCTCCTTGATAAGCAGTAGAAAAATATTGTACTATACCTATAGGTTTCTTGTAGACTCCTTCATGTGGTGGCCATCTTCCACCTTTATACAAAGTAACTTTGTTCTCCATGTAAAACTCTAGACTATCTTCTCTAGGAAGATTTATCATTGTGCAAGGTAATTGATCTTTTAGATTGATTCCTTGGTTTATTTATTCATTTTCGATCAAAATATGACCTATTTTAATTGCTCTGCGAGAAGAAGAGGTTGATGGTATGGAAGGAGAAAGGTTAGAAGAATTTACAAACAAAGATCTAGGAAGAATATTAACAGTTCTTCCATCACTTTTATGGATTGAGGCTTGACCTTTCATCTTGGGAGAAACATTTTTTAACCAATCAAGTTTCTAATCAGAAGGTATTTCTACTGTAGAGGTTGTTTGGGTTTTATCAAACTCCATTGCAAAGAGATTTGAGGTCTGATAAGCGAGAAATTTTTGGTAAGGGAAATAAGAGATGTAGAGGTAAAAAGGCCTATGACAATTTTTAAAATGGCCGAGACTCGATGCAATAGACTTTCCCAAAGAAATTTTCAAAGTAGAGAACTCAAAAATTTGAAGCAAGAAATTCTTACAAACTAGAACAATCTTCAATAGTTAATAGACCTTGTTACCAATATTTTATCATCAGTAGATGCCTCCTTTCTTTATAGCTTTGTTGCTATAGAAAACCCGCGACAGTAGGTAGGGGCTGAATGGCTATCAAAACCAAGGAAAACATGGCTACAATAGGTAGGGTAACTTTAAACCTATTTTTTCTAGTAATTCCAACTCCTTGGTCCCAATTCAAAATAATGTGGCCCAAGAAGAAAAGGGTATCATGCCTTAGAACTAGTCCTATGGTCAACATATTATCCCAAATATTGACCTTAACCAAGCCTTTAATGATAAATGGAAGCAAGATACTAATTTTGGGTAAAACTAAGCTCTCATGGCCTAAAATCTAGAGGTTCCTATGATGACCAGACTAGAATAACCTCTAGAGGGTCAAGGGGAAAACCAGGGACAAAATCAACTAGATGCTACAATGATGAACTATGAATAAGGGGTGTGTTATGTAACCAACTAGCAAGATATTTATAGCCATACCTATAGGCTAGTGGTAACAAACATAATATTTAAAAGAATGACTATGGATGGTAACCAAGATGTATTCAAATAACTTACCACCATCACTCCTTCACTAATAAGGCCTAGGGAACTTGTTGTCACTCTAAATTTTTAGTACCCCCAATAGATCATAGCTAGAGGAATATTTTTGTTTCCTAGGGCTCATAATTTTGAAAAACAATAGTGGTAGCTCATAAATCACAAGTAAAGGTTATTGGTTCACCCATCAACATTGTTGAACAAATACAAAATTCAAACATGAGCATACCTATGTGGGATGTTCTATCCATTCCTATCTAGGTGTATATTCTTCAAGAGCATCTATCCAAGATTAATGTTACAAATGTTATAGACAATCCATCAGGCAAGGTAAATGTGGTTCTCACCAATACAACCAAAATTCCAAAGGAAGGAAAATCAAGTAAAGTTTTCAAGCCTCTTCCCTTCTATATTTTAGTAATCATTGGCAACTCTTTGGTACATAATTACTTGATGGATAGCAGGGTTAATACCTCAATGATGTCAAAGTCCATAGCTAATCAGCTTGGCCTAAAATTAGAACCATAGTCAAAAGGAATGATAAAACTTGATGGTTCTTCTCCTAAACCATCGATTTTATAGTTAGGGACCTTAATATGACCTTGGAAGAATGTCTAATGTCTCGATAGCCCAATATGTATTGGTCTTAGATGTACTTCCTTATTTTTCACTATGCTTATCTATATAATTCACAACAAAGATAGGGGTTATCTTGTAGTAGAATGGTCCTATATGACATTTAGTATAAGGTACAAGACCAAGGTGTCAATCAAGGCTAAGCCCATTATGTAATTCCATATTGAACCTTATGGGCCAGATAGTGTCAACATCAATTTCACCATCATTGATGAAGATGAATTTACAATGGGGTAGGATTTGAACACTCTTTTAGAGGAGGTTATAGGCATGTTCCTAGATGAGTTTTGGAATGATAACTAGTCAACAAACCCCTTAGAGGGTGTTAAATAAAGAGACTTGGGTGTTTTCTATTTGCATGAAGGAGACTAGCCTATGCCATCCCTCATAAGGCCTTAAGAAGATCTTAATGGTATATGTAAGTTATTACTTGATGGATCAAGGAGCAAGCATGAGGTAGGTGTAGGTTCCATGATAATTTCCACTTTAAATGATAAGTACTTCTCTTCATATAAGTTCTAATTTAGCTACTCCTACAACATAGTAGAATTCAAGGGTCTCATTCATATCCTTCATTAAGCCAATAAGAGAAAGATTAATTAGTTATAAGTCTATGGGGACAATGAATTGGTTGTGCACCAAATCAAAGGTTAGAATGACACTAAGAACCCGTTAATGAGATCCTAAAAACATAGGGTGTGGGACTGCATTAAGGACTTTGAGGATTTCAACATCTAATTAGTATTGAGAGGCCAAAACCAATGTGCTGACAAGTTAGCAGTTGTGGAGGCTCATTTCAACATCCCTAATGAACTGAAAAGAACCAAGTTTCAACCGTATGTCAAAGTGATAATCAGACCATTAAAGCCAAAAAATGAATCTCAATGATAGGTCTTTGAAAATGATAAATAAATTGCATGCTTCTTACAGTAGGAGTGAAATTCTCCTCCCTCAATCAAGAAAAATTTCATCACTAGTATGGGGAGAAAATTGTCCAACTAAGGTCCAATAAGCCTCCTAAGGGGTTGGTCACCCTAGAAGGCCTCTTTCATGAAGGGGACCATATGAGGAAGGATAAATCAGTAATGTCAACAAATGAGGATAACTATGAAAGAGTTTGTATCTTTGAGGACAAGCTTCTCAAGCTTAGAAAGGTAAGCACTAAAGTTGAAAGACATGCTTTCATAAAGCTCTATAAATAATATGTAGATAATTTTTATTGGAAATATAGTGACCTAAAGGGATTTGATCCTAATCTAGCCTAGTACACAATAGAGCTAAAGGCTAATGCCAAGCTTGTTAGGTAGAACTAGAGGCCTATAAATCCCAAGATTGAATATCTCATGAGAAATGAGTTAACCAAGCTTCTGTAGTCCATGATCATCTTCCCCATCAAACATTCCTCATGGGTAGCTAATCTAGTACTTGTCAAAAAGAAGAGCGGAGAGATTAGACTATGTGTGGAGTTAGAGATATTAATAGGGTCTCTTTAAAGGACCATTACCCTCTACCATCCATGAAACAACTCCTACAAGTAGTTTTTTGTTTAGAACATTTCTCCCTCTTGGATAGATACTTAGGTAATAACCAAGTGCTAGTGAGAGAAGATGACTAGTATAATACTACCTTCACCATAAAGTGGGGGAGTTTTTCTTATCAAAATATGCCCTTTGGGTTATCCAATACTAGGTCAACTTCTAAAACGCAATGGACATGGCTTTCCAAGGATTTATAAATAAAATGGTTCTAGTCTAATTGGATGACATTATAGTAGTCTCTAAGAATGCTATTGACCGCATAGACCATTTGAGACTAGTTTTTCAAAGATGCAAAGACTAATGGATCTCTTTAAATCCCAAAAAATGTGTGTTCTCTATGCATGAAGGCAAGTTTTTGGGCCATATTATTTCTAAAGAATGGTTATCCATTGAACATGATAGATTAAACACTATCTTATCCTTATCCTTGCTAAAACACAAAGGGGATCTAGAGCTTCCTTGGGAAGATAAACTTTGTGAGAAGGTTCATACCTAGTTTTGCAAACTTGGTCAAGCCTATCACTACCATGCTCAAGAAAATCCAAGTGTTTTCTTGGTATGATGAAGGAAGAATAGATTTTGAAGCCATCAAGCAGGAAATTACCCAAACACCTTCACTTATAAACCTTGATTTCTCTAAATACTTCATCTTGTACACAATTTTTAACATTCAGAACATATTAGCTATGCTAATGTAGATGAATAGTGAAGTAATGGAGTAGCCAATTGCCTTTTTTAGTCAAGGGCTAGAAGGATATGAGGTGAGGTACACATTAATTGAGAGATAAGTTATTGTAGACTTGAGGAGCCTCAAGAAATTTAGGCCCATGCTCTCCAACAATAGGATTCATCTTATGGCATCTCATTATAGAGTTAGGAATTTCCTACTTAACAAAGATTCAAGTGAGAGGAGAGTAGGATAGATCATAAAGGTCATAGAATATGACATAGAAATCAAGGTCACCAAGCTGGTTAGGGGAAAGTGTTTGTGTGAACACATGGTGAATGACCTCCAAAGGGATAATGAAGCTATTTTGGTGACCTAAGACAACTCACAGGCAAGTGCACTCCCACCTTAGAAGAGTTGTCTTCAAGATATGGATCACTTATTAGCAATAGGAAAATGTCCCCAAGGTTTGGTTAGAGCCAAAATAATATATTTTAGGCTTTAATATATACCTTATGTATTAATGGATGGTGTTATTTTTAGAAATTAGCTCAATGGGGTGCTACTTAGATGCATAGATGATGACTAGGTAACCAAACTCTTGAAGCAATTCTATGATGGACCTAAAGGAGGCCATTTTGCACCTAAAACCACTAAAATAAAAGTAATGAAGGCTGTTTATTAATATCCCATACTTTTTAAATATTCTCATGCATGATTTATAAGGTTCCAGAAGTGTGACTTTTTTGTAGGAAAGCAAAAACTAGCAGTCCTTCCACTCAATTCTATTTAGGTGGAACAAACCTTCATACAATGTGGGTCAGAATCCATAGGGATGATCAATCCACCATAAATTTTAGGTCATAAATGGGTGCTCACTAAAAATTACTACTTCACCATGTGGGTGGAAGCCATTGCCTTGAAGGAAGCTAGTGAAGCTATAGTCTTGAATTTCTACAACCTCATAACTAGGTTTAATGTCCTAGCCACCATAGTTTTTGATAATGGATTGGAATTACTTGGTATGAAGACAAGTGAATGGGTTCTAAAATTGGGCATCTATCTCAACACTTCTTCCAACTCCTATCTTCAAGTAAATAGACTACCAAAGTCCACAAACAAGAATTTGCTAAGAATTATCAAGAGGGCCATGGAAGAAAATTAGAGGACATGGCACACAACCTAAAGATAGCCTTGTGGGTTGATAGGGTGACTCCTAAAACTTCCATTGGTAATTATACATATGTTATTGTGTATGGAAGGGAATCCAAATCACCTATCTCCCTTGAACTACCTACATTAGAATTAGCTCATCAGCTTGAATTAATGGAGGATGAACCAATGAATGTGAGGATAGTAGAACTCATGAAGCTAGAAGAAACCAAGGACATTAATATGAAAAATTTATAATCACATTAGGCTTAGGTCAAGAATACTTTTGACAAAAGAACTAAAATAAGGATCTTTGAGGAAGGGGACCTAGTCCTAAAATGGGATTGAAATAAGGCCAAACCAGGCAACCATATCAGATTTGATAACTTGTGGAATGGTCCTTATTTGATTCATAGATGTGAACAAAATAATGATTTTTAGTTTGCATAAATATATGGAGAGGTATTACCCATCCCATTAAATGGAATTCATTTAAATCCTTGCTATTGAATAACATTGCATCCATTATAATATATTATACAAAATAGAATAGCTTATGCTTTCCTCTAGGTGCCTTGTGCACTTTTATTTTCTATTATATTTTTTGTATTTCCTTAAGTGACCTGATAATTTTATTGAATTTTATTTCTTCTGATCCTTTTTGATCCAAAAGAGAGGCTCAACTTAGTTACAAAAGCTAATGACTCCATACCCAATGGAATAGATAAGATAATGGTCTAGGTTTTCAAAGCATAGTAGACATGTTTCCCTATGAGTCACAAAAGATGTTGGCCATTTTTGGCCCACATATAAAATTCATGTGCTTTAATGAAGCTATCATAAATCATAAATAGGCAAGTTGCGAAAGCTAGATATCACATATGTAGAAGAGTCAAGTGTAATGGTCAAAAAGGTTTGTTTACTTTTGTACCAAGATCATTCATGATAAGTTGTAGCTCATGAAATGTAACACCATGAAATATATAATAATGTAAATTCACCCTCCAAAGCATTTATAAATGTGTTTTTTGGGTCCAATTTGAGTTGAGTAGACATTTTCATGGTGCTAAATCTTGCATGTATGGCATCCCTAAAAAGAAATAATAATATGGGTGTGTTTATTTTGAATTACATTTCATATGCACCAAGGTATATGTACTCTAAAAATTCATAGAGTAAGATATGCATGGGAAAAGATGGCTCATAATGTAGGATTTGCTAAGTTTCATACTTAGTCATTTTAGACCCAACCCTCGTCAAGACATCAAGCAAGACCTATCAACTTCAACATTTTATAAAAGCATGTTGAAAGCTCAAATGGATAGTGAAATAAAAGGGTTGGTTCCTTTCCATATTAATTCCATTACCTACAAGTTTGGTGCCCCTGTGATCCTTTTTATTCAAGATATATAATTGCAAAGTTGGTCAGAAATGGCAAACACTCACACGATCATCAATTTCAAGCTCTATAAAATAGTCATTGGAATTCAAATAGTGGGTCCTAATAGATCAATGATCCACATTGCATCATACATTTGGATCTAATGGTGAGCATAAATCAAAATATTTAGTGAATCTCAAAAGTGAATGTATACATGATAAGTGTCAAAGTCATGTTCAACTGATAAGAGATTAATGATCCATGGGCCTTCATACAAATTGAAAATTGATGGAGTGAGTTGAGTCAACTTGTCAATGATTTGAGTCAATTTTTTACAACCAATTGCATTAAATATAAGCATAGGATTCTCATAAGGGTTGGAAAGCTATTTTTAACCACTAAATGTAGGGTTCAATAAGGTTTTTGATGCCATTGGATCTGGTTCAAATGCCAAAAAATAGCCTGAGTAATTTAGTGGGATGTGAGGAACATATATGGGTCACTATTAAGGTTAAAATATGGACCTATAGTTCATATTTATACTTAGGTAGATTTGTTCCTATAGCAATGTTTGATGTTTTCAAGATAATCCATGTAAGCACATGCAAGTTTGGGTTCTTGTAGAGAAAGGATGGGTCTTTTAGACTTGTTATATTATAAAAGGTGCCACATTTTTTGATAGGTCTATATTTATATGGAAACTATTAGAAAAATAATAGTCTCAAATAGGTTTTCCACCTCTAGATAGGCCTATGATCGAAGAATGAAAATAAAATACAAGTATAATTAATGTGAAGGATCTTCACTCTTCTACATGGACATTATCTTGATAAGTAGCCACCTAAAGGGCACTAAACCATGTTTTAGTTAGGTCCATAATCATGAAGTTTTGCCTTTAATTAGGATTTGGCATGAAGGATCAAATAAAGATCTAATATTGAGAATTGTAGCTAGGAGCATTTAATTCATCCTCATGGCCTTTGGAGACCTTCCCACTCACCAAGCTATATAAAACGTTCTAATTGATCAAAAAGGTGGAAATGTTCCATCATTTAAGGTTCAAAATGTGGTAGATTAGGTTCATTTAATGATTTATGATAAGTTTTCTTTTTTTGATAAGTGTGTTTTCCCACTCTTTCAAATGGTCTCTCTTATTCTACATATCCTAGTCTCATTCCTTTTGTAGGGGTTCTCAATATTTTGGGAAATTTTAGAATTTTATTTATGAGGCAAGGATACACATCGAGACTATTACAAAAGTGTGCTCATTTGATAAGGTTAAACCCTATCAAGATATATTAAGAACTATGTTTTAAAGCAATAGGATTAACTTTTTGCCTATATCTTATCTTTAATTAATGTTTAGTATGATTTTATATGGTAAATTCATGAAGGAGACCCTTCCTAGTTTATTTTCCTTCTACTTTCCTCTTTAAATATGTCCTCAAGCCAAATTTTAGGTCTAGATTAGTGTTTTTTTGGACCTCTTCTATGAAATATTTATGTAATTGGTGAGATTATGAGATTAAGTAAGTCACGATTATCTTTTATTGATCTAGTTTGGGTTCAAACTTATGTGAGTGTCCACTTAATTATGGTGTAACCCCTATTAACTTTCTTAAGATACCTTACTCTCTTTATAACCCTTTTCTCTTGAACCATTAGGCTTAGTATTAGTCTTAGGTGAGCATCAAAGAGGAATTCAACATACTCCAGAGGTTCAACCCCAACATAGGTGACCCATAGCTTGGGGTTGTTCCAATTTTATACAATAAATTGGAAAGAGCCTAAACAACCCTCTCCAAGGGTGAAAATTGAGCCCTATAACAATTTTTCACATTAAAATGAGTCTACTTGGAGTGATTCAAATGATGATGATGATGATGATGATGATGATGATGATGATGATGATGATGATGATGATGATGATGATGAGTGGACTATGAGACTGCATTAAAAAATCCTCTTAAAGAATTGAAGATTGAGAAAAATATTAACAAGAAGATGAAGTCTCAAATCAAGGACTATGAGGATTAATTTACTATGTATGAATCAAGAATGAATGAATATATTGAGGAGCATGAAAATATGATCAAGTATTTTAGTTGTCAATTATAAATATTATCTAAAAGTTTGAAAGCTAAAGATGAATGTGCAAGGTATGTAATTGAAAATGAGTCATTAAAATTTGAGTCAGAGAATACATATAGTAAGGTGAATTCATTTGTAAGATTTTAAAAGAGCTCAAGTGATCTAGATAATATTCTAAATGATCAAAAGCATACAAGTGATATAACTAGTCTTAGATACAAAGAACTAGAGAATACAACTCAAGGCAAGATGAAGACTAATGTAAACAAGAATAATCTAACATTGAAGACAAATCATTAGACAAGGAATGAAGGTGTTGGTAGATTGAAGAAAAATAATATCAAACAACTAAATGCCAAGAGGTATGTAAATTTTGATGGTTATTGTTCCACATACAATCAATTTGGACATAAAGCTAGAGAATACAAGAGACTATTAGAAATGGGTTTATCAATCAAAAAGTGTGAATAACATTAAGTGATTAAACTATGTTGATTTAGGACACTTTTTAAACCATTGTCCATAAGGTTAGGCAAGAGGAGTCTTCTTCAAAAGAAAGAGTTTGATTCAGTTGTTATAAAATAGGACACACTACAAGATTTTGTCCATATTAATTAGGGGAAGTTGAGTTCACTTTAAAAATAATGGTTTGATATAATTATGAGAAGATTAGTCACATTTCTAGATTATGTAATCAAACATCATCAAGTCAAAATAAGTTTAATCAGGCTTCTAGAGTGTAAGGATGAAGGCAAATTAACTCAAGGAAACCAAAGGTGGTAAAGTATGAGTCATGATATGTTTGTTGGTTCAATTAATCTATTTTATATGGTGGATAATGTTACAAAAGTTAAAGAGTGTCAAGGGCTCTCATTATCTTATCATGTTGTAAATAAAAAGATTGAGCTCAAGGAGAGGACCGATGTACTGGTTGAGGCTAGTTCTGAGGTGAGTATGGATTCAAGTGAACATCCTACTATTACTAAGAAAGTTTCATTCAAAGAACATCAGTAATCTATTCCTAGTGATGAGGTTACAAACTATAAGTAAGATTATTCAAATGAAAAAGTATGTCATGAATCTATGGTGTCTCCATGTATTATTAATCCAATCCTATAAGAAAAGGAGAATGTTGTAGTAGATGATAAATTTGTTTATCTTAAGAATAAAAGGAAGAAGAGCTACAAGTATCAGATGACTAAGAAGTGGGTGGAATATGAGGATTTGTGGGCAACTCCTAGTTTCACACCATTTTAGGACATTCTGAAGTAGGGTGTCTCTGCCTATGCTTCTTAAGAGACTCCTTTCAGTGGAGAAAAAAGTGTTGCTATGTATGTAGTGTTTTTAAGGTTAGAATGGATACTCATAGGTAGCCAAATAAGAGTTTGATTCTTTGAAATGTTTGTACACTTATTTATGATGTGCCTTGATGATCATGTTTGTGCCAATTGAATAATTTTTGAGTTCTCTCATTTTTATCAATTTTGGATAAGGGAAAGCGGGCCTAAAATGGTTTATAGGATGTCAAATATACCAAAGTTATGGAGGATAAAATCTTGGTATAGAAGTGTGGGATGGTCATCTCTAGGTGTGCAAGAATTTTCAGAGATGGACATTGACAAGAAGGTTTATTAACTCTATTTGTTTTGAGATTTTAGGGTTTTGAGTTATGCTATAAAAGTGGTTTGCCTTATTATTTTATATATAAGGCTTCTTAATAGGTTAAATGGGCCAAATTGGTTGTCAAATAAAGCTTCATAGAGATCTGAAGGTTTATGGATTTCAAGTTATTCAAGTTTTTATCAAATTAGAGGCCTAATTGACTAGCAAGTTTGTGAAGGAAGTATATTTAAAATGATGAGATAGGTTATGAAAGTTGGTTTGATTGAGTGGGAACATGAGAGTGATATATATATTAATTTTTATATCTTGAAGTTATGTATATATAAAGTTGTGGGCTCTGCAAGTTCTAGGTAGGGCTACAAGGAGATTAGATAGGCCAAGTAATGAAGATGTGATGTTTATGTTTAGTTTCTCCAAAATATAAAGGTATGAGTTTTTCAAGGAGATTTATTAGGTTTATTGAGACAATGTTTCCTATTTTTTGAGTGGCATGAAGTTCTATTGGTGGTTCCTGAGCTGGCTTCAGAGAGAAGTCTAGTAAACTTGTATGTTAGTTCTTCATGGTAAGTGGAGATCTAAAGATGCTTAGGAGATTAAATTAATTATAAATATTAGGGAGATTCCATATTATATGTTTCTTCATTAGTTACATTATATTTTATTACTTTTTTTTAAAATTTATTTATTGGTTGTAGTGCTTAGTTTAAGAGAGTGTTGCCATGGAGCAAGAGGAAGTTATCAAGGCAAGAAGAGGTAGGCTCAAGGTTAGCAGGGTTTGTATCATATTTATAAGGAATTCATTTAATATTTATGGTATTTTTAGGTCCTTAGGATTAATTAGTTCCCACTTTTTCATTGTGTCAAAGGGGGAGAAAGTTTTTATTATATAAGTGCTTGAAGAGAGAGAAGAAAGGTGAGTTGTATATTGCTATATGTTGGTTGTTGACATCAATGACAAAAGGGGATATTATTGTATAGTTGTAAATGATGTCATGGTTATGTCATGAATGTGTATAAGTAAGTATATTAAGTTTCTTTATATTCTAAGTAACAATGAAAAGGTGTGCAATATGCTTATTTTAGTATGTTTGAAGGAGGCTTGGCTGATCTTCAGTTTTGGCATGATTAGAGATGTTCACAGATGAGTATGGTGATTTGAGGATGTGAAAAGGTTAAAATAATAATTTAATAATTATTTTATTGATTATGTATATGATTTAATTTCATTTGGTAGATCATTATTTTCATCTAGACATTTTGGGTATAGTGGTAGAAAATCTGAGTAGGTAGTTTGTTGACGTCACCATTGCCACATGTGGATGAGTCAGGGGGAGTTAGTCATATGGTTATGATAAAATTTGTGCCTAGTTTCTATGAACTAAATTTTATGTCATGCAATGAAGTGTAACATAAGATATGCAAGTTTAAATTTTGGATCTTAGGTAATTTGATAATGTTTTCCCATAACCAAATTTGCAATATGGAAAGAAAATCTGAGTAGGGATTTTGATGGTTTTATATTTCACATGTTTGAAGGTTTTAGGATAAAATGATCATATGGGTTTGTTCATTTTTGTTATTAGTTGATATGCATTAAATTTTATGTCATGAAATAAATCACATCAGAATATATGCATGTTAAAAGTTGGCCTCCCAAGCAATTTTTGACATAGTTGGCTTTGTGGTAGAGACATTTGAGTGAGAAAATTAATGGCATTATATATCACACACACAAGGTTTCTAGGATCATATTGATATATGGTTGGATTATCCTATGTAATTATATCATATTTTACAATTTTTAGATCATGTGTCTTAATGCAGCAAAAGCTATTAAGGTCCAAAGTTGGCCTTCCAAGAAGATAGAAATAGTCCCCATACTTTGTCTATTTTACATGATGTTAATGATTAGGACCAGATGGAGATTAAATGGTTCAAAAGTGATCATAAAATGAATATATATGGTTCATTTTAATTAAAATTATTTAAAGTTTTTAATGGTTAATTAATTTAATGATTGAGTTCCTCACAAAAGGCTCAACAGAGTGTGTTAGTTCCAAGGTGTCAGGAAGTAGTGAGATGAGGACACGTGTTTGATGTTTAATGTTGAGAAGAGGTAAATATCAAGATTTTTATAAGATTTAAAGATAAGGGAATGTTTGTTTATATATATATATATATAGAGAGAGAGAGAGAGAGACAGAGAGAGAGAGAGAGAGAGAGAGAGATGATATCAAGGTGTCCAATGTTTAACACAAATAATGATCAAGCTACATATAGAAGATTGACAGTATGTATGTGGTCAAGACTGCCAGATTGCATGAGATGAGGTCAAATGTTCAAATTTTAACATTTGTGTAGTGGCATAGTATGAGTTAAAGTTTAAAAAAGATTGATGGTTTGTATTTAATCTAAGATGTGAGGGCATGAGATTAATTTTAAGTGTCTGAAGTTTAATTATGACCATTTGAATTCAAATATTTGAATTTAACAAAGGAAAGACCAATGTCTAGATTTTGGGCCATATATTTTGATCTTTGTATAATTTTATCATGGTATAAAGAGTGAATTTTTATAAGACTCAAGGTCACATATGTAAATATAGATTTGAAGATCTGAAACTATGTATAGTTAAAGATATTAAGGTTTAAATTTGATTGTGTGTTTGTGCATATTTTGTAAGTAACCCGATAAGGGTATTTTAGATGTGCTTCTTAGTATCTCAATATTTAAAGGTGAACTAGCTAATAGAGTATGGTGTAGAATCCATGAGAATGATATGTGTTCATTATGTAGGTTTGACCAATAATATATAGTATGAATAAAGGGTTAGAAGTCAACTATGTGTTCATTCATAATGATTGTGTGTATAGAGAGGTGTTTGGGCTAATTAGGGGTTAGCAGAAGTGTACTATGATGGTTGTTGTAACTTAAAAGGGAACTATAAATCCTTTGTAATGGGTCCATGAGTTTTAAAGTGTTATTGTGCTCTTAGTTTTCTCAATGAAGTGATATATGTGTGATTAGGTCTCCATGAGACCTATAAGAGTTACAAGGGCCTAATTGAAAGGTGTAGTTGCTTAAGGGTGACCCATGCATGATATGAATGACCTATGTGGATGGTTTTGAAATGTGTTTTGATTTGATATATGCTTTAAGGGTTAAGGTATGCCTATTGGCTGACTAATATGGTGATGATCATGAATTATCTATAAATAGTGAAACTAAATGTGATGGCTTCTTGATGTGTAAGAGGTGTGTGTGTGTGAGAGAGTTGTGGAGTGAAGGAGAGGGAGAGTACCTAGTAGACTAGTATATTGAGGAATATGTGTATGACCTTTGGGTCATTTTTCTAATTTTAGAATAGTTCTCTTATAGATTGAGGATGAGCAAAGAGTTCTAGGGTGATCCAAAAGCATGTTTTGGATACTTTGAGTGTGTAGAGTTGAAAAGAGTTGATATAATTTTTATCTCTATCAGATTGGTAAGAAATCAATGTTTAGGATATGTTTTGTTCATAGGTGTTGTTTCATTTTTTCAACATCTAGGGTTTATATCCTACTTGCAAGGTGAATCTTGCTAAAGAGTCTAGTTTTTGTGGTTTCTCAACTAGATAAGTGTTGTAGCAGCTTGGGATTGTAGTCTCAATAGATAAGGGATTGCAATTCCTTGATCAATTGTTGATGGTATAAATTGGTTCTTGTTATTATAAGATAGTAGTCCAATTGTAGGTTCTAGTGGGTTTTCTCTCCCAAGAGGGTTTTCCACATATGTAATGTGTTATGTGCTTGATCTTGTATTATTTCTCTTGTTTATTGTTATGAATGATGTGTATTATTCATGAATGCTTATGATAATTGATTAAGATTTTGAAAGGATTGAAATTTAAATTAGATTATCTAGGCTCACTAATTAACCCCCAGTGATTGTACCTCTAACAAATATTTTTAAAGTTTATATATTATTGATGCTTTCTCTCTTATAGAAACCTATTGAGTCTCAATCTCTATGATTGAATGCCTTAAAATATGCATTAGGAAATGGGTAGAAAGACCATTGGTGCTTCAAAAGATTATTTTCCCCTATAACACCACTTATTATCTACATAACCATATCCTATACATTTTTTTAATCTTTAACTCATCCCTTACACACTCCTATAAGAAATTCACTACCTTATTTATCCCCTACCTAAGCTAAAACCCCTTTTTGACATTTTGCCAAACATTGTCAACCTAGGCCGACCAAGGATTCTAATTTATATTTACATGTTATAGGTCTAGGTTAGCCTTGGCCAACTTAAAATATGACCTAACTTGTTTTAATCAATTAATGATATAGAGTTGAATTGGTCCAAACCTATCGACTAAACTTTTAGAAAGGTTTAGGAGTAGATATATATATATATATATATATATATACACATCCATTTCAATAATTTAAAGAGAGGAAGAGAAGGTGAAGAATATTACATTATGTATATATTTATACACCATTATACTTGAGGAGCATATCTTTGGGTTTAAATACTTTCTTTAGAGATGTGTATCTTGTGGACAAGTATTTTAGATACATAGATAAGTTATGTAGCTTAAGGTTGACATATCTTTGTTATCTTTACATACCACAACAAATTCTTACAAATCACCTTGGCCAAGGGAGATATTGAGGCTCAGTGGGTTGATCTTCAAAGGTAAGTATTCTTAAATTTATTTCTCCTTTGTTAAAGTAGATAGATTTGCATTTGTACTTATCTTTAATGAATTAGAATTTACTACAAATTGACTTGAGTATAGATCTTATATGCATGTTTACTTTTAATTTTTCTTACCCCCACTTTGTGCCACAAATTTTGGTGAGCACTATATTATATTTTATTTTATTTGGAATGTACTTCATGAATATCAAAACATATGAACTAGCTAAGGTTATCATATGGTGTTACTTAACTAGAGTATTTGGAACCCTCTCTAATGATATTATTGTGATAAGGGATGCCTTGGTTAGGTCTAATGGATCCATCTTGACCATGACCCCAAATGTCTATATCAATAAATGGAAGTGTAAATGGGATTTATCTTCTCCAATCTAGGATTTATTAATAGGTTAGTTGTATTTTAATTTGTATACATTGTATTAAACATGATGTGAATCATTATCTTGAAGGTTTTCTTTCATGTATTCATTTTATCATCATATTATATATTTATATTTTTCTGGTAATGTATCGAACCTGTCAATATAATCTAACATTTTTTGCATAGGTTCAACACATAATAACTCCAAAATGACTTTTTTTTTTATGTGTAGGTATTCTCTAAATATAGGTGACTAGATCAATAAGCTTGACATAATCTTCTTCTTCAATTATAAGATTGCATACATAGTCTAACTAGTCAAATCTCTTCATAATTCTCTCTTTAGCATACAGGTTTGTAGACATAGCTGAGCTAGTCGAATCTATTCATAGATTCATTTTTATTACACAAGTTTTCTAGAATCCGTCGACTTAGTTAACCCTATTCATAGAATATTTAAATCAAAACTTTATCAACACAACATAAAATTTTCAAATTAAGCATCCTAAAAATTTATATGGTTCATTCTTAATTTCTTTATAATTTTTTAATTTACTTTTCCATAAGTTTATAGACTATAAAACTACAAGCCTACAATGAATTAGGTCGACTAGCTTGACATAATTTTGTATAATGTCTTCTATCTATAAGACACAGTTGACCTATTTAACTATGTTCTTCCAAATCTTGCTTCTGCAAAATAGTAGTGACCCTATCAACATTTTTTTATATTTTTTATGTATAGTGTCACCTAAATTGACTCTATATCCTTCACAGTCAAAAGAATTAACCTATTTTTCTAATAATTAGTTCACCTTTCATTTAAATTGCTTGCATGCATAGAGAAACAAACATAGACCAATTAGGTGGGTTTTCAATTTACCAATTTAGTCACACTATTTTTATCTTTTGCATACATCTCCAAATTAATTTACAAAAAATCATTAAACATTTTTCTTTCCAAGGTCTACCTAATTGGATTTCATCACCAAGGGGGAAGCCAACTTAGTTTTTTGGCCAAGTATAAACAAGTGGTTGATGATATATATTATCAAATCACTCGACACCATTATCATTATGGTATTATTAAGTTATGGGGTAAGCTAAAATATGAATTTAGTACCAACACCAATACAAATTATTTTTAGCTTAAACTACATGAAACTATCCATAGATTGATTTCTAGTTCATTCTTACAACTAAACCCACATCACATTAATTTAAAAATTTATTATAACTTAAAAACACTTAGGAATCACCAAATATTTGGAATTTACATTTAGATTTGTTGTTTTCTCTTTTATCATTGTATTTCTATATTATAAAACTTACATTATCTAGTGTTAGTGCAATGTTTATGCTATGTGTTCCAATTAGACCAATCACATTGATCTAATTTATTATGTGCTTCATTTTATTTGCTTATTTATTATCTTGTAAAAACTTCTCCCTATATTCAGAACATTGTCATCCCTATTAACACATTCTCTTACAAATTGTTAATCTTACTTCCCTTCAATACACAATTTCCTATATGATTATATCTTTTTTAGACTTTTCTATTTCCTAGTTTGGAATACACAGTCAATTTATCTAACTATGTATTTTTTTCATCCTATTTTATTTTATATCTATTTGTACAAATTTGACCTATCCAACTATGTCCTTTATTTCCTATTTTATTTATTATCTATCAGTACATAGTTAACCTATCCGATTGTGTCTTTTATTCCCTGTTCTATTTCCTATTTTCTAAACCACTATTTATTGGTTCAATTCTATATTTTATTGATTGATCCTCCTTTTCATCAACATTTTATCCATATTCCTTCATCATGAATTTCCTATTTGAGGATAATATATATTTAAATAAAAAACAAGATGAATTTACCAATAATAATATGTTTCCCAAGACACATCATGTAGCACCCACCTTGGATGAAATTAATGTCCATGTTTCCAATTCACACTACCAATTATGGTACTCCTCCCCATTCATCCTCAGTTCATAATAGTTTTTTCTCCATAGAATATGTGTAGTATTTAGAGTACACAAATAAAATTCTCTTCTTCACAAATGAATTTCCTAGACATATAAGAAAATACCCTTCAACCATTTATAGTCTTACGATAGGTCCTCAAGTATATAAACCTCTTTCACCCTCCCCTACCTTCTCTCACATATTTGGGGGAACCAATTTATTTGTATCTCAAAATTTTCATTCTATTATGTCTCCTTAAAACAACATGACATCTTCTTCTATGACTTCTTCAACCTCCATGCCAAGTGTTTCTATATAATTTTCAATTTTTCTTAAGTGTGAAAAGAAGAAACTAGTTAATAAGCGTGTGTAAAAGAATACATGTTGAATGTGAAAATATTGAATAAAAATTTTGTGAGAAATCCTCTTTGGATAGGTAATAATGACCTACAATAAGAAAGCACTAACACAATTTTTTTTGGTCAGATAAGTAGTTGGGTGGATTTCCTAGCATGAGGTAGATCCTAAAAGTGAAAGATTTCTAGGAGGTTGTCAATCCACCTACTTTTAAAACTTAAATTGAAATGATAAAATAAATATATATTCCTTAAATGATTGTAAATATGAAATAAAATAATATAAATGATAGAAAATTAATTGAGAAAGTTAAATGGTTTGCTAAGTTAACCAAAATGAAGCAACTAGTTTGATTATACTAATGCTAAAAATTGGTTAAGGCAAGGTTGTGGTTTTGGGTTTCATAATTTGATAAGGTTCAAAATAATGGTTTGGTTAGGTTTGATTGAGATAATAAAATGAGAGGGATGTATGGTTGGAAAAGATAAAACAACAAGTAAATAGGGTAGCAAAATGATGAGAGAGTAAAGAGGGTGGAGGTGGCAAAGGTGCAAAGAGGGCAAAAGAGGTAAATGGAATTACAATGGCAAAGGTGGTAAAGGAGGTTAATGGATGAAGATGTAAATTGGATTAATGGGTAAAGATAAAATTAATAAAAGGAAAAACTTAAGTAAATAACTGAAAAATAAATAAGGTTACCTTGAGGCTTGTTGATGTAGTTGATATTTTTGATGATGTGATGAAGGAATCCTATGGTAATTTCAGTAGAGCTTCATTGCTTTGAATTTTTTTCCTCTAAGATGTGTATGAACTCTAAAATGATGACCTCCTTTAAATACTTATAACAAGATGTTAATGACAAAATACTAACTTCCCACTTAACCTTGGGTGAAGGAGAAGGGGGTATTTATAGTATTTTTTGTCAAAAATCATGCCAAAATAGAAAATAGTAGAAGTATGGTGCCATTTTATATGTGGTACATGAATGAGTCAAAATATTAGGTTTGTGGGATTCTGACATTGATCATGGTTCTTCCATTTGTGTTGGTGTGTCTCCCACCTTACACATGAATCCAATTTTAAAGAGGAATCATGCACATGGGTTTAAATGAAACCAAATACTGTTTACCACCTTGAATTATCTTAACTAAAACACTTAAAGAGGTCTCACATAAAATTTGGAACCTTTTTCCATGTGGTGTATGAATGATTCAAAATATGAGGTTGGTGAGATTCCTATTTGGGTTGGTGAGTCTCCCATTTGGGTTAAAAAGAAAAAAATGGGTGTCCTTTGTCTTTTCCAAAGCACTAAAGAGGTAGGTATCTCATTTTGAGGGCCACTTGCATGTTTTAAGGCAAAATACATGTTGAATGATGACCCATTAAGGGGAAATTAACCATATTTTAAAGGGGGGCCCTTGTGATTCTTAAATGAGGTCATTAATCACCTTAAAAAAGGGTCTTAGGTGCGATATGATGTCCCACATCAAGCCACCTCACTTCTAAGCCATGTCACTTGCCACATCACCTCCCAAATCACCTTCCATCTCACTTTCCATGTCACATGCCATGTTACTTTCCATGTCACTTAGCATGTCACATGTCATGTTACTTGCCATGTCACATGACATGTTACTCGCCATGTCATCATGAATAGTGATAATGGGTCCCATAATGAATAGTGATAGTGAATATCACTTTTGAATAATATTTTCATACAGTGTTTCTGAATATTACTGTGACTAGGAGAATAATGATTTGGCTAGGTTAAGAGGGGTTGGTTAAGGGTTAAGAAGGTTTAGGGGGTCTTTTGGTGTTCTTGAGGAATTTAGTCATCAAAACCTATAAGTGTGTAGTTTTGTAGTGCCTACAATCTATAAAACAAAAATTAATCACTTGGTCAAAGGTCAAGGTGCCCCAAGTATGGGAGGAGGTGTTCCCCCTAAAATTTAGAGTTGATGAGGAAAGGTTGAATTAGGTGTAGGTTTGATAAGCAGTTGGTGGGGAGGCACACATTGGTGCCACAAGGTAGTTGGGCATGTGAAATGCTAATGGGTTCACAAAAGGCAACTAATTATGATAGTCAAGATTTCACAAAGACTAAAGAAACTAATTTTGATAAAAAGGTCAGGTTCTAGATTGAAATATGACAAGGTAATTAATCCACAATGTTAGTCACAATTAATTAGATTAAGCCTATCGAGTCATCTAGATAAGGTCAGTGTTGGTTGAAAGTATCCAAGGTAGGAAGTGCTCCTATGAAATAATGAAATTGGTTAGGTCATGCACAAGGTGGTGCAAAAGTTCAACATGGAAAGGTTGGTTTGTGCACTCAAAATGACCATGAAAATTCATCACAAAACATGATAATAGTCATAGTAAAAATTAACCAACATCAAGTTGGATGTGGTGAAAGCATGGGTGGATTGGTTATGGGTTGGAAGGGGATGTTCAAACTGACTCTTGATGCACTCAGCAAGTGGATGTTGCCTAAATAGTTTTATGTATAGGAATCCAAAAAGAACATCAGGAAAAAATGTAGTTATTTTGAGGTGGGGATTATGTGTTAACATGCTTATCCTAACTTGATGTATCATTTAGGTAAGTCTAATTAAAGGACATTGGAGAAAGGAAAGCACCAAAGGGTGGAAAAGATGCCTATCAGATAATTTTTTGAATGGTTTGGTAGAAACAGTGGATGAGATACCCTAGGATATAGGTAAATGATTGATTCAACCATGAAAAAGTAATATGTATCCATGGATAAGTAGGTCCGATCATGAAACTTTTTCCACCATTTTAAAGAAAAAAGGGAAAAATATGCTTTACCAAGCTTTGGATAATTTAGCACTACTCAAATTGCCATGGTGACCTGAGGGGTTCTTTCATCACCATCCAAACAAGATGACATTGTGCGCACTCCATAATAATGTCATTAATAGGATATGGAAGGGTATTATTCAGTGATCTAGGGAAGTAAAGTGGTAGAGTGGGTAAATGAGAAGTGGTGAAGATCTGAATCCTTAACTTCTGAGCTAGTGGGGCCTCAAAATAAGTAAGCATTGAGTTTTAAGGGAATTCAAAGAAAGACTCTAAGGGGTTTTAGAATATGGAGTAAGGTGAATAATAATAATAATATTAATATTAATTAAATGAGGGAGCAGGTTGAATTAGAAAGGAAAATAAATGGTATAAATGGAAAATCAAGAGGGAAAATAGAAGAAGAATGTACAAAGATAGACAAATCAGGGAGTTGAAAAGGAAGGTGGGAGAAATAGGTCTAAAAGAGACTAAGGAGGAAAATGGTTTGGTGGAAGAGGGGACTCCTATAATATGATTAAAGAGTAGGGCTATTATAGTTCATAGGAAGATGTAGGCTAGGTAGGGAGAATCAAGGGAAATAATTGGTTAGGACGTAGGTTATGTGAGAAGGTATAGCTAGAATCCACACACAGGTACCATAAAATCTTCTAGTCAAAGGTGGTTTTAGTTTGGATTCTAACATATCTAAAGCATAGAGTAAAATGGGTTTGAAATAGGCCAGACAAGAGGGGAAGGAATATTCATCTTGATAGCTTAGCACTGTTCATGCTTGCTTGTTGGTCATATGAGCCTGAAGACCTAGATAATTATGTTATAGAGCCATAAGATCAGTATATATCTCATAGTAAACCAAAGTCAAATAGAATACCTTTGATGTTGTAGCATGATATATGTTGTGATCATATAAGATAAAAATGGGTAGAGGGTTTAAAAGGGAAAAAGGTGATAGGTAGGGTGAAGGGAGATCTGGAGAGGGACAAAAGAGAGGATCTAGGCTCAACATGCAAAGTCATTAAAGGAAGAAATGGATGAACCTAAAGCAATGAACATGACAAAATTTTATGCATTAAATAAAGGACGTGGATGACATGAGGATGCAAAAAAGGAGATGTGCATAGAAGTAATACGACTAGTGACCACACTTTAAAGAGGTTGAGATTGAATGGGAGAAAATAAGGGAGATCCAACAAGAGATGAGGTGAAGGTGGACCAAGAGATGGATGTAGAGATATGTAGAGAAACTAATGAGGTCATAGATAAAGACAAAGGTGGAGAAGGATGGAAGGATCCAATCATGAACATATAGGAGGAAGAAAAAATAAGGTCAAGAAGAACAAGGAATGTCATCAAGGGAGATGAAAAAATGAAATGAAATGGATAAAATAGAAGAGAAATACAAGGTAGAAGATGGGGGAGGGATGCACTAAATAATGACATATTGGAGAATTTTAAAGGATGGGGAGATAAGTGTAAGAATCATGAAGGGTAAGGGGAGGATGATAAATATGGGTGGCCATGAAAGGTTTGAAAATAAGTCTAAACAAAAACCAAGGAGAAAATAGTTTGGTGATGAAAATGAAAAATAAGGGAATAAATGAAATAAAAGGAAATATGGGTAAAAAGGAGTGAAATGAGGATATAAAAAGGATGATATGAGAGTGAATGATCATGTGGTATCTTAACCAAGTAAGCGTGGATGATGACAGGTAAGGAGATGAATAACAAAGCAAAGCATATGGTGGTTTTGGAGATGAGAATGGAATGGAAAATAGGAAATGGGTTAATAAAAATGAGGGGAAGAAAAGGATGGGTGGAAAATAAGGTGAGGATATAAGGTAGGCATCAATCAGCTTGTTAAAAGATATTGACAAGTTGAAAAGGTGATGAGGTGGTGAAGAAATAGGGGAACACAATGAAAGGGAATGAGATGAAAATAAGGGATGAAGCTCAAGGATGATAAGAATAAAGGGGAAGAATTGAAGTAGGGGTAAAAATCATAGATACTCACATAGATGCAAAATATAAGTGAGTACCGAGATGGAAATAGGAATGCAAAAGGCAAAAGGCAAGAACTGAGAAGAAGAAAAGAATCAATTATGTAAGGCTTATCAAAGGATAAATACCAATATAGAATCTAGTTGCGGAGGAAAAAAGAAGACAAAAAGGATGAAAGGATGGAAAAAATCAAACAAGAAGAATGGAAAATGGGTACAGTGGGAAGAGGGGTGAAATGATCAGAGAATGGTGGTACATGTAAAGAAAAAGTGTATCTATAAAAGAAATAGAAATCTTGCAAGATACACAGTATGATGTGTAATTGGTGAGGAAACAAGAGTGATGAAGAGGGTATGATAAATTTCTAAGGATAAGGGGAAATGATGAGGATGACAAAAGAAGACAAAGGAGATAGGGGGCAAGGTTGGTAAAAAGTGGAGAGAGAGGCAAAAAATGCAAAATGTGGGTGGGGAAGTGAGCCATGAATAATGCACAAAGAAAGGTGTTAGGGAGGCTAACAAAGTAGAGTAGGTAGTGGTTTTATTAGAGATAAGAGGGGCCAATGAGGAATGTTGTCAATCCTTGTGTTAAAAGAGATTGACAATCAAGAAAAGTGGTTAAAAGAGATTAACAAGCTAAAGGGAGTGAGGTAGTGAGGATATAGGTAGAGAAGTGGAGGAAGATATTTTAGGTGATAAGGGATAACAAAATAAAGGATGTGATTGAGGTAACATTAGTAACTGAGCTTTCCCTACATAGTCCAAAAAGACCTCAAGCTAATGTAGTTCTCCCACCAATTGGAGAAAAATAAAAAGGAAGTATTAGGTGATGTTAAAGTATAAGGATGCTTGGAAAAATCCAAAGCTTTCCTGGTATAGTATGCCCTAAGCATGAGTGAATTATTATCAACAAAAATTAATGATAAGAAAAAGGGAAGGGTAACTAGTTTTTAGTGGTTGAAATACCCTTGGATAAGTCAAGTAATGCCTACATCATTGATGGACATCAGGCTAATGTAGTTTAACAAGTTTTGGGTGAGTGGTGTTTAAATTAGATGCCCCAAGCTTATGGACCACATGGGTTCATCTGGACTGATGGAGAAGGTTTTATAAAATAGAGGTTTTGGGTTTTAGTGAAGGTGATGGTGAAAGTTCATGGTGTAGATTGTTGAATAGTTACCATAATGATCCCACATTTAGTAGGAGAAACATAGATGGGTAATGTATGATAAATAAGAAGGGGACATAATTTTAATCACCATAAATGACCTTTAATGGAGATAATCCAAAGAATATGTGTTTTTATAAGGAGGTTACACCTCTAAAAATTATGGGAGGGCATAAGTATAATGTTGGCATCAATCGTTACGAGCAAAGTTTTAGGAGGTGGGTGTCTATTTGGTCTACATAGTCATGTTGGTGAAAGGTCATCATCACTACAAGTCAAGTTTTAAGGGCAATAGTGAAGTGATGACTTGCAAAGATTTTCTTTGATGGCTAAGTAGATTCTATGAGTTAGAGAATTATCAGTGTGGTGAGTGATAGAGGATGGATAATACCTAACCCAAGAGTTGCATGTGTAGGCTAAATGAAAGGAGGCCATGTCTACATCCTCTATCCTATTTCCTTGGGACCAATGACTTGGAGTTTCACTTAGAATAGGCCCTAGTAGCAAGGTCCTGTGTGGTCTAAGATATTGGTTATTATTATCAATCAAACTCACACCTTTGTGAAGGCAATTTTAGGCCATCATAACCTACTAAAAAATGGAAAAAATCTTAGGCTATGGGTGGTCTAATCAATGGATTAAATATTTATATTATAAGGGATAGCTCCATTTGGTGTATCAATTAGGATCCCTACTCTAAGATACAAACTATCATGGAAAAGGGAAGAGGGAAAGGTAATAAATAAAATTGAATGGAAATCCTATTTAATGATGGTGAAATGCCTATATTTTGGTTCATCCACTTAATTTGAGCTTTTAAAACACTGATTAGATAAGAAAAGATTGAATCTTCAACTCTAATTGGCTCTTATGCATTAGTATTTAATGAAAAAAATTATCTGGTGATCAAAGCTTGAGGGAAATGATGGAATAGGATTGATTCAAAGCACTATAACCACTTTAATCTGCTATAACTTCAACCAAAAGACATCAAACATAGAACATGACCTACATAATTTGATCAAGTAGTAATTAGGTAAGAATCATGACTTGACAAGGAATAAAATTATATCACATATACAAATCGCTGACATAAATACCTTATACCAACACCGTGGAATATAAAAATAGTCCTTCTATTTATCTAAAAAGGTACAAAAATAAATATTGATAGAGATTGGTTTTTTTTTAAGTGAGGTATCCTTCAAAATGACTAAAAATCCAACTTATATAGTAAAATCATCCAAAAGCCAAGAGATTGGTGTTTAAAATTAGGTAGGAGATCAACTCCCACATTAGACAAGTCTAACTTGAGCTATAAAAAGATAACAAAACCTTGAAAAATATACATTTGTCTTATGTCTTGTATGAAAAAGCTCTTTGTCATTAGAAAAGGATGGTGGGCCCATCCTAGACTAATCTCTTTCATGCATGGAAAGCTATGCCAGATCTTCAAAGAGAAACTCCACTTGATATGTTTGGAAGTTGAGTTGAAACAAAAGAAGTTCTTTCTTTGCATGGAAAACAAAGATGCATGATAAGCCTTGTCTTGTCAACTCCAAGTAACTCCATCATATATGAGATAATGCTATACCAATTCTTAGGTGAAAAACTTCAATTTGAACAAGTTGGAAGTTTTGCAAGCCTTCAATTAATCAGTTAAATTAGAATAGATGTGACACTTTGACAAAAATTCAACTCAAACTCAAGACCAAACAACTCTAAATGGACTCCACTTGCATGAAAAGTAGCATTAAAAAATGAATCATGCATTAAATTTTATGTTAAGATAAGATATGCAGTGTTTAAAACTCCATGTTATCTCCTTGAAGTTCCTTGGCCTTTTGCTCTCGGGCTCTTCATTTTTGCATGTATTCCTTCGAGCTATTGTCTATTATATAATTATTTTAAGCTATTTACTTGGTCCATTCCTACAAATAATTTATCCATGACTTTTATCTTTGTATCTTTTTTGGTATTTTCCATGGACTTTCTGCCTTGAACAATCTCCATGGATAAAATGTCCTTAGGAAATTATGTCTTTGGGAGCTTTGTTTCGGGTCACTTTGTCAAAAATACCCTTCAGCCTTTCTAAAAATGCCCTTCAGATTTCTGAAATGGACCATTTCCTCATGAAAAGTACCCTTCAAAGTTTTAGAAAAGAACCTTTCAAATTTGGAATTTCTCTGGCAGAAATCATTTGGGAAATCTTTCTAAAATAATTCCTTTGGGCTTTTTGTAAAGTCCTCTTTGCTTGTTTGAAATGTCCTTTCAAAAAATTGTAAATGGTCCCTTGGCTTCTTGAAAGTGCCCTTTGGGAACCTTGAAATGATCCCTTTCTAAAAGTAAATTACCCTTCAGCTTTCTTAAAATGACCCTTTGGATTTCTAAAAAGAACCCTTCGGCCTCTTTGAAAATGGTCTTCCTAAAAGGATAGTACCTTTAGCTTTTGTAAATGAACCCTTTAGAACTTTTGAAATGGTCTTTAGAATTTTTGAAAATGACCTTTCTGAAGAGAAATTGACCCTTCAGGTTCTTAAAAGTGACCTTTTTGACAAGAAAATTGCCCTTCAAAAAAGTTATTTTGGATAAAATGTCTGAAATAATCCCTTCAGAAATATATCCTTCAAGAATTTTAGAAAGACTAATTCCTTCAGAATTTTATAACTGGACCATTCAAAAAAAGTGAAGTGCCCTTCAAAAAAGTTGTTTTGATAAAATGTCTGAAATAATCCCTTCAAAAATCTATCTTTCGAGAAAATTTCTTCAAATAAAATGTCTGAAATAATTCCTGACATGTAGATAAAAACCCTAAAAACAAAAACTCTAAAAGAATGAACACTTGGTAAAAAGGAGTCCCAAAAGAAAATAAACTTGTACTTTTGATTAATCAAGTTCTCTACTTCTTACTTCGATCTTTGGGCTAACAAGACCATAATTGACCAACTACAAGGGGAAATTTGACCATTCCAAGGAAAGTTTCAAATAATAGGGGTAGCAATTTGGCCTTGACATGACAAAATTGCTAACATTTTGGTGACTCAACTGGGAAGCATGCCTACTATGTTTAAGAACCAGACCATTACATGACTCTTAGACTCATAAAGTAATGTCAAATTTTATCCATGACTAAAAATTCTCCTTTTTTACATGGCATGAGACAACCTTCATCCTCCAAAATAAGAAGGAAAACACACAAAACATGAAAACTATTTAACAAAGCAAATGTGCAAACAAGCACTTATTTGGGACAAAATAGAACTAAACTAATGTACTTGAATAAGACTTGGAAGAAAATAAACAAATAAACCATGCACAAAGAACTTATCTCTTCAATAGCAATGTTTTCAATGTATCCCATTGACTGGGATTAGAAGCTCCTCACCATCCATCTTTGCAAGGTGGAAGGAATTATGGGATTTGTAGCTAGAAATTGTGAATGGGACACTCTAAATTGAGTCAAACATTGTGTGCCTTCCTAGTTTATCTCTATCCTCATCCCACTTGAGGACCAAATCTCCTTCTTTGAAAATTTATGAATAAGTTCCCTTGTCAGAAGCTCTCTTCACTTGTACTTGATGAATTTCCATGGCTAGCATTGACCGATTTTTTATCTCTTCCAATTACATAAACTTAGCATACCTAATCTCCATGGGATCATTCTCCAACAACTCAAGTTGATGCATTAGTTCTAAAGTAAGAAACTCAAGAGAAATAGGTAACCTTGCTTCCTTATCATATACCAACTTGTATGGAGAGTTGGCTATTGATATTTTGTAGGTGATCCTATCATCCCATATATATGACTTCAACTTGAGATTCCATGACCTATTATTGTCTTCAATAGTCCTTATGATCTTCAATAAGTTCTTATTTATAGATTCAACAAGGTCATTATCTTATGGATAATAGTTTGATGAAGTTATAAGATAAATTATATATTGGATAGCCCACTAGCTAATCATAGTTCCCATAAAATCCATTGCATCATCATAAATAATAGTTGAAGGAATTCCAAATCTAGTAAGCAAACCTTCATAGAAATCTAGAACATTGGTTTCATTTTCTTCTTTCAATGCCACTACTTTTGTCTAATGTGTGAAGTAATCTATAGTAGTTAGAATCTATTTATGTCCTAAACTTGAAGGAGGATTTATGAGACCAATGAATTCCAATCCCCTTTGGAAAAAGGGATGATCCATTATAGTTGGTTGAAGAGGTAAGGCTGCAAGTTTCACTTTTCCTACAAATATAGCACACTATTTTCACTTCCTAACCCATGCATGGAAATCACCAAATATACTAAGCCAATATCACCCACCTCTCATTATCTTAAGGGCTATAATTATTGAAAAAATATGTGCTCCACCATGTCCGTCATGGAATTCTTCAAGCAATCTCTGAGTTTGGCTTGGCTTGATATATCTTAGCAACATGCCATTGATATCTTTCTTGAATAAAACACCATCAATAATAAAAAATAGAATTGATTACAACCTAAAATATATTATTTTTGAAGCACTTAGATGAGAGGGATAAATACCATCTTATATTTAGCTTACCAAGTCATGAAACCAATTGGAAGGTGAGGTATGACCAGCTATAACCTCTTCATCATTTGACACCAAAACAACCTTATTAGTCTCTTGCAATTTTTGAGCTAGATGGTCACAAAGTCTTTTACCTCTAATCAGCTTTGTGACCTTAATTTCCACATCATACTCCATTACCTTGGTTATCCAACCATCCTTCTCATTTATATCTTTGTTCAAAAGGAACTCTTTGATGCTCAGATGAAAAATCATTAGGTGTATTATATTGATAGACAATAAGTATCTAAAAATTTTAAGAGACCCTATAACCAAAAGTACATGTTTTTAAACAAAAGAATACCTTGTTTCATACCCTTCCAAGCCTTGACTAAAAAATTCTATTGGCTTCTCTAAAGCCTCATGATTTTGTTGCTTAAGAATGCCTGAAATGGTGTCCATGTTAACATGTGTATACACAATAAAATATTTTATGAAATCTAGATTTATAAGTGTAGGAGTACTAGCTATGGCCTTCTTAATATCCTCAAAAATATTTATTCCTTATTTGGACTAGCTAAATCTTTGATTCTTCTTTAACATGGTTATAAATGGCTTAGCTAAAATGGCAAAATCTAAGATATATCTCTTTATGAAATAGATTTTCCCTAAGAATCTTTGCAAAGCCTTTTTGTGCTTAAGAAAGGAGAGTGTAAAATTGGAGTCTACCCTTTTAGATTATATGCTTAAAACATAGATTGAAACCACATGTCCAAGGATTTTACCTTCATGAACCAAGAAGACACACTCTTTGGGATTTAGAGATACCCCAAATTGCCTACACCTTTCCAACACTTACTTGAGATGAACCATGTGATCACTTTCACTCTTTTAAAACATTTTTATATCATCCAAATAAACAATTACAAACTTATTAATAAGCCCTCGGAATTCCATATCCATGGCTCTCTAAAAGGTTACTCCATCATTAGATAAACCAAAGGGCATCTTTCTGTATGCAAATGTCCCCCACTTGGTTGTGAAGGCTATCTTAAATTGGTACTATTTTTTCACCAAAATTTCATTGTAGCCACTATATCCATCCAACAAATAAAACCTATCTAAACCTACAACCAGTTGCAAAATTTGTTTCATTGATGGTAATGGATTGTGACCTTTATGTGAAGCCCTGTTCAAATGATAAAAGTCAACACACAATCTAATCTCACCATTATTCTTCCATACTAGAACAAGATTTTCCACCCAATTTGAGTGCTTGATTGGAAATATAATAACTGACTCTATGATCTTGTGAAGCTCAACTCTCATCAAAAGCTCAAGCTTAGGATTGATGGGCCTTTGTTTTCATCTCACTGGTTTAGTTTTAGCCTCTAACTCAATAATGTCTTGAGATAAACTTAGGTCAAATCCCTGGAGAACACTATATTTCCATTTAAAGACATCAGAAAAAATTATGCATAACTCAATAAAAGCTTCCTTTTGTGAAGGAGTGCATACCTTAGCCAACTTCAAATTCTTACCAATTGTAATCTCTACGTTGGCATATTGCTCTTATTTTGTTGACAAGGATGACTTCTCTTTCCTTAACTCATCATAACCACTAAAAATGTTCTCAAGAGTGACCAATCCCTTGGGAAATTTATTTGTTTTTAGTTACACAACTTGATCACCATATTGGTAGAAAAACTTTGATTGGTTTCTTGAAGAAAACATAGCCTCCTCTTACAACAATGTCATAATTTTATTATCATATTTGAACACTTACCAATTCTCATGATTATATAGAACACAAGGCCTTACAATCACCTTAATACGTGACAAAAAATTTTCACTTTTTTTATCAACTAGGATACTAAATTGTGCCCTAACGGCAACTAGCCTATCTGCATGTTTGTTCTCACCTCTTGGTATTGCCTAAATGTTAAAAGCTTGGAAATATTCAAGTACCATAATATATGCATGTAATATATAATCAAAAAAATAAAAATAAAGGCCTCCTTACTTGAACCTCTTACTTGGTGAGCTATAAGTTTACTATCACCAAAAACTTGCAAGGTGTTGACTTTCATCTTCCTAGCCCACTGTAAACCATCAACTATTACCTCATACTCTGCAACATTATTTGAAAAACCAAATTAAAACATAATAGAAGAAAAATATCTCTAATTTTTTGAATAAACCATAATTATATCTCTCATACCATGTTTATTCCTTGATCCATCAAAGTACAATTGGCACAAACCTTCACTACATTCATCATCCTTAACTATGGCCAGGATTAGTGCATCATTCTCATGAAGGAAATACAAAACAAGTCCTTATTATTAAATAAAATTATAAATATCATGATCATTAAAAGTGGAATCCCACTCATCAATAAAAAAATCTAGAACTCCATCCAAAGGTGATCCATTTTCTACTCCACTAGTTTTTAGTACATTATCCGAGATGATACAGTTAGTGTTAACAACATTTGGCATATATGGCTCCATATGGAAACATGTAATAAGTTTAAAATGAATCATTACCTTGGTACCATACCTAGTTTTTAACTTAAAATAAGTCCAATCAGCTGATAAATATCCCCCAATATTTGAGGTGAATTCCCTTGAGAGGCACATAGAAAAGTAAGGAGGAAAGTCTACCACAACAACATCCTACATAGAATATGAGACTTACTTGAATATTTCTAATCTTTTAACATTCAGGCAATACCAAGAGGTGAGAAAAAACATAACATGTAATGTAAGTTTTATATATTTTATGATGCCTACCATATTTTTTGGTGACCCATCCAATTTCAATGCACCCTTAGTGTTTGGCTCATAAACAAGGCTGAGCTTGTCTACAATCTACTTAGGCATGATTATACTACTAGCTCCACTATCCACCATATAGCTATGAACCAAAGTATCACCCACTATCAAATAAATGTATAAAGGATGAATTTTATTTGATTTTACCTTATTTTTATCCACTTTTACCATCTTATTTACTTGATGTTTTTTGTTGCTTAGTTGACTGATCCAAATTAGATAACACAACACCTTCTTTCTCAACTAGTTTTGAAGACAATTTGAGAGATATAATATCTTAGATGAGAATATCCTTTTGTCCTAGGATGGAAAGAGAATCCCACATGATAATGTTGATATTATAATTCTTCATCTAATCTACTATACTAAAATGAGATTCACCAACCTTTAGTTGCACTTTTTGAAGCACTGGGTACTCACGAACTAGAGGTATTCGATGAACTTTACTAACCTATATATTATGATTTTTTTGAATTTTAGGGGTATAAAGTTGTTATTTTGTACTATTAAAAACAATATTATGAGTTCTTTAAGCATTTATCACCTCCTACACCTCATCAATGGTTCTTATTTTAGCTCTAGTTATAACTGCAACTTGACCACTTATATTGTTAGTTTCAACACCTTAAGTAAAATCAATATGATCATCTACTTGACAATTTACATTAATTACATCAATATACCCTTGAGCTTGTTGAGTCTCTCCTTGTGATGCCAAAATTGTATCTTGGTACTAACCTCCTTGAAAAGAAAACTCTTCTCGTGTCATTTTTGGCATAGTGATGTTTTGTGATACCAAGGCTTGGTTTTGAGCATCATTGAGATTTGAGGACTAAAAAACTAAATATTGCATCAAGTTGTTTTGAGGTGGGGTGGGAATAATTGCCTTTAAATTATAAGGAGCATTATGATCAAGGGAAGCATATGGCTTAGCTGGAGGTATGGCCCTTTATGTTTGATAAGGTGGTTTATTCTATCTGAAACCTTAGTAAGGAGGCCTTTAATCTTTGAAGGGATGATAGGTGTATAATTTTTTTATTGATAGGGCCTACTAGCCTGATATAATTATATTTTGAGTTGCAATATTTCATTCCTAAAGTATTTTAACAAGCCTTTCAACTCTCATATCTCACTAGCTTGACTAGTAGGGGCTATAGTTTAATGTTGAGGTGATGGATTAGGAGCTAAGGATGTAATATGAGTAATTTGAGGAACTTGAGGGGATGATATAGAATTTAATTCTAGTAATATAGGCATTATGAGCCTTAGATAAAGTTTACCATATTGTATCAAACTATTTTCTACCCTTATTGGAACCTCATAAGCATTTGGTAAGGTAGTACCACCCATTGACTGTATCATCACACTAATGTCAGAGTTAAGGGCTTTCAAATAGTATAAGAATTCATATTCAAGGGATGGCATAATAAACAAAAGTATCCTAGTCCATGTCTTTTGGAATCTAGGATTTAAATCAGACATGAACTCATGAGGACATCTCTTTATGGTAGTTAACTATTCAACCAAAGAGAGGTGATCAGATTTGTCTTAAAATTGTTGTACTAAGGCTACACCCAATTAATCTCAAGTAGAAATTGAGTTAAGTGGTAGGTTTTTATACCACTACAATAATTTTACTTTGAAGGAAGCAATAATCAATCTAATAGCAACATTATCCTCAATAATATTATGGACTAAATAGATATTAACTACATCTTGGATATGCACAATAGGGGTTGTTTGATTTTCTCCTGAGAAGAATGGGATGCTCTTGAGGGCATACACTAAAATGTCATAAAACTAGGCTAAATTTAGTGGGCTACCTCTATTAAATGGAACAAACACCTATTTTTTTATAGCCATTTGGATAGTGGGGTTTGTAGTGATTAGAACAGTTGGATAACTACGAGACAAATATTGTTTTTGAGGATATGGGTTTGTCATAATAAACCTTGATCTTTTATATGGTGTAGAAGATATCTCAATGAATTCAAAAGGAATAACTTTGTTAGTTAACCTCATAGTAACCTTTGGCATGAAATAATTACTTGAATGATGTTATGAACTCTACAACCTAAATAATCTTTAGCTTATGATGAAGAGAGATATTCTCCTCTACTACAAATTCTTCTCCTTAGCTCCAAACTTTAGCTATCATAAGGAGTAAATCTCTCACTAGACATGCCAAAAACTAATATTGTCAATCAGACTTACATGGTTATGAAGGTATTTTTAGGCCTTCACAGTCTACTGAAACATGGAAACAATCCTAGGTTGTGGGTGGCCTAATCATCAAATTGAATCTCTAGATTCTAATGGCTAGCTCGCTTTCATGTATCAATTCAGATCCCTACTCTACGCTACAAAATTTTAGGGAAAAGTGAAGAGGGAAATGGTAAGAAAGAAAATTAAAGGTAAATCCTATTTAATGATGGATAAAAACCTATATTTTTGTTCATCCACTTAATTCGAGCTTCTAAAACACTGATTATACAAGAAAAGATTGAATCTTCAACTTCAATTGGCTCCTATGCATCAATATCTCATGAAAATGTTTTTATATAGTGATCAAAGCTTAATGGAAATGATGGAATAAGATTTATTCAAGGCACTAACCAGCTACTTACATCCACTATAACTTCAGTCAAAAGACATCAAACATAGAACATGACCTACATAATCTGATCAAATAGTAACTAGGTAAGAATCAAGACTTGACAGGGAATAAAATTCTATCACATATGCAAATGATTGACACAAATACACTATACCAACACCATCTAATCTAAAAATAGTCCTTCTATTTATCTAAAAGGGTTACAAAACTTAATCTTGAGAGAGACTAATTTCTTTTTAAGAGAGGTATCCTTCAAAATGGCTAAAAATCTGACTTATATAGTAAAATCATACAAAATTCAAGAGATTGGCATTAAAAATTGGGTAGGATATCATCTCCCACATCACACAAGTCCAACTTGAGATATCAAAAGATAACAAAACCTTCAAAAATATACATTTGTCTTATGCCTTTTATGAAAAAGCTCTTTGGTATTGGAAAAAGTTGGTGGACCCATTCTACACTAATCTCCTTCATGCATGGAAATCTACACCAAATATTTAAAGAGAAACTCCACTTGATATGTGTGGAAGTTGAGTTAAAATAAAAGAAAGTCTTTCTTTGCATGGAAAATAAAGAAGATGCATGATAAGCCTTGTCTAGTCAACTCCAAGTAGCTCCATCCTATATGAGATGATGACATGCCAATCCTTAGGTGAATAAATTTAGTTTAAACAAATTATAAGTGTTGCAAGCCTTCAATTAACAATATAAATTAGAATAGATGTGACACTTTGACAAAAAGTCAACTCAAACTCATGACTAATCAACTCCAAATGGCCTCCACTTGCATGAAAAGGGGATTTGGAAATTTAAGCATGCATGAAATTCTATGTTAAGATCAGATATGCAACATTTGAAACTCCATGTGAGCTCCTTGAAGTTCCTCAACCTTTTTCTCTCATGCTCTTCATTTTTGCATGTATTCTTTTGGGCTATTCTCTAGTCTATAAATCTTTCAGGCTATTTTATTGGTCTATTCCCATAGATAATGTATCCATGAATTTTCTCTTTAAACTTTTCTTTTGGGATTTTTCATGGACTTTCTACATTGAAAATTTTCTATAGATAAAATGTTTGAAGGCAATTATGTCTTTGGGAGCTTTGTTTTGGGCCACTTTTCTAAAAATACCAATCATCCTTCCTAAAAATGCCCTTTGGATTTTTGAAATAGACCATTTCCTCATAAAAAGTATCATTCAAATTTTTAGAAAAGAACCTTATAGCTTTGGAATTTCTCCCACAGAAATAATTTGGGCAATCTTTATGAAAGAATTCTTTTAGGATTTGTGTAAAGCCCTCTTGGCTTGTTTGGAATGTCCTTTCAAAAAATTGTAAATGATCCCTTGGCTTCTTGAAAGTTCCCTTCAGGAACCTTGAAATGACCCCTTTATAAAAGGAAATTACCTTTCAACTTTCTTGAAATAACCCTTTGGATTTCTAAAAAAAGAACCCTACAGCCTCTTTGAAAATGGTCTTCTCAAAAGGAAAGTACCTTTAGCTTTGGTAAATTAACCCTTCAAAACTTTTGAAATGGTGTTCAAAATTTCTGAGAATGACCTTTTCTGAAGAGAAAGTGACCCTTTGGGTTCTTGAAAGTGACCTTTTTGCTGAGAAAAGTGCCCTTCAGAAAATTTGTTTCAAATAAAATGTTTGAAACAATCCCTTTAGAAAGATATCCTTCGGTAATTTTGGAAAGACCAATTCTTTTAAAATTTTCTAACTGTACCATTTGTAAAAATTGAAGTGCCCTTCAAAAAATTTGTTTCAAACAAAATGTTTGAAACAATTCCTTTAGAAAGATATATTTTGGGAAAATTGCTTCATATAAAATATTTGAAACAATTCCTGATACTTAGACAAAAACCCCAAAAACAAAAAATCTGAAAGAATGGACACTTAGTGAAAAAGAGTCCCAAAAGAAAATAAACTTATATTTTTGATTAATCAGGTTCTCCACTTCTTACTTTAGGCTTTGGGCTAATAAGACCATAACTAACTAGCTACAAGGGGAAAGTTGATCGTTCCAAGGAAAGTTTCAAATAATAGGGGTAGCAATTTGGCCTGTTAGGGTAAAATTTCTAATAGTTATACAATTAGAGAAGGCAATCATTTCCCTAGTATGGATGAAGTTTTAGCTAGCATAAAAGAAAAGACTTCCATGTTCAAGTAGGCACTACCATTTGTTGGGGTCTGACATACAAAGCCTATGGCAATGGATTGGTACTAATAGGAGGGTAAAGGGGACAAAAATATGAATGTGTTGTTATGAATTCATTGCCACCTACCTCTGATGAAAGAGTTTCTATAATGGCAAGGATTTAAAAGCTATCATTATCAGAAATAGTGGTAGTTTTGGAGTTGTGGCCATTGTAGTATAACATGGTTAGAAGCCAATTTACATAAACCAAGGTAAAGGTAATAATGATCAAGCCCATAAGGATTGCAAGATGTAAAACAATCAAAGACATCAGATGTGGATTAGATGACAAGGGTGACAAAGGTAAATCATGAAAGCACATGATAACTTTATCTAAATGGCTAGGTGGACTGAGGGGTACATGTCTACACAAAAAGGCAAATAGACATGATTGTTTCAAGTGGGAAGACTATTTAATGGAATAAATGGCATCATATGACCTTCCCCATTAGTGTAATAGAGAGTCATGCCAGCAAGGAAGAACTGTCAGTTATTATATTTAAATAATTATGATAATGACGAGTGTCTATCATTGAGATATTTGGTTTTATAGGTTATAGAGAGTGTAGATAACTACACAAGGTTGAAGATGGAAAATGATGGGAAAAATGGTGGAGATAACCAATAACCTCCATGACCTAAAATAATCAATATGGTGAATGTATAAATCTACCAAATACTGCAACATGTAATGGTGATAATAAAAGGACTATTAGATCAACAACAAGAGCAAAATCACCCACAACTTGGGATTGAGCCTAAATTCTTACCTCTATAGTAGTGAATAAGGCAAGAATTTCACTACATAAAATGTAGGGTTGGAGAACATGACCATCGAACTAGTTATGAAGGGAACCCTTACTATCCAAGGGGATGTGTGCTGAGGTAATAACCAATGATATTAATGTGAGCAAAAAAACTAGAGTAAAGGGATGTAATGGCTATGATAGGTGAGTAGGGTGAAAGAACTATAGTGGAATATGATTCTTTCCATATGGGGATGAATGTATAAAAATTGAATAGAGTACACCCTTTAACAACTACTAAGACAAGGAATAATATATATGTTAGTTCAGGAAGCAATCAAGTAGAAGGATGGTTGTGTTGACAATTTTTGACCCTACATGTAAAAATTACAACCTCTATCATTCATAACTTTGATTAAACATGCCTTTCAAAGAATGGGAGAGGACCAGGCTGAGGGAATACTTTGAAAAGGCTTAAGACATATTTCCTTTAGAATTTTGTCTTAAGGAAATACAAGATAAATGGTACATTATAGAAAATTTGAAGGACTATTTTCCAAAGGTTGAACGACTTAAACATTTTTCTCAAAGGGTACTTGATGAAGGGTTTATGTTTCAAAGGGGTCATCATGGTTTTGAAGGGACATTTGTAAAAATACCAAAGGGCACATACCCTTCAAAAATATTCAAAATGAAAATTTTGAAGGGTTATTAACCCTTTAGAAAAGGATAGTTGAGAAAAATCTGAAGGAAATGGGACATTATAAAAATCTCAAAGGGCACCTACCCTTTAAGATGGTTCAAAACAAAAGTTTGAGGGTTTATTGAGGAAGTCTAAAGGCCACTTCATGGAGAAGGACATTGGAAAGTTTTCCAAAGGTCCTTTACAATAAACCCGAAGGGTATATACCCTTTAGAAGAAATCATTTCTCAAAAGTAAGAGTTCATTTACAAAATCTGAAGGAAAAAATGTATGAAGTAGAACTTCAGAAATTTTGTCCAAGAGACAGATGCTGAAAGAAAGAGGACAATTTACATAATTTTGAAGGTTACTTTTCAAAAGAAGATTCCACTTGAAATTTTCCAAGGGGCACTTTAAAAAACCGAAAGGGTCCTCTTCACAAAGCTGAGGAGACACACAAAAGTTCTAAGAGACACTTTTGAGAGTTCTGAAGGGTATCTACCCATTGGGAAAGTTCATCATAGAAACTCTAATGGAATTCCTTCAAACAAATTATTTGAAAGAATTCCTTAAAAAGACTTTCCAAGAGAGATAACTCATAAGTAATGATAAATACAATGACTTGAATTCATGTGGAAAATTTATCCATGGGAAAATGAAAACAATTGAAGTGAAAAAAAAAGTTTGAAGGAATTCTTTCAAAGAAATTATTTGAAGGAATTCCTTCAGAAGGTTTTCCAAGTGAAAGTCTAAGAAAAAGACAAAGAGAAAGGAGAAAGTTTCCTTCAAACTTTTTGTCTAAAGGAAATAAAGAGACCAAGATGAAGAGAGAAGTTTGAGACAATTCCTATGGATAATTTATCCATGGGAAAATGACTTGACAGAATTTTGAAGGCTAATGAAAAAAGACAAAGAAAGGAGATGAAAAGGACTTTAAGAATAAACTTGAGACAAATACATGAAAGGGGGAAAATATATAGACAAATGGATAATGAACATGAACATTAATGAAGAGATAGATAAAGTGAGATATGTCAATGATGAATATAGATATATTAAAGGGTTCTTCATGTAAAGTGGTCCAAGTAAGAATAGACACGTCCAGGTGTAACCATTTCAGTATGACATCTTCAGTTCTAAATATGGAGACTCATTTTCATGAAGGGCTCAAGTTGCTTAACATTGGAGATCTTCACATGATTTATGTGCATGCACTCTTGTTGGTTCTAAGGTTTTCAAACATTCAAATAGTTCAAACAAAATTCTATGTTCAGAATTAGCATTGTTTTCATGCAAAGAGAAGCCTTTCAAATGTTCTAGTAGCTCAAGAATGGTTCCATTTTTGGAGGTGGGCATGGCTTTCATGCATGTTGAAAGAGTAGTCCAAGATGATCCCACCACCTATTTTCAACACCAAATTATTTTTCATGCAATACAAAGACAATAAAAGAAAAATTTAGAAGGCTTTGTTATCTTGACATAATAGAAATTGGACTTGGGCTAATGAAAGAGTTGTCTTCTTCTATTTTCAAAACCAACCTCTTGGTTGTTATGTTTTTTTATATATAAGTTGGTTTTTTAACCTTGAAATGTATCCCTCTTTTGGAAAGACAAAGTTATGCCAATGATTGAGTTGTAACCCTTTTTTAGATTAATAAGACAATTTTCAATTTTAAGCTACTGGTATAGTGTATTTTTGTCATTGATTTGCATAAGTGAAAGAGTTTTCTTCCTTGTCGAGTGTTGATTCTTACCTAGTTACTAACTAGTCAAATTATGTAGGTCATTCTCTACATTTAAGTATATTTGAGATGGAATTTTAGTGGATGCAAGTCATTGATTAATACCTTTAATCAGACCTATTATTTCATTTCCCTCAAGTTTTAGTTACTAGATCAAACCTTTTTGTGAAATAATTTATGCATATTGGTCAATTAGGTTAAAAGTCTATCCTTCTTCTTGTCTAAATCTATGTTTTTAGGAGATATAATTGAGTGGATCAATCAAAAATATAAGTGTATCACAATCATTAGATAGGATTTACATTCAATTTTCTCTCTCTTTTCCTGATAGTTTATAGCATAGAAAAAAGGTCCTAATTGATACATCAAAGGGAGCTAGCCCTTATAATATAAATATTCAATCCACTAATTATATCACCCATATTCCAAAATTGTTTCCATGTTTTAGCAAACTATGAAGGCCTGAAACTACCTTCACAAGGGTGCAAGTCTGATTGATAATAGTTTTTGGCATGCTCAATGGGACCAACTTACTGTCATGTCCCCTTTTTAGGTGACATCACTCAGAGTTGATGGTTGGCCTATTATACGACCCTCGTAGGCTGATAGGATGAATAGAGGGTCATAATGGAGCTTGGCTTGGCTTCGATTAGCAGAATTTCTACAATTGGTTTTCATTCAGGCTCTTTCAAACACATTTGGCTTGAGCTCCTATTATTTAGGGATATTTGACATGCAGTGGAGCACCCTTGTTTTGGTATGGTCATGTGTAGAATCACTCCCTAATTCACTAGCTTCAATTGGTTTGAGGATCTGACATGTATTAAGGGAGATATTAATATTTGATTGATTTAATCAAATATTAATTATTTGGCCTATTTATAATTAGAAACCCTAATTCTAATTTAAGAAACCCTAATTAGGGCAAGCACATATTTTTGAGGGTATAAGGGTTTCTCATAGGAGGGAGAGTCAGATTATTCATTGATTATTGATATTGATTTTTGTTAAGAATTCTTCTATGAAGACTAAGCCAAGGGTTCCAGGATTCCATTTGCATTGGAGAACGTCCACTCTTCAGTGTGTGCAATTCAGAAGCTATGAAATATCAGCTGATCTATTACCGATTTGAGAGATAGCTTCATACAAAAGTTATCATAGAGGTTTATAGGTTTGGGAGATAACTTCACATGAAAGTTATCGCAGGGATTTCTGGTATTTATTTCTTTATGTTTTGATTTAATAAATTGTCCAGATAGAGATCTTGAGATCAGGGATCTAGAATACAGGCCGCAATATATTATCTTGATTCTGTATAGAATCTATACCAATCTGTACAATTCCATACCATTCTACCTCAGGCCAGACAGTGCCACAAAGGACACAGGAACCGACATCGGCATCCCAGTGACTGACATTAGCCGCTTGAAGACTGACATCAATAGAACAGATGATCGACAGAGACTGACGTTGGTAGTATATTGACCAACAACGGCGATTGTGTGTCGACACAGCAACCCAAGCTGCACAAATCTAGGGTACTTTTAAATTGCTAAAAGATAATCAAGATTTTAAGATCATATTTTAATATTCCTTTTATATGCATGATAGATGACGTCAATTATAATCATCTGGATGAATAATAAGATTAGTGATTTGCTAGTTAAGAGATTTACTGTGATTTATTTATCTATTTGAATATATTTTGCAAAAATTGCAATTTGTTCTTATATCATACGAAAAATCAAAATATTCAGAAAAGCAATTCAGAGCTTTTGTTTTTTTTTAAATTCCCTATTGGTTGGGGATATTATAGTGGTATCAGAGCTTTTTGTCTTTCTATAGTCCCTATTGATTGGGGATATTGCAGTGGTATCAGAGCTTTTTGTCTTTCTATAGTCCCTATTGATTGGGGATATTACAGTGGTATCAGAGCTTTTGTCTTTCTATATTCCCTATTGGACAAGGGATATTACAGTGGTATCAGAGCCAAATTCCTGCCATCCTATTAGGTAGATCAGAGCTAATGTCCTACCATCTTGTTGGGTAGAGTGGGTAGATTGAATTAGCAAAGTATCCATGATGTCTTTCAGTACTCAAAAATAATGGGACAAGGATATGAAGAAGCTGAAACAAAGTTTGAACCAGTTGGTTGAAACCCAGAGGAGGATGGATGAAATCCTTTCAGACCCTACATTCAAAAACAAATTAACATAGTATGTGGCATCCATTGTCAAAGGGTCCACAACACCACATTTGGATCGAGAGGCTCTTAATGATCTATGTAGGAGAAAGCTTTACTTATACTGCAAAGGTCCATATAATGCCAATCATGATTGTCTTTTGAGGCTTAAGGGAAAGGTAAATCATGTGATATGGGTGTATTATGAGGATTCAAAATTAGAAGATTTCAAACAGCAGAATAGTTTTGAGGAGTCAGAGGCAGAGGCTTTAGAGCCTAAGGTAGAGGCAATGAAGGTGGCTCACGAGGATTTTGAGATACATGTGGATGAGCTTAGTCATAGGGATTCAGACTCTCAGTTAGTTGTAGAGGATGAGGGAGCTGGAGATTATGATGATGAGATAGTTTCAGTAGCAGCTTCTTCAGAGTTAGATGAGGATGAGTCTGATGCAGGCATTCAGAGTGTGGAGGTATACTTAGAGGTTAGTACACTGAGTGTTAGTGGTGAGTACATTCCTATAGTTGTTGCTGAGGAACATGTCATTAGAGTTGACACACCTGTTTAAGATTTGGGAGTATCTGGTCTTGATGAGTTTGGGATACCAATGGAGTTGAGTCTCCAAATTGATTCTTCTCACACTGATGATAGTGTCATACAGTTGATCATGCCACCTTTACAAAGGGATTAGTTATGGGATGGATTGGCACCATCTTTTGCAGAGGGAATTGGTAGTTTCTAGTTACACAACGTACAATATTGACACACCCAAGATAGTATATCAGAGATGGGATTTGGTGACAGTGACTCAAGTACCTATGGTTATCATATCCATAGTGCAGTTGGGTGTAAGTGTCAGTTAGACAGGGACTTGAGTTTTGACAAAATTGATGTTTTGGTTGGCTTGAGTTCCCCAGAGAGGTTTCTTCTACTGGCATCTACAGTTGGTCTTCAGATAATTTTGTCAGTGATGTCAGTTGTTTGGGTATTGAGTGCAGTTTTTTAGTTGATAATTTTTGTACTATTAATGCTAATGATTTCATCATAGAGGTTAATTGGTGACATGAGGGACATTACATAACCTTTTCCTTGGGATCCAAGGGGATCGAGTGGTTTATTGTTTCGACATTGCTTGGGGGCAAGCAATTTTAGGAGGGGCAGATTGTCATGTCCCCTTTTTAGGTGACAATGCTCAGAGTTGATGGTTAGCCTATTATACGACCCTCGTAGGCTGATAAGATGGATAGAGGGTCATAATGGAGCTTGGCTTAGCTTCGATTAGCAAGATTCCTACAATTGGTTTTTATTCAGGCTCTTTCAGACACATTTAGCCTGAGCTCCTATTATTTAGGGATATTTGACATGTAGTGGAGCACCCTTGTTTTGATATGGTCATGTGCAGAATCACTCCTTGATTCACTAGCTTTAATCGGTTTAAGGATCTGACATGTATTGAGGGAGATATTAATATTTGATTGATTTAATCAAATATTAATTATTTGGTTTTTAATTAGAAACCCTAATTCTAATTTAAGAAACCCTAATTAGGGAAAGCACATCTTTTTGAGGGTATAAGGGTTTCTCATAGGAGGGAGAGTCAGATTATTCATTGATTATTGATATTGATAAGTGCTAAGAATTCTTCTATGAACACTGAGCCAAGGGTTCCACGATTCCATTTGCATTGGAGAATGTCCACTCTTCAGTGTGTGTGATTCAGAGGCTGTGAAATATCAGTTGATCTATTATTGATTTGAGAGATAGCTTCATATAGAAGTTATCACAGAGGTTTATAGGTTTGGGAGATAACTTCACACAAAAGTTATCACAGGGATTTTAGGTATTTATTTCTTTATGTTTTGATTTAATAAATTATCTAGATAGAGATCTTGAGATTAGGGATCTAGAATACAGGCCGCAGCATATTATCTTTCTTCTGTATGGAATCCATACCAATTCGTACAATTATGTGTCATTCTACCATAGGCCAGACAGTGCCGCAGAGGACACAGGATCTGACATCGGCATCCTAGTGACCGACATCGACCACCTAAAGACCGACATCGGTAGAAAAACTGACTGACAGAGATCGACGATAGCAGTATATCGACCGACAATGGTGACTGTGTGTTGACACAGCAACCCGAGCCACATAGATCTAGGGTATTTTTAAATTGTTGGAAAATAATCAGGTTTTTAAGACCGTATTTTAATATTCCTTTTATATGCATGACAGAGGACATCAATTGTAATCATCTGGATGAATAATAAGATTATTGATTTAGTAGTTAAGAGATTTACTATGACTTATTTATCTATTTGAATATATTTTGCAAAAATCACAATTTGTTCTTATATCATACGAAAAATTAGAATTTTCAGAAAAGCAATTCAGAGCTTTTGTTTTTTTTAAAGTCCCTATTGGTTGGGGATATTACAGTGGTATCAGAGCTTTTTGTCTTTCTATATTCCCTATTGATTGGGGATATTACAGTGGTATCAAAGCTTTTTGTCTTTCTATAGTCCCTATTGATTGGGGATATTACAGTGGTATCAGAGCTTTTGTCTTTCTATATTCCCTATTGGACAAGGGATATTACACTTACAATACATCATCTTTAGATCTATTTTTTAGTACTATTGTGGCTCTCATCTAAAGTAAAAAAGTATATTATTTAATATAATTATAATTATCTTCATGAATTTATAGGCTATGTTATCCTATAGAGGATAATTTCATCATTCTTCTCCCTTTCAACATTTTGAATATGATCCCCATGATCCATATCAACCATGTGAAGAGTATACAAATCCTTATTAGTATTATAAAGGCTCATACGAATCCTATAACCATGATTCATATGCATCTCATCCTTATCCATATGAGCCTTACCCATTCTAATATCAATCATCCTTCTAAAATAATCTAAATTTTCATGATGAAATATAGGAAATGAGGAGGGTAAGCCAAATGATTGCTAAAGAGTTATCATCTTAGAAACAAGAGTTAATTGATCAGCAATATCAATCTCAAACATCAATACCTCTTACTACCCCATATCAATATCCATGGATTTCAAGTCTATCTTAGTAATAAACTTTCCCAATCATGCCTCAAGATGCAATATTTACCATACTAGAAGCTCTTAAACCCAAGTTTCCAATTTGGAGTTAAATACAATAACCAAGCATAATATTAAATGATGAAATCAATCCTAACGTCATGGTTGACATTCAACGCTCACCCCTTCCCCCTCAAAATTCCAAATCCTTTCCTTCATGGAAAGTAATTCAATAAATAGTGAAGAGAGAGGAGGTGATAGTTGTTCAAGTTCAGTAGCCTCAAGAAGAAAATCAAGAATATATGGCATGACCATTGGATATTTCTCATCTTATCAAATAATTTTAGGGATCTATTGTGCCTATCTTGAAGAAGGATCCTATCCCTTCTAAAGCAAAAGAATAAGTTGCAACAAATGTAGATGGAGATGAAAGTGTATTGTATCATCATAAAGAGGACATCATCATTGACACATTAAGTGTCAAATATGAAATTGATGAATTCAAAGAGGTTAGTTATATAATTGAAGATTGGATGAGAGTAAATGATGAAATTTAAGAAGAAAACACTTCAATTATTCAACTTGAAGTGTTTTCCATGAGCTTATTGATCCAACAAGGGTTGCCATCCATCATGAAGAACAAGAGCTTGTAGAAGTGACAAAAATTGAGTATCAATTACCACAAGAAGTTAAAGATAATTTGCAGCCTTATGTTCTAATTATACTTCAAATTGAAGAGAATAAGTCTATAGATTTGTTTGATATCTTTTTTTAGGGTATTCTTTACTAGAATGTGGTCTATTACAAGATGAAAAGAGTGCTTTCACCAAGTAAGAAGTGTTTTTTTTCATAGAAGATGACATGTTTAAACATCTCAAACATTGTTATCAACCTCTTTCATCATCTTCAGATGCTTATACACTTTTGGAAGCTAAGTATGAACAAAAATTACTTAAAGAAGTCATAAAATCACAATCATCTCTCTTAGAGGTCAGCTTTGAAGATATGATAAAGAAGACACAACTTAATAGTCTACATGATCAAGATCAATAATTGAGCATGTTCTTGCAAAGTACATAGATTTGGGAACATGATGATTAGGTATTGGATCCATACCAAAAATTAATGTACCTAAGGATGGAGGTTGGAATCCCAACTGTACCATCAATAATACATGAGCATCTAATTACTCCTAGTTTTAGAAAAGAGATATCAAGAGATGGAAAATATATTTCAAGATTTTATGGGCCAACAAATAGATTTCATTTTTATCTAATAGGACCATCAAGGTGGAGGTTATTTTGTACATAATAGACTACCTTTACTTTCATTCTTCTTAGTGATTTTTTACACATCCATTCAGTAATTATTTTTCGTTTCAATATTGTTGTTATCCTTTCCTCTAAGTGCATATGTGCACATGTTATTTTTATTGAATTAGCTTCTCTTTTGTGTTTTGGTCTCCAAATTTTCCAATTTTTAGTGTATGTCCAAGTTTATCATAACCAAAGATTCTGAGTTATTTGACCAACAGCCTGGTCAAACCCTAAAAGTCACCAAAATTATTAGTAATTTGGCCTATCAAGGCCAAATTACTACCCCTACTATTTGAAATGTTACTAGAATGGTCAAATCCCCTATACAGTTGGTCAAACTAGTGAATTATAGTCTAAATGCATGAACAGAAAGGATATATAGGTAGTCAAAGTATCAAATATAGTCTCAATGAGGACCTAAAACAATGTTACATAGTCAAGTGTGTTCACAAGGATGATATGTTGAATTAAGAAAGGTCTTTATCAAGATTTAGTGATAAGTGCTTATGATTATGAGGAAAATACATGAACAACCTATTTATCGGGTGAAAGACAAGCATGGAGATGAAGGTTAAGGTGTAGTGAGTTTTATCATATGGTTCATGTTTTCTATTAGATTGATCAAGAAACCATGAATAAGAATGAAGATCAAATCTATCTTTCAATCTTCTTTGAGGTCGTTGACAAGCTATAGTATGTACAAGGCCAAGACATCTATAGAAAGTTCAAAAATAATATCTCCTACTCAAAAATTCATATACAATTATAAATTTAACCTACAGGCCTATAGGAGGAATAAATTCATAAGGTGGATAGGAGTGTCATGTAAAAAGGCATATTCAAGTTCAAAAGGCCTTATTTAAGGTTACTCATCATATGCACCTATAGTCAATCACCAAAAGGATAACTCTATAGGTCCCTTTTAGGGCTATATCAATCTTTTCTATAGGGAGTTCTAATTTGAAAGGTTTAATCACAAATGGTTAAATAATATGGTGGTGAAGTGATTCTATACAAGGCACATGGAGGGTGTGGCTATGTTTTGAAAAGGGAAAGGAAACATTAACCTATAGTCCTATATGAAAATTAACTTACAATTTCCATAAGATGTCCTAGTCAAGGAGGTTTTTATTAGTTTAAGGGTTTCTATTTGTTTTCAAGGAGGTTTTATGTGCCAATGGTGATGGTCATTTGTGAGGATCAGGTCATAACACATGTGATGCCTTGTTCAGATCTAATGAAGAATTAATAAAGCTAAAACTATCCTTAAGATTAGACTTATAGGCCTATAGGTTCACTTACAGATAAAAGTAAGGGATCAAAAGTAGGAGTATAGGTTTGTTTTGATAACTTTACATCAAGTGTTTTCTTTCCCAAGTGTTGTCTTCGTAGAATTTTTTCAAGCTAAGAGTGGGAATAATTTCCTCAAAATTTTTGTCCAAGGGAAAATAGATTTCAAAAGACTTTTCAAGAAGTCTAAATGAATTACAAAGGGTATTACAGTGAAGGGAAAAGGTGAAATACAAGAAACCTAAAGGGTATGTGCCCTTCGAGAAGGTTCATTACAAAAATCTTGAAGGGTATATACCCTTTGAGAAAGCTCAAAATAGAAGTTTCAAGGGAAAAATTCAAGAAGTCTGAAAGACTTTCCACATTTTCTGAAGAGGACCTTTTAAGAAATATCAAAGGGTATGTACCCTTTGGGAAAGTTTAAAAGACAATGTTCAGAGGGTCACTTAAAAAAAAAGGCCAAAAGGACACTTATTTTTTTGAAAGAAAGGCTAGTTTAAAATTCTAAGGAGCTTCTTTTTCAAAAGGAAAGTTCATTCACAGAAAACCCAAAGTGCCCTTTAATAAAGTACATTTATAGAAAATTTGAAGGACTTTTCAAGGGCAAGTGTACCTTTTATTCTTTTATAGGGTCACTTGGACAAAATCTTAAAGGGCATCTTCAAATTATCGAAGGGTATTTTTAGAAAAGTCACTTCGTAAGAATATTTAAGGGTATCTACCCTTTAAGAAGGTTCACTTCAAGATTTCAAAGGACTTTTTCAAGGAAACTGAAGGGTATGTGCCCTTTAAGAAAGTTACTTTCAATATTCCAAAGGGTCACTTATGAAGGCCCGAAGGGATCTTTCTTTCAAAAAGTCTTTAAGACAAAAGCTTGAAAGAAACATTTCCTTCATAATTTTTGTCCAAAGCAAACAAGAGGCAAATCCCTAAGAGCCAAAAGTAAAGTCTAAAGGGTAAGTTGAGAGATAATTCTTGTGGACAATTTATCTATGATAAAATAATAGAGGGAAGAAAATAAGAGTAGAAGGCTAGGAAATAATAAGGAATTAAATCTAAATATATCTCTCACTCATCAAGATCTTTATCCATGTAAGAAAGGGCTATTTATAGTGGATTGCAAAGCTTTAGTTGACTATTTGATAAAATCATGGTTCTCCTTTGTTTTCATGTAATCCAAAGCTTTCAAAATTTTAGGTAGTTTAAGTGGAGTTCTCCATTCAAGATATGGCATAGATTTTCATGCAAGTGGAGACCATTAGAGATTGACTAGTCTTAAGTTTGAGTTGACTAGACAAGCTTGTTACACATCTTCCTTATTTTCCATGCAAAGTGGAATAATCTCTTCTTTCAACTCAGCTTTCAAAAAAAGTAAATGTAGTTCTTTATTTACAGATTTGGTATAGTATTCCATGCAAAGGAGAATTTTGACTGTCAATGGGCCCACCATCCATAATTCTAAGCTAACCTTAGATTCATGCATATTTGAAGATTTTTGGAGAATGTATTATTTATTTTAAATATTTTCCTTTCAAACTAGCCCCATCACCATACTTATATGCTAAAGTTTGGAGAAGCATGCAAAATTTTGTAGAGGGAAAAGATTTTATTAAATATTCTAAACATTTTAAAAGGTGTTAAGTCTTGAGTTAATTAACCAAGACTAACCCAACCCTTTTTAGAACTCCACTTAAGTCTATTTTAGGTTTTGAAAAGCTTATTTATTGGCTTAATCAGACTATTTAGAAGGATCCTTGAAGTTGGAAGAAAGAAATTATAAGGTAGACCAGTGATCAATAAAGAAATTTTAATTTTGAATTTATGTTTTAGAAAGAAGAATAGTGTGTATTTGATTATGCATTAGTGTATAAGTGAGATTTGTCTTCTTTTTTAGGTCCCTTTGTCACCTATCTTTCTCTATCTCACCCTTTTGCAGGTCATTTGAAGTGGGTTTCAACCCTTCATCTAAAACATTTTTTATTAAGAACATAATTATAGATTTCATTTGATTATATGTGTGCATTTATTTTAGTAACTTCAAAGGATTCAGAAAATTTAGGTGTATCACTCCCTTTTAATTAGAATTTCTTTTAAGTTTCTCTTCCTTTTTTCAACCCAAATAATCATAGTAGATCTAACTGATAAATCTAAAGGGAACCAACTCTCTTTGGAGGTTCTTCTCAACACAGAGTCACCTACACTCTAGAAAATTCTAATTATATCAGCTAGAGTGAGGGCGTACATTTCACACATTCAAGTAGGGTACACTCTTGAATGATAACATTGTCTAACAATAAGATACACCTAATGGTTACCCATATGAGCATCAAGGAGTTCCTTTTGAACAATGATATAAATGAGAAGAGAGCTAGCTGGATAACTAAGGTAATGGATTATTATGTGTAAATTAAGGTCACAAAACTGATTAGAGGCAAAATATTGTGTGAGCATCTAGCACAAGACTTGCAAGAGGCTAATGAGCTTATTTTGGTGTCAAATGATGAAGAGGTTAAAACTAGTCATACTTCACCTTCTAGCTAGTTTCATGACTTGGTAATTTATCTCCAAGATGGTATTTATCCCTCTCATCTCAATGCTTCAAAGAGAAGATAGTTTAGATTGAAATCAATTCCATCTTTTCTTATTGATGGTGTTTTTTTCAAAAAAGACATCAATGGAATGTTGTTATGATGTGTAGAAACAAGCTAAACTCAAAGATTGCTTAAAGAATTCCATGATAGACATGGTGGAAGACATTTTTATACAATAAATATATCTCTTAAGATCATGAGAGTTAGGTATTATTGGCCTAGTCTATTTGGTGATTACCATGTATGGGTTAGAAAGTTCAAATAGTGTGATATGTTTGTAGGAAAAGTCAACCTTACATCCTTACCTCTTCAACTAATTATGGTAGATTATCCCTTTGTTCAATTGGGATTGGAATTTATTGGCCTCATTAATCCTACTTAAAGTTTAGGGCATAAATGGATTCTAATAGCTATAGATTAATTCACATGTTGGACAGAAGCAGTAACATTAAAAGAAGCAAACAAAACTAATGTTTTTGATTTTTTTGAAGGTTTGATTACTAGGTTTGGAGTCCCTTAAATTATTATTTTTAACAATAAAATGGATTTTGTGGGATATAGGATCATCTAATGGGATATCTAACATGGATTTTATCTTAGCACTTCATCAAGCTATTATCCACAAAGAAATAGTCTTGCTGAATCTATGAATAAGAACCTATTGAGGATCACAAGAAGGAATATTGAAGACAATCAGAGGTCATGGCATCTCAAGTTGAAGTTATCTCTATGGGCTGATAGGATCACCTACAAAACATCAATAACGAACTCTCCATACAAGCTAGTATATGGTAAGGAAGCAAGGTTACCTATTTCTCTTGAATTTCCCACTTTGAAACTAATGCATCAGCTTGAGTTGTTGGAGAATGAGCCTATGGAAATCAAGTATAATGAGTTTATAGAGTTGCATGAGATAATAAGCTAGTCCATTCTAGCCATGTAAATTCATCAAGGATAGGTGAAGAGAAATTTTGACCAAGGAGCTTCTTCATAAAGTTTCAAAGATGGAGATTTGGTCCTTAAGTGCAATAAGGATAGATCTAAACCAGGAAGGCACACAAAGTCTTATTGTCTTTGGAGTAGCCCATACATAATTTTTAGATATAAATCCTACAATGCTTTCCAACATTCAAAGTTGGATGGTCAGGAGCTTCCAATCATAGTCAATGGGATACATCTGAAACATTATTATTGAAGAGCAAAGCTCCTTGTACATTGTTAGATTATTTTATCTCTTTCAAGTGTTATTCATTCATAGTATTTTCATTCTATTTTTTTCCAATAATTTCTTGTTTACACATTTGATTTGTTAGTTAGCTTTCCCATTTTATGTTTCCCTTCAATTTTGAAGGATGAAAGTTACTTCATGTTCGATTAAAGGAGATTTGTAGTCATGGATCAGGTTTACCATTATTTTTTTGAGTTCTATATCATATATACGGCTAGGTTCTTAAGCATAGTAGGCATGTTTCCCAATAGAATCACCAAAAAATTTGACAATTTTTTACCCTATAGGTCAAAATTGTAACCTCTATGATTCATAACTTTGCTTAAACATGCCTTTTGAAGAAGGGGAAGAGGACCAGGCTGGGGGAATACTTTGAAAAATCTTAAGATAAAATTCATTCATAAAATTTTCTAAAAGAAATACAAGAAGACTGGTTCATTACAGAAAGGTTGAAGGACTATTTTCCAAAGGGAGAATGACTTTAACATTTTTACCAAAGGTTCTACATTTTGAAGGGCTCATCACGGTTCCAAAGGGACATTTATAGAAATTTTGAAAGGTGCATACCCTTCAAGAATATTCAAAACAAGAATTCTAAAAGGTTATTAACCCTTTGAAAAAGGATAGTTGAGAAAAATCCAAAGGAAATGTGACATTACCAAAATTTCAAAGGGCACATACCCTTTGAGAAGGTTCAAAACAAAATTTTGAGGAAGCCTGAAGGACACTTCACAGAGAAGGACATTGGTAAATTTTTTGAAGGTCCTTTACAAGAAACTAAAAGGGTATATACCCTTTGGAAGAAGGCATTTATCAAAGGGCAAATTTCATTTGTAAAATTTAAAGGAAAAAATGTAAGAATTAGAGCTTTGGACATTTTGTCTAATAGATAGAAGCCAAAAGAAAGAGGACCATTTATAAAATTTTGAAGGGCACTTTTCAAAAGAAGAGTCTACTTGGAAGTTTATGAGGGGTACTTGGAAAAACCTAAAGGGTCCTTTTCACAAAGCCAAGGGTACACACAAAAGTTCTGAGAGACACTTTTGAGATTCCCAAAGGGTATCTACTCTTTGGTAAAGTTCATCACAGAAATTCTAAAGGAATTATTTCAAATAAATTATGTGAAAGAATTACTTTGGAAGACTTTCCAAGAGAGATAACCCATAGGTAATGATAAAGATGAGGACTTTCCAAGAGAGATAACCCATAGGTAATGATAAAGACAAGGAATTTAATTCCCATGGATAATTTGTCCATAAGAAAGTGAAAATGATTCAAGTGGAAAAGAAGTTTGAAAGAATTCCTTCAAATAAATTGTTTGAAGGAATTCCTTTGGATGTTTTACCAAGTGAAAGTTTGAGGAAAAGACAAAGAGCCAAGAGAAAGTTTCCTTTAGACTTTCTATCCAAAGGAAATAAAGAGAAAAAGTAGAAGAGAGAAGTTTGAGATAATTCCTATGGATAATTTTTCTATAGGAAAATGACTTGACAAAATTTTGAAGGCCAATGAAAAAAAAGAAGAAAGGAGATGAAAAGGCCCAAAAGAATAAACCTAAGAGAAATACATGCAAGGTGGAAAGATATAGATAAATGGATAATGAAAATACAAAGTAATGGAGAGCCAGATAAAGTGAGAGATGTCAATAATGAATATAGATAGATTAAAGGGTTCTTCATGCAAATATTTCCAAGAAGGATTAGACATGTTTAGGTGTAACTGTTTTAGCATGACATCTTCAGTTCTAAAGATGAAGACTCATTTTCATGAAGGAATCATGTTGTTTAATGTTGGAGAGCTTAACATGATTTACGTGTATGCACTCTTTTTAGTTCCAAGGTTTTAAAATGTTCCAATAGTTTAAACAAAATTATAAGTTTGGCATTAGCATTGTTTTCATGTAAAGAGAAGCCTTTCAAATGTTCCAATAGCTTAATAAGAGTTCCATTTTTGGAGGTGGGTGTGGATTTCATGAATTTGAAAGATTAGCTCAAGATGATCCCACCATCTACTTTCAACACCAAAGGATTTTTCATGAAAGACAAAGACAAGAAAAGACAAATTTAGAAAGCTTTGTTATCTTGGCATAATAGAAATTGAACTTGGGCTAATGAAATAGTTGTATTCTTCTTCTATTTTCAACTCCAACCTCTTGGTTGTTATGTGTTTTTCTATATAAGTTGGCCTTTTAGCCTTAAAATGTATCCATATTTTGGCAAGACAAGATTATTCCAATGATTAAGTTATAACCTTTTTTTAGATTTATAAAAGGATAGTTTTCAATTTTGAGCTACTAGTATAGTGTATTTGTGTCATTGATTTGCATAAGTTATAGAGTTTTCTTCCTTGTAAAGTCTTGATTCTTACCTAGTTAATACTTGGTTAAATTATTTAGGTCATGCTCTATTTTTAAGTGTCTTTTGGATAGAATTTTAGTGGATGCAAGTGGTTGATTAGTGCTTTCAATTAGGCCTATTCTTTCATTTCCCCCAAGTTTTAGTTACTAGATAAAACCTTTTTGTGAAATACTTATGCATATTAGTCATTTGGAGTTGAAATTCAAACCTTATTCTTGTCTAAATTAGTGTTTTTAGGATCTATAATTGAGTGTATCAATAAAAAATATAGGTGTATTACCATTATTAGATAAGATTTCCATTCATGTTTCTTTCTCTTTTCCTGGTAGTTTATAGCATAAAGTAAAGGTCCTAATTGATACATAAAAGGGAGATAGCCCTTATAATTTAGAGATTAAATCCATTGATTAGGTCACTCACATCCTAGGATTTCTTCCATATTTTAATAGATTGTGAAGGCTTGAAACTACCTTCATAGGGGTGCAAGTCTAATTGACAATAGGCTGAACATAAATCTAGAGTCACCAGACAATAAACCTATTGCTTGGGTAGAAAAATAATGTATGTAGGGGCCTTAGGTGAATTGTGGATAGTTTGATAACTTTGTATGTGCCTTGTGACTCCCTATACCCTAAATAAAATAATTCATAGTTTGTTGTGAACATGTAGAAAATGTGTTGGATGTCACTAGTCGAATGTTATCATGCTTAAGGTTTTGTGGATACTTATAAATGTCATGGTTATGGTTATTAATGGTATGGATATGGTTATTTTAATCTCTCTTAATTAAAAAAATGATTATTATTGTTTCACCATTGGATGGTAAAAGTCATGATGAAAACATCAACCAAGCACATTAAGATAAGAATAGGGCACGATGCTTTGTTTTTGACAAGGGATGAAAATAGACCCAAAGTGGGATCAACTAAATGAATATAATCTTTTCAAATGATATGCATGAGTGATCATGAGTTGATAAAAAAAGGTTTCCTAACCGTAAGGTGTCAAGTAATCTCTAAATCCCTTGATTTATATATAGCCTAAAGAGAAGATGGGTGATATGTATGATAACCTCATGTGAATTAGTTTGACCTTTTTATAGGTTGACTAAGAATGGTAATAGACAAGTCCATGTCATATGCTAGATGTAGACTAATCAATGTAGGAAGTCTACATGGGAAAGTTGATTGTGGCTTCCAACTTATTATGCTATTTGAGAGCTGATTGTGGATTTAAAATTTGTTGTGATAGTGGGTCATTTGATTTATTATGGTATATTAAAAGATGATCAATGTGGGAATCTTTTAAAAAATTGTTCTACTTTTGAAAAAGTTATTGCCTTTGTTCAATGTTCTTGATAGTTATCCTTCAAGGGAGAAGTCTACCTTATATGTGGCAATTTTTATTTTATTTTTGGGTTGTTGTCCTTCAAGGGAGTAGTCTATAATGCTTAAGATACTAACCCAAGTAATATTTTGATATCCAAATTATTTTTGGATGCAATGGGTTTAGACATGCACAGGTCTAATTAGGTTCTCAAGTTTACCTTTATGTGGGAAAAACTTAAACATAAGAAGGTCAATGATATGTGAAAGGGTGTGGTTTTGAAATACAATGACCATAAGATTCCATCTTGTTAGAGATAAAAAGTATCCATAAGAACCATGTTATTGGTAGAGCCATGATACCCATATTTAGGATTAGGCTATGAATCTGATGGTTAATCACATAGTTCTAGAGGTTGTAATCAATTATCTTCAAAATGAGAGGAGAGAAATAGGTGAAGGTTAAAATCTCATAATCAAGGGTTGAGTTTAATTTAGATAAAAAGAGTGAGCTTGATCCTTCCTTAACATAAACATGGATGTAGATGTGAAGCATTGAAAGGCTCAAGTTTTGGTTTACCTTTGAGAGAGGACAAATGATAAGATCTTGATCCATACTTATGGGTATGATGTAGGTTCCAATCCAATTGAAATCAAACTTGCCTCATTCACTCTTTTCCATGTTGGTCATGTGTTAGTTTTATTTTAGGATGAGGTCTTTGATATTGAATTCTCATTGTCTAAGGTGCTTGTTATAAGTGAATTTGATATGTTCTTGATAGATACAGAGTTGGGTGAGGGATGTTAAATGACCTTCATCAAGTAGCTCAAGTTGAGCTAAATGGTGTTGACAAAAATATTATTCAAAAATAAGATCTTGAAAAGATATGTGAACAAAGGGAATTTGGATTTCAAGAGGCAAGATTGCCTCTGCTCTAAATACCAGAGTGAAGGGATTAACACCCATAGAGGTTTTAATTCTAGTACATTAGGCCCATAAGGTTAATGGGAGGTGCAAGTGTCAATCCTGACTTAAAGCATGACAACTTTGGTTAGCATTTTGTTAAGGATTTTATTAGAGGATTTTAACTATCCATTTGCTTGTAGTTGGTAAGGTGAGGAAAAGCTTAAATTAATGCCAAATGCATCACATAAACCTTGGAATTACTTATTTTTGAAGGATTTTCCATTATTCATGATGATTTTCTAAGTAAAGCCTAAATGATAGATGATATGATGGTTGATAATGTCAATAATCTTCTCTACTTTGGTCGAGATAAGAGGAATAGCTTTCACCCATTTGGTGAGGTATTCAGTGGTTGTGATGATGGAGCTATGCTAGGATTTGATTTATTGAATGAGATCAATCCTCCATTATGAGAAAGGCCAAAATTTGTTAGATGTTTAGAGGCCATTAGCTAGCATGTGATGCAAATTAGCATGCTATTAACATTTAACACACTTTTTTTCATAATCAAAATAGTCTTGGTTGAGGTTGGGCCAATAGTAACTAAGGTGAAGGATATGTTTAGTGACCACTATACTACTAAAGTGTCACCCATAGTTCCCATCATGAGTTTCCTTGATGGCATGGGAAGCTTCATAGCTACATAAGAAATGAAGAAGGAGACCATCAAAAACATGTTTGTAAATGATTCTCCCTAGTATGGTATAATGAGATGTACTTTGAACAAAATTTATACAAATGTTCCCAGAGATGTTGGGAGGAATGATGCCTAGGTTGAGGTAGTTGAAATTTGTTCATACCAAATGTTGGATGGGGATTCCTCCACATTATAAATGGTAGGGAATTTAGATTGGCTATAAGAGGGTATGGTAAAACAATGAATGGTGATAAATATTTTGGAATTACAAGGCTAAGAAGGGATATACGAAGCAAGGCAAACCATTTTATCCACAAACTTATTATTATATTGGGGAATGGATTGTATGAGGTAATGTTCGAATGATTTTAAGAGTTTATCAACTAAAAGTTTATATTTTTCTAATACATCATTCTTAGCTTGATAGGATCAATTGACTTGGTTGACCACAAGCTAGGAATCACCAAAGATATGGATTGTCTTAATTCCTAAGGTTAGAGTAATTTAAAAATCTATCACTAGGGCTTCATACTTAGCCATATTATTGGTACATTCAAAGTCAAGTTTGAAGGGGAGAGTAAGGGGTTTAACATCAAGAGGAATGAGAATAACTCTCACACCCCCTCCTTATTAGTACTTTAAGCCATCGAATAACATTGTAATTTGGTAGGTTATGCCATCTTCTTGAAAAAGAGTCATGATAGACTCATCCAAAAAAGAAAGAGGAGGTAGTTGGTTGTTTGGTAAAGGAGCTTTGACCTATTGGTTGATAATGACCTACCCTTAAATCAAATTTTACTATAGGAATTCAAGATTGAATTTAGCTTGGAACATAAGCCACTTAGTTATAGATTAATTTTGGTATGGTTTAGAGTGCATGTACTTGAGTGGGTCAGTATTATTTATGACATAGGTTTTATGGTTAAGAAGGTAGTAGCAGAGTTTGGTGGCCATGATGGTCAATGCTAAATAGAGTTTTTTGGTATGTGTATACTGAGTCTAATATTATACAAGTGTGTTTCTAATTTAGTATATGGCTTTCTCTTTGTGTTGTTCATCTTAGTGAGCCAACATTACCCTTAGGGAATGGTTGGTGGTAGAGATATATAGGTAAAATGGGTGGTCATCCTTAGGAGGGGTGAGGACAAGTGGTGACAAAAGGTATTGTTTGAGTAAATCAAAGGCCTTTTGATAATCACTATTCCATTTTAAAGAGATATCCTTCTTTAGAAGGTGATGGAATGGTTGGGACCAGTTTAAAAGCTAGGAAATGAAATGGTAAATGGATTGAAGTTTTCCATATAAGATAAAAAGTTTCTTAAGTTTGGTTGGAGGAGGTATGTCCAAAAATACACTAACTTTAGCAAGGTCTACTTCAATTTCATGAAGAGAGATAATAAATCCAAGAAGATTTCCTGAAAGGACCCTAAAAATGCATTTCTTGGGATTAAGGTGAACATGATAATGGATAAGGCATTAAAATATGATCATAAGAATATTCAAGTGATATTTTTAGAGTTTTTATTTCCCAAGAAGGTCATCCACATAGTCTTCTATAATCTTATGGATGATATCATGGAAGATATAAGTCATGACACATTAGTAGGTTGCACCAGTGTTCTTTAACCTAAAAGACATGACTCTATAGTAAAAATTTCCCCAAGAGGTGTTAAATGAAATTTTATGCTAATATTTAGGAGCAATCAATATTTGATTATAACCTAAAAATCTATCCATGAGAGATAACATCTTGTGATTGGCCGTAAGATCAATAAGCTGGTTAATGCTCAGTAGAGTAAAGTTATCCTTAGGGAAGGAAAAGTTAAAGTCACAAAATTCCACATAAATTCATATATCCCTAGTGATTTGGTGACAGTTATAACATTTAAGACCCATTGGGGGTAGTCAATGGGTTAAATGAAGTTTACAGATAGGAGATGCTAAAGCTCTTCTTTGATAAGAAGGGGCTATATGAGGATGCATGCATCAAAGTTTATATTTAATAAGCTTGGAATTATGATGATTGAATATGTTATGGGTAGTAATTATGGGGTAAATCTTGGGTATATCACTATAAGACCAATGAATGCTATGTTACGATCTTGGAGGAAAGATGAGAAATTTTAAAGTTTTATAGCATTTAATGATTGGTCCAATTTAATAATGTATGGGTTATCTAGAGTGACCAAGTTGATATATATGATGGATTAATTTGACATGGTCAAGGCATAAGGAGGAAGATATTTTTGGATAAAAGAATCCCCCATGCCGAGGTAGGTAAGAATGGAATCATTACATTGATGTTGGATGGTGTTAATGGTAGGAGAATCATTCTCTACCATTTTAGGGTGTACAAGTGGAAGGAATTTAGTTTGGCCACCATTTTTGTAGATGAGAGACCCAAAAATAATGATATTGACTATAAAAAAAATTAAGGGATGATGTCAAGATCTTCAAGCAGGGAAAATGGTTGGGTTGGTGAGGATGGGATATCTTCCTCCATGATGGCAAAGGGTTTGGGTGAATTAGTTGAATGTTTAGGTGGTTCATACCCAATGCCACATGAATCATGAGGTTTCAAATTTTTGATATGGGGTAACTCATGAGGCCCTTGTTCATAGCAACCAAGGCCAAATCTTTTCCAAGCACATCTATACATATATAACTTAGCAAACACTAGTTTATTGAGATAGGAAAAGTTAGATGTAAATGGTTGGATAGATAAAGTAGTGGTAGGGGATAGAAGTAGCTGATTAATTATTCCATAAATTAAATTTTTTTTATGGTTAGATATCTTGAATGGGATGATGGTTCCAATGTTAGTGTTTATATCTAATTTTTTCTTTTTCTTAAGTAAGAAAAGAAGAAACTAGTTAAGAAGGGTGTCTAGAAGAATGCCTATTGAATACACTTGTGTTGAATCCAAACTTTGTGAGAACTCCTATTTAGATAGGGAATAATTAAATATAATAATAAATCATTAACACAAAACTTCTTGGTTAGACAAGTGGTTGGGTGGATTGCCTAGTGTGAGATAAATCCTAGAAGTGAAAGCTTTCTAGGAGGCTGTCAATCCACTTTCTTTAAAACACTTAAGTGGAAATGATAAAATAAATATATTTAACTTAAATTAACTTAAAAATAAAATAAAACACATTAAATTATATCTAATTAATTGAGAAACTTATATGCTTTGTGAAGTTAACCAAAATGAAGCAGCTAGTTTGATTACACTAATGCTGAAAATTAGTTAAGGCAAGGTTATGGTTTTGGGTTTTATAATTTGATAAGGGTAAAAAGAATGTTTTTGTTTAGGTTTATTAAGATAATAAAATTATAGGGATGTATTATTGAAAATGAAAAAATAAAAAGTAACTATGGTATCAAAATGATGAGGAGGTAAAGAGGGTGAAGGTGGCAAAGGTGCAAAAAGGGCAAACAAGGTAAATGGGATCACAATGGCAAAGGTGGTAAAGGAGTTCAATGGATTAAGATGGAAAGTATATTTATGGGAATAGGTTAAGGGAATTAATAAAAGGACTTAAGTAAATGACTAAAATGAAGGAAAACAAATAAGGTTACCTTGAGGCTTGTTGATGTGGTTGATGTTGTTGATGATGTAATGAAGGAATCCCATTGCAATTTTGATAGAGTTTTATTACATTGAAATATTTTCCTCCAAGATGTGTATGACATCCAAAATGATGACCTCCTTCAAAGACCTACAACAAGATCTTAATAACCAAATACTAACTTCCAAAATTTTCTTGGGTGAAGGAGAAGGGGGGTATTTATAGCATTTATTGTCAAGAACCATGCCAAAAGATGGAATTGTAAAAGTATGGCACCATTTCACATGTGGTATATGAATTAGTAAAATATGAGGTTTGTGGGGAATCCCATTTGGGTTGGTGAGTCCCCTACATTGCACATGAGTCCAATTTTTAATGAAAATCATGCACATGGGTCTAAATGAGGTTAAAGACTTTTCACCACCCTTTATTATCTTCATCCAATCACTTAAAGATATGGAACACAAAATGTGGAGTTATTTTACATGTGGTTCATGAATGAGTCAAAGATGAGGTTGGAGGGGATTCCCATTTGTGTTGGTGAGTCTCCCATTTGGGTTAAAAAGTAAAAAATGGGTGTTCGTTGTCTTTCCTAAAGCACTAAAGAGGTAGGTATCTCATTTTGAAGGTCACTTTTATGTGTGAAGGAAAAATAAATGTTGAATGATTGCCCCTTAAGGGGAAATTCACCATATTTCAAGGGTGGGGCTTTGTGATGCTTAAATAATGTCATTAATCACCTTGGGAAAGGGTCCTAGGTGGGGTATGATGTCCCACAACAAGCCACCTCACATCTAGGCCATGACACTTACCCTATCACCTTGCATGTCACTTGCCATGTCACTTTCCATGTCATATGCTATGCCACTTTTCATGTCACATGTGATATCATAATGAATAGTGATAGAGAATAGTATGTTTAAATAATATTTTTGGATAGGAGAATAGTGATTTGGTTAGGTTAATAAGGGTTTGTTAAGGGTTAAGAATTTTTACAGGGTCTTTATGGGGTCTTAAGACATTTAGTCATTAGAAACTGTAAGTGTGTAGTTTTCTAGTGTCTACATTTTTACCCTTTTTATTATGCAACTTTGAATTAACAAGATACAAAGTAAAAATAAATTGCTTGTTTAAAGGTCAAGGTGTCCTAAGTATGGGAGGAGGTGTTCCCCTTCAAATTGAGAGTTGATGAAGAAAGGCTGAATCGAGTGTAGGTTTGATAAGAAGTTGGTGGGGGGGGGGGGGGGGCACTAGGTGGTGCCACATGGTAACTAAGCATGTGAAATGCCAATGGGTGAAAGGTGACTAGGCATGGTAGTTGAGATTGTGAAAATACTAAAGTTTCCAATGTTGGTAAAAGTAAGCTCAATCTTAGAAGGACACATGATAGGGATAACCAATCCACAACATTAGTCATAGATGATTGGGTTAGGCCTAATAAGCCATCTAGGAAAGGTTAGTGTTGGATGTAAGTATACAAGGTAGGAAGTGATCTTGTGAAATAAAACAAGTGGTTAGGTCATGCATGAGGTGGTGTAAAAGTTCAAAAGTTAACATGGCAAGGTTTTTCAGTGTGATTTAAAAGTTGGCATAAAACATGTTAATGGTCTGGGTCAAAAGAAACCATTGTTAAGGTGGATGTGGTGAAATCATGGGTGGATTTGGTATGGGTTGGAAGGGGGATGGATGAGATGAATGCAAATGCACTCAAAAAGTGGATGCTTCCTATATAGTTCCATGAACTTCAAGCCAATGTAGTTCAATAAGGTTTGAGTGAGTGGTGTTCAAATTGGCTACCCCAATTTAATATGATGCAGTTAGGTCCAATTGAAGGATGTTGGAGAAAGGGAAGTTCTAAATGGTGAAAAATATGGGTATCAAATAGTTTTTTGATTGGTTTGGTAAAAAAATGCTAGATGAGATTACCTAGGAGGCAATTAGATGATTGCTTCAACTGTGTAAAAGGAATTTTTAGCCATGGATAAGCAGGTTCAAGCATGAAAATTTTGCCACCATGTTAAATAAAAGAAAAGGGAGAAATATGCTTTATCAGGCTTTAGAAAATTTGGAACTACTCAAACTACCATAGTCATTCAATGAGTTCTTTCATCACCATCTAAATAATTTAACATTGTGCACACTCCACAACAATTTCATTAACAGGCTATGGGAGTGTATTATTCAATGATTCAGGGGAGAAAAGTAGTAGAGTGGGTAAATGAGAAGAGGGGAAAATTCAAACCCTTGAACCTTGAGCTAATGGGGCCCCAAAATAAGTAAGCATTGAGTTTTGAAGGAAGTTAGAGAAAGACTCCGAGTGGGTTTGGAATATGGAGCAAGGCAAATAATAATATTATTAATTAAATGAGGGAGCAAGATAAAAATAGGAAAGAAAATAAATGGTATAAATGGAAAATTGAGATGGAAAACCTAACCAAATTTCATGCATTAAATCAACGACCTAAAGGACATGAGGAAGCAGACAAGGAGATGTACATAGAAGTGGTACAACTGGTGACCACACTCTGAAGAGGTGGAGGTTGAATGGTAGAAAATAAAGGGGATCTAAAATGGAATGAGGTGAAGGTAGACTAGGAGATGGATGAAGAGGTAATTGAAGAAAAAAATGAGGTCACATATAAAGATGAGGGTGGAGAAATATGGAAGGAGCTAGCCATGGACATATAGGAGGAAAAAAAAGGAAGGTTGGGAAGAACAAGGAATGTCTTCAAGATGATAAAAATGAAAGTAAATGAAGAAAATGGAGAGGATGGTAGAAAATAAAGAAAGGTAATGAGATGAAGATAAAGGATGAAGATCAAGGATGATAAGAATAAAAAGGAAGAATTGAAGCAGGGATACAAAGCATGGATACTAACACAGATGCAAAAGACAAGTGAGTACCAAGATGGAAAGAGGAAAAGGGGAATGCAAAATGCAAAAGGAAAGAACTAAGAAGAAGAAAAGAGGAAATTATGGAAGGCTTCTCAAAGGATAAATACCTAGGGAGAAACTAGTTGTGGAGGAAAAAAAGAAGACAAAAAGGATGGAAAAAAAGCAAATAAGAAGAATGGAAAATGGGTTTGATGGGAAGAAGGGAGAAATGACAAAAAATGGTGGTACATGTAAATAAAATGTATAACAATAGAAGAAACAAAAATCTTGCAAGATACACATTATGATGTGGAATTAGAGAGGAAACAAGAGTGATGAAGAGGGTGTGACAAACTATCAAGGACAAGTGGAAATGATGAGGATGGCAAAAGAAGATAAATTAGATAGGGGTCAAGTTTGGTAAAAAGTGGAGAGAGAGGAAAACAATGTAAAAAGTGGGTGGGGAAGTGAGTCACAAAACATGCATATGAAAACGTGTTGGGAGGCCAATGAAGCAAAGTAGGTGGTGGTTTTATGGGAGATAAGAAGGGTTTATGAGGAAGGCTATCAATCCTTATGTTAAAATATAATAACAAGATGAAGGGAGGGAGGTGGTGAGGAGATAGGTGGATGGGTGGAGGAAAATATATTAGGTAAGAAGGGAAAATAAAGTAAAAGATGTGGCTGAGCTAACCTCAAAAAGTGAGCACTACCTACATAGTCCAAAATGACCTCAGGCCAATTTAGTTCTCCTAGTAATCGGGGAAAAACTTAAGAGGAAGTATTAAATGGTGTTAAAACATAAGGACGCTTAAGAAATAATTCAAATCTCCCTTGATGTAGGATTCCCAAAGCAAGAGGGCACTGTTAGTAGTAGAAATGAGTGAGAAGAAAAAGGGGATGGGAATTATTTATTAGTGGCCAAGCTGACTGTAGAAGTGAAGTAGTGCCTACATAGTCGATGAACATCAGGCCAATGTATTTAAATTAAGGTTGGGTGAGTGGTGTTCAAATTGTCTACCCCAATTTAATTGACCACATGGGTTGGTTTGGGTTAATGGAGAAGGTGTCATAAAATAGTGGTTTTGGGATTTGGTGAAGGTGACGGTGAAAGTGCATGGTGTAGATTGGTGAATATTTACCATGATGATCCCACATTTAGTAGGATTAGAGACATGGATGGGTAAGGTATGATAAATTAGAAGGGAACACAATGTTAAGCACCATAAATGACCTTAAATATAGTTAATCCATAGAAGAGGTGCCTTTATGAGGAGGTTTCACCTTCTAAAATTATGCAAGGGTAGAATCTTGGAGATAACATCTACCACTACTAGTTGAGTTTTAGGAGGTGGGATTCTATTAGGATCTACATAATCAGTTTAGCCAAGGCTCATCACTACTATTAGTTGAGTTTTGTTGGTAGTATCAAAGTGATGACCTGCACAGAATTTCTTTGATTGCTAAGTAGATTCTACAAGTAAGGAAGTTAGCAGTGTGGTGAGTGAAAAATGATGGATCTTGCCTGACCTAAGAGTTACATGGGTAGGCTAAAAAAATGGTGGCCATGTCTATATCCTCTATCCCAATTCCCTAGAACCAATGACTTGGGATTATATTTAGAATGGGTATTGGTAGTAGAGAGATACATGTCTAGGATATTGGTTATATAATTGGATAAGGTGGCCATTTTCCTACCATTGATGAACTCTCAACTGGCACAAAATAAAATACTACCATGTTTGAGCAATCACTATCAATGGTTGGGGTATAACATGTTGTTATGATCTTGGTGGGCAGACTTCACTAATGACTCAAAGTTTTGGTGTAGCGGTTCATTACATGTGGTATCAAAGCCTCCACCTGGGTTCAAGTCACAGAGTGGGTGGTTATACCAGCATGGTAGTGTTCATTTAGGGCTTGTACATGTAGGGAATATTGGTGGTATGGGCACAAATCCAGCCTAGAGTTTGGGCTTTGGAAGCATGGTGGGATGTTATGGTCCTGGTGGATGGACTTCACTAATGCCTCAAGGTTTTGGTGTAGTAGTTCGTTACACACGCAAAGCCTATGATAATGGGTTAGTAGTAATAGGAGGGTAGAGGGGACAAGAAGGTGAATGTATTGTCATGAATTCATGGTAGCCTACATTTGATGGAAGAGTTTCTATAGCAGTAAGTATTTGGGAGTTACCACTACCAAAAATAGTGGTAGTTTTGAAGGCATGATCATTATAGTGGCCCATGGTTATAAACCAATTTATGTCAACTAAGATAAAGGTGATAATGATGTAAATGACCACTAGACCCATAAGGATCACAAGATGACAAAGCAAATAAAGACATTGGATACAGATGAGATGATAATGGAAATAAAAAGATATCATGATGGTGAATAATAGCTTTATCAAGATGACCAATTAGATTGAGAGTGATGTTTCCATATGAAAAGGTAAGTAGACATTACCATTTCAAGTGGCAAGACTATTCAAGGGAATCAATGACATCATATAACCTTCCCTTTTGGTGGAATGGAGAATCATGTTGGTGAGGAAGAATGGTCAGGTATTATATTTAAATAATTATGATAAAGATGAATATCTATCATTGATTTATTTGGTTCTACAGGTTATAGGAGTGCAAAGAATAACATAAGGTTGAAGATGGCAAACAATGGGAATAATGGTTGAGATAATCAATAACCTTTGCAACCCAAAATAATCAATATGGTGAATGTGTGGATCTATTGGATAGTGTAACATGTAATGGTGATAATATAAGTATTATTATATCAATAACAAGAGGAAAGACACCCATGGCCTAAGATTGAGCTTGAACTCTTACCTCTATAGTAATAAATAAGGTGATAATTTTACTATGCAAGATGCAATGCTAGAGAACATGACCATTGGCTTATCTATGGAGGGAACCCTCACTATCTAAGGGGATGTAAACGTAAGCAACAAATGGTAGTACCCATGTGAGTAGAACAACTAGAGTAGAGGGATGTAATGGCTATGATAAGTGAGTAGGGTGAAATACATAGAGCAAAATATGATTCTTGCTCTGTGTGGATTATTATAGAAGAGGAAAATAGAGTACACCCTTTAGTAAATACTAAGATAGGGGATGTTATAGATGTTAGTTTAGGGAATAATAAAGTAAAGGTATTGTTAAACACAAATATAGAGTCACCAGATAATCATCCTAGTTCTTAGGTAGGAAAACAATGTATTTAGGGGCCTTAGGTGAAGTGTGGATAGTTTGATAACTTTGTATGTGCCATGTGACTCCTCACACCCTAAATAAAATATTTCATAGTTTGTTGTAAACATGTGCAAGATGTGTTGGATGTTGTTGGTCAAATGTTATCATGATTAAGGTTGTGTGGATACTTATGATTATTATGGTTATGGTTATGATTGGTATGGTTATGGTTTTTGTAATCTCACTTAATGTAAAAACAATGATTATTGTTCTTGTAATACTGGATGGTAAAAGTCATGATGAAAACATCAACCAAGCACATTAAGATACGAATAGGGCATGATGATTTATTGTTGATAAGGACTAAAAATAGACCAGAAGTGGGATTGGATGAATGAATATAAGCCCTTTATTTTCTATGCATGATTAGTCATTAGTTGATACAAAAGGTTTCTTGATCACATGGTGTCAAGTAAGCTCTAAATCCCTTGATTTACAACTAGTCTAAAGGAAAGATAGGTGATAGGTGGTGTAAAGGGTAATGAGTGATATGTATGATAACCTCATGTGAATTAGTTTACCCCTTTTATAGGTGACCTAATAATGGTAATGTACAATTTTATGTTGTATGTTATATGTAGAGTGATCAATGCAGGAAGTCTACATGTGAAATTCGATTACAACTTCCAATTGATTTGTTGATTAAGAGTTGATTGTGACTTTAGGTTTTGATGAGATAGTGGGTATTTTGATTTATTGTTGTATGTGGGAAGTTGATCGATGTGAGAAGCTTTCAATAAATTGCTCTGATTTTGACAATTAACTTAATTATCCTTCAAGGGAGTGGTCTAAGATTATTGGCTTTGTTTAATGCTCTAGATAGTTTTCCTTTGAGGGAGCAGTCTACCTAATATTTGGCAATTTTTGTTTTGTTTTTGGGTAACTATTCTTTAAGGGAATAGTCTATAATGCTTAAGATATTGACCCAAGTAGTATTTTGGTATCCCAATGATTTTAGGATATAATGTGTTTAGACATGGACAAGTCTAATTAGGTTTAGAGGTTTACCTTTATGAGGGAAAATTTTGAACACAAGAATGTTAATGATATGTGAAAGGGTTTGGTTTTGAGAGACAATGATCATGGGATTCCATCTTGTTAGAGATAAAAGTATCCATGAGAACCATGCTATGGGTAGAAATATGGTACCCACATTTAGGATTAGGCTATGACTATGATGGTTAATCACATGGTTTATGTTGTAATAAATTGTCCTCAAAAGGATAGGAGAGAGATGGGTGAAGGTTAAAATCTTGTAATCAAGGGATGAGCTTAAGTTAGACAAAAATAGTGATCTTGATCCTTCCCTAACAAAAAAATGGATGCAGATGCGAAGCATTGAGAAGCTCAAGTTCTGGTTTGCTTTCAAGAGAGGACAAATGATAAGTTCCTGATCCATACTTATGGGTAATTATGTAGATTTCAAGCCAATTGAAAGTAAACTTTCCTCATCTAATCTTCTCCATGGTGGTCACATGTTAGTTTTCCTTTAAGACAAGGTCTCCAATATTTAAGTCTTGAGGTTTGAGGTAAGGTTGGTTAGGCTTGATGGAGAAGGGTAATCTCCAATAGTTTGTTGGGATAATTTGAATCCTAAATAGGTTAGGTGGTGTTCAAATGGGTTTCCATAATTTGATATACCACTTGGTTCAAGTTAGGTTGATGGATAGGTTTGGTTGACAGGTTGAGGTAAAAAAGCCAAGGGTTAGTTCAATTAATGGTTAAGGTATGGTTGAAGTTAATAAATGGTTAAAGCCTTATGGAAGGAAAGTTCCTCTAGTTTATTCTTTGCATGGGTGGGAAAATGATCCCAAAGTGGAGGTGTTTCTTGTTGGGTTTGATTAGAATGTTGAGGGTTTAAAGGGCATGTCTATGGAATGGACATTTTATCCTTTCCCTTATCATTTTGTTGGACCTGAGAGTGGGTAACCCTATAAATGGTGTGGATAAAGGGAAGTGTTGATTTAGCTTGCTTCTTCAATTCTTCATCACTATTAGATGAGAATTGGGGAATAGGCAAGTGTTGGGTAGGTTTGGTTGATGGTTGGGTTGGTAATGGGATCATAGGAGGTTCATTTGATAGCATATTATCCTTGACGTAAATTTGGTGGATAATGGTTTTATGAGCCTTGTGGTGCTTCGTATCATGTCCAAGTATCTTATGGTAAGATCACGCATGGTGGTCATTATACCATGATGGTTTTGGGCATGAAGGGTCAAATTTTTTGATAGGGTCAAAAGTTTTGATAGGTGGTAAGGTTAAGAAAGAGGTTTACAATAACCTTTTTTAAATGGTTGAATAATATTCATGCAAAGGTGTTGAAGGTGATAGGTTTTTAGTTTTGGGAGCATTCCTAAAATTAGTTTCTACTACATAAGTTATGGGTGGTGGGGTAGTTTTGGTTTTTCAATTAGGTTAGGATGGCTTGGTTAAGGGAGGATCATTTGATAATAGATTATCCTCATATAAGTTGTGTATGAGTGATTAGAGATATTTGAAATTCTCTATGTCATGTCGAGGTGTCCTATGGCATGCATAGACTATGTTGGCATTAAACCATTTTGATTGAGGACATGAAGGGTCAATAGTTTTGACATGTTAGAAATATTTGAGAGGTGGTAAGGTTAAGGAGGAGTTTTTCAATAACCTTTGTAAAATGGTTGAATAGGATTCAAGTAAAGGTGTTGGGGGTGATGGATTTCTAGGCTTTGGAGTGGGAGCCTTCTTAGGACTAGGCTTCACCCTAGAAGTTGTTTGTTGTGGAATTATTTTAGTATATTGGTTAGGTTGGGTTTGCTTGGTTAGTTTGAAAGTATAATATTTAAGAGAAGGGGGGGTGTGCATATATTTTGGGATGGTTTAAGAGATTCCACCATTTCAATAGGTTTAGTCAAAGTTTTCTTTGTTATACTTGATGGAGTTAGGTCTAATTTCAAATATTGGTGAGCTATGATAATAATAGGAAGTATTCCTAGATTATTGATGGGTTTGGTCAAAGAGGTGTAAGGATATTTAACAATTTTATATGGAAGTGGGTTAGATGGTTCCCCTATGGTTTTGGAGGATGGAGTATTTGAGGATGGGGTTGAGGTAGTGATATATTTGAGGGTGGATTAAATTGAAGCTAAGGTTTTGTGTTTGTTTTGATAAGGGAGGCCAAGATGATGCTATAAAGTGGCTCTATCGAGATTATGTTGTGAAGTTAGCTTTAGGCTTTGTAATAGCCTAGAAAAGGCCTTGTAGATAGGTTTGTTTCCTTGATCATTGATTTCAAATCCTAAAACCTTAGGTGGAGAAGATGGAATGGTTTCCCCATCTATGATTTTGGTGAAAGGTTCAAAATTTAGAGATGTTTATTCCATGGATGGAGTGGATAAGGTGACCTATTCTAAAGGAAGAGTAGGTGAGTCTATGGTGGGGGAGTAAGGTGTAATGGTGTCAAGTAAAATGAAAGAAGTGATTACTTCCTTTGTTTGGTAATCCAAAGGAATGGGAAGTGATTTCCCCACTTCAATGAGTGGGGTGGAAGAACTAGTAGTAATAGTTTTATCAATAACAACATTGATCATGTGCACCTCATAAGTGTGAGATGTTTCTGGTTGGCTTTGATTCACTAAAAGGGGAAGTGGAAATGATTATTTGGTTTCCTTAATTGTTTTTTGTAATCAAATTTGTAAAGGTTCTACTTGGTCAACAAGTGTATTGGTTAAGGTTGGTGTTATTATAGTTTCTTCAGTTATAGGTTTATTAAAGGCCAAAAGAGGGTGTACCATTGTCGCAGTTATCACATTAAGGTGTGAAACTATTTGTAAGTTGTTTGGTTGGCTTGAAAGGCTAGTTGGTTTGATAGGTTAACAAGTTGGTTGGGTTGATAGGTTGATTGATAGGTTGGTTGATCAGTTAAGGGTGATGAAAATGATTGGGTTAACAAGTTGGGTTGAGGTTGATATGATGGTTGGGGGAAATGGCCTAAACTTTGACAAGGTTGGGGTGATTAAGATGATAGATGTTGATAGGTTATTGGTTGGGCATGATAATAATTAAATGGATGATGATAGGTCATTGGTTCATTATAAGTGAGGTTTGATTGATTATGGATATCAAAAATAGATGGCCTAAGTTTTGACTCTAACGTAGTTATCTAATTTGTTATCACTACAACAGACTCAGGTGGTAGTTTAGGTGAAGGTTGATAGTTTATGAGTTGATTGAATTTAGAGTTTGATGATTTATAGGTAAGGTTAGGTTGATCATAGATAGGTTTGGGTTAGTTATATACAAGGTTGGGTTGGTTATAGATAAAGTTGGGTTGGTTATAGATAGGATTGGGTTGGTTGTAGACAAGGTTGGGTTGATTTTTGGTAAGGAAGGGAGGATAAGTGGCTTGTGATGCAAGGTAACAATTTAAGGAAAAAATATTCTTCTCGAAGATCCTAGAAAATTTAGGATCTCTAGGAGAGAAAATAGGAAAGATATCCATTGAACAAGGTATTGGAGATGGGGTATTAGAAAATAGGTTCTTGGTTAGTTTGATTCTTCAATTTGTAGTCTAGTAAAGACTATGTGAAGAATGGAAAGAAATGAAGATCACACCTCAAACATGAAGTAAGTAAAAGAAAACATTTAAGGAAATCAAAGAATGCACTAAGATACTTTAAATTTTAGATTTTTAATTATCTCTCTTTTGCCTATGCCTTGAAAAGTGTGAAGAAGAAATCTAGTTTGTAGAATAAGTCCTAAAGAAGGTAGTCTATGTTTGGTTTCAGGTTATGTTTAGGTGCTCAATAGAAGTTTGTATTGGATTTAATTATGTGGATTGGTACTTGGGGATTAATCCCATAAATTTATGATCCCATAGCTAGTTCAAGTGCTTAGCCAATAAATACCAATTTTCAAGGCTTATACTTAGCTAGAGAACTGAGTTGGTTATCCCCTTGGTGATCAAATCCAAGTACGATAGCTAGGAGGGGGTAAGGCGATACACTAGGTAGGGACATCCTAGTTAGGCCTTATCTCAAGCATGTTTGATGTTTAGTTATTCAAGTGGTTTGGTTTGTGTAACGTTTGTGATGCTACAATTAATGTGCTTGATTAATTAAACTATGTGAGCTAACCAACATAAGCAAATAATGGATGCAGTTAATTTTAAACAAAAACAATTTTTTGATTTATTTTCAATGAAGAAAAAAATAACTAAAATTAACATAAATTCAACATGAAAATTCAACCCTAATCCTAGGATGAATTTTATTTTGATATTTTATAAATGCAAAAAAAAGAGTGAAAATTTTTACTTTTTTATTTTCCAATTTTCTAAAATAAAAGAAACTAAAACTTATGTTTTGAAAGAAAGGAATGATTAATTTTTAGAAATTTAATTAAATATAAATGTAATTTTACTAATTCAACTAAATTTCCTAAAAAAACTAATTAACCCAAGAAAACTCAAGTGTCCCATCGGACGTGCCAAAATGTTTCTATTTGATTTTTGCTTTTTCTTTAGTATGAAAAGAAGAATCTAGTTAAGAAAGGTCTGTAGAAGAATACCTATTGAATACACATATATTGAATCCATAATTTGTGATAAATCATTTTTTTTTTCTATGGATTAATGACATGAAATAAGAAATCACCACCACAAAACTTGTTGGTTAGACAAGTACTTGGGTGGATTGCCTAGCATGAGCTAAATCCTAGAAGCGAAAGCTTTCTTGGAGGCTATCAATCCACCTTCTTTGAAGCACTTAAGTGGAAATGATAAAATAAATACATTTACCTTAAATGAATAAAAAAATTAAATAAAATACAAAAAATTATATCCAATTAACTTATAAGATTAGATGCTTTGCTAAGTTAACCAAAATGAAGCAACGAGTTTGATTACACTAATGCTGAAAATTGGTTAAGGTAAGGTTGTGGTTTTGGGTTTGGTAATGAATTGGATGGGTTTTATTGAGATAAAAAAATGAGAGGGATGGATTTTGAAAATTATAAAACAAAAAGTAACTAGGGTAGCAAAAGGATGAGGAGGTAAAGAGGGTGAAGGGGGCAAAGGTGTAAAGGGGCAAAGGAGGTAAATGGGATTACAATGGAAAAGGTGGTAAAGGAGGTCAATAGATTCAGATGGAAAGTAGATTAATGGATATAGGTTGATTTAATTAAGGTAATGACTTAAGTAAATTACTGAAATAAATAAAACCAAATAAGGTTACCTTAAGGATTGTGGATGTGGTTGATGTTGTTGATGATGTGATGAAGGAATCCCATGGAAATATTTTTAGATATTTATTTATTTGAATTATTATCTTCCAAGATGTGTATGACCTCCAAAATGATTACCTACATTAAATACCTAAAACAAGATCTTAATAACCAAATACTAATTTTAATCTTTTGCTTGCATAAAGGAGAGGGGGGATATTTATAGCATTTATTGTCCAGAATCATACCAAAAGAGGGAATAGTAGAAGTATGGCACCATTTCCCATGTGTTACATAAATGATTAAAAGATGAGGTTGGTGGGGATTCCCATTTGGGTTGGTGAGTCTCCCACCTTGCACATGAGTCCAATTTTGAATGAGAATCATGAACATGGATCTAAATGAGGTTAAAGACTTTTCACCACCCTTTCATGTCTTCATCTATGCACTTAAAGAGATATAACACAAAATTTGGTGCCATTTTCCATGTAGTGCATGAATGAGTCAAAGATGAGGTTGGTTGGGATTCCCATTTGGGTTGGTGAGTCTCCGATTTGGGTTAAAAAGTCAAAATGGGTGCCCTTTGTCTTTCTCAAAGCACTAAAGAGGTAGGTATCTAATTTTAAAGGCCACTTTCATGTGTGAAGGAAAATTACATATTGAATGATGGCCCCTTAAGGTTAAATTAACCATATTTCAATGGGGGCTTTGTGATGCTTAAATGAGGTCATTAAGCACCTTAGAAAAGTGTCTCAAGTGGGGTATGATGTCCCACACCAGGTCAACTCAATTCTAAGACATGTCACTTGTCATATCACCTTCCATGTCACTTGACATGTCATTTGATATGTCACTTGCCATGTCATCATGAATAGTGATAGTGGGTCCCAAAGTGAATAGTAATTTGAATAATACTTTCAAATAATACATTAAATAGGAGAATATTTATTTGGTTAGTTCAAGAAGGGTTGGTTAAGGGTTAATAAGGTTTAGGGAGTCTTTAGGGGGTCTTGAGGTATTTATTCATAAAAAATTGAAGTGTGTAGTTTTTTAATGTCTACAGTTAGGGTTACAGGAAGGGCCATGGCTTAGATTCCCATATTCTTGTGGAGTAGGGAAGTAATCTAAGGCTAAAATTATATATTCCCCAAGGGAAAGATGTTAGAACTTGGTTTCCACATGGTCTTGTACAGGAATCTAGGAAGAAGGGATAGATGAGCTAGTGAAAGCTTCATCAACATTTATTGTGGAAGTGTCACAAGTTTTTTTTGGTGGGGTTGTGTCATTAGAATATTGTTGTGAGGTTGACAAAGGAGGAAGAAGGACATCATTAGGCTGATAATTCATATTATAAGATGTGAAAGGACTAGGGTCAGGATGGATAGTGACAACTTTCTCTTCATGCTTAAATTTGACACATCGATGTAAGGTGGAAGGGACACAACTCATGGCATGAATCCAAGGGCACCCAAGTAAAACATTGTATTGTAATTCTCATTATACAGCATAAAAAAGTTTGGGAATGGTATAAGTCCCTACATAGATATGGAAGACAATTGTGCTCAAGGTAGTAGCCATGGTATCATTGAAAGAATGAAGGACCATTGTACTTTTAGACATAATGTTCATGGGTAAGTATAGTTATTCATAGGCATGGGAGGATATAATATTGATGCTATATCTTCCATAAATCATCACATTTTTGATGTGGGTTTGATTAATGTATGTTATAATGAATAGCAGGGATCGGGATCCTCCAAATGAATAGAAAGTATTTTTGAATCTTTAAAAGTGACAAGGTTGGATGTTTGAAGGGCACCAACAAAGGTGGCTAGAGGTTGAGGGTCATTGTGTTATACCTCAATGGATTAAAAGTCTTATATGAGTGCTTGGAAGTGATGGGGAGAGGTAGAGACTAACTCATATAAGCTCATTTTTATTGGAGTTTGGTTAAGCTTCTTGAGGATAGATTTTCAAATGGATATTGCATATGGGTTAGGGTATGGAGGGTTAGATGGGGAGGCACCTAAGATAGACACCTTGGGTTTGTTTTAAGATAGAAATGGTTGGGTATTATTTTCTTAGGAGTTTAAGGAGGGGTAAGTGTAAATAATGGACACCTTAACCTTCCCTTTATCATTATGTTGGTTCTGAGATCAGGTAACCATGTGAATAGTGTAGATAAGGGGGTTTTATAGATTATGTGGCTGCTTTGGTTCCTCCTCTTTACTTTTTGGTGAGATTGAAGATTGGATGGGTTTAGTTGGTGATTGGATTGATAATGGGGATGAAGGAGGTTTTTTTGATAATAGATCATCATCTTCATACAGGTTATGAACAAGTGATTGGAGAGCTTTATAGTTTTTTGTGTCATGTCCTAGTGCCCTATGGTATGAACATATCAAGTTATCATTAAACTAAGAGGGTTTGGTATGTGAAGTGTCAAACTATTTTATGGGTGGTAAGCTCAAGGCAAAAGTTTTTAATAATTATTAGAGAATGGTTAAGTAAGATTTGGCTAAAGGCGGTAAAGGTTTAGAGGTTTTTGTTTTGGGTGTTAAAGTATAAGGTTGTGTGGATATATATTTGGTGGTAGGTGTCTTGGGTAAATTATGTTTGGTTGATTATTTTATTTTAGGCAAGATGGTTGATGAGTTAGGGGCAGGAAAGGGTAAGGTAGGTAACTTAGGAATTGTTGGTGTAGTGAGAAAAGGTGTCTTAGAAAGCAAGTATGAAGGTGTGACCAATAAAGGTGGTGGGTTTTTGGTAAAAATTATGGACTTCATGTTCAAAGTAGAGGGATGAGGACCTCAAATGGAGGGAAAGGTTAAGGGAGGCAAAATTCAAGGTTGTGGGCCTTTTGGTGGTTTTACTTAATTGGTTGTTTTAATTGTTGGTTTTAAAAGGGATTTGGTCACTTTAGTTGTCTTAGTGGGTTTGGGTGTTTGAGGGTCGATTAATTTGGAGGAGGGTTTAGTTGGTTGGGTGGAGGTTTTAGATGGTTTATAAGGGCTAGGATATTCTACAAAAGAAGGGGTTAGAAGTTCTAGTTTAGTTCCCTTACCTTTATCTTGACCTCTGATAGAAGGTTCCAAAATTAGAGGCTGGGTGGATGAAGTCATCTTCTCTTTTGAGATAGCTTCCAAATAAGGGGTGGATGGTTATATAATAGGGGAGGTAGGTTCGGTATCCTCCAATGGAGGTATAGGTATAATGGCTTCCTTTGTTTGGGTGTTCAAAAAAATAGAAGGCAAGTTTTTTTCTTCTATTAGGGGAATGGGAAAAGAGGCAGTTAAGCTAATGCTTTCTTCAAAAATGGGTTCATTAGTAACCATATTAATAGTGTGTGTTTCATGAGATGGGTATAGTTTATTGTCATTTTAGGGGTATAAGGAGTATGATTAGGAAAAGGTTTGCAAAATATGTCAAGGACCTAGTTCAATGGTGCATTAGGATTATCTAATGTAAGCTCCCACTTATCAATTAGGGATTGGACAAGGTATTTTAAGGTGTTGCACCTATTGATGTCATGTCCTATGACTCAATGAAAGGTACAATGGTCATTCTCATTATACCAACCTGGTATGGGGTGAGAAGTATCAAACTATTGGGGTGGTTTAATTGGTGGAAGTTGGGTGATATTGGATTTTAGTAACTTTTCCAAAAGAGAGGGATAGGGTTCCCCAAGTGGAGTTAATTACTTATTATTGTTATTATTCCAACTTTGGTTCCTTTGGTTTTGGTTTGAACAATTAGAGAAGTCAAAGGTTTGGTTCCTTGGGTTCTATTGGTTGGTAGATGGTGGTGGTGCAGGTTTAAGGATAATGGCATTAAAGGTTACTTTGTTTTTAGTGTTGGGATTGGTTTGATTGTTTGGTTTGGAAGAAAAGGGCTCATTGGGTTTTTAAGTTGAGTTCTTGCTCTTTAAATTTAACCTTCCTTCATCAATGGCTCTATTCTCTAGTTTTTAAGCCATGGTAAAATCTTTATCAAAGGTTTGAAAGCTTTGGAAACATAATGCTGATGAAATATGTTTCAAACATGCCCAATTAAAGAGATATATAAGCTCAATTTGAGGCAATGAAAAGGAAATTTGGTTGATTAGACTCCTCTAATGAGCCACAAAATCAACAATAGATTCATCTTCAAATTTTTGAATGGAGTAGAGGTCTATAATAGAAACTTTCTTGGATATATTGATTGAAAAGTGATCCAAGAGGTTTTTGGCTAATTAGGTGAAAGAGAGGATGAAATGTTTGGGTATGGCACTATACCAATCCAATGTTGGTCTAGATAATGACATAGGAAATGTATAGACGAGAGCAGCAACATCATGGCCAATAAAGTAACATGAATGCCTAAATTCTCTTAAATGTTGTTGAGGGTCTCCTTTACTATTAAATTTGATAGATTTTGAAAGTTCTCACTAGGATGGATAAGGTCTGATGGGGATTGAATGGTGAATAAGCTCATTAAAAATTTGATCATAGGATAAGAGATCATAGTCTCTAGAGATAGATGACTCAAGGGTAGTCATCTTATCCATGATCAATGTCATAAAATCTACTTGAGGTTGTTGGGAAGTGTAGTTATATGGTATGTTTTGTTGAGGTTGGGCAATGTGTGAATAGCTAGTAGATGAATGAGATGACTCCACATATTGGTATGTGGTCTTTGGAGGTTGGGTGGAAGATATATATTGGTATGTGGATGTTAATGGTTTGGTAGATGTGGGTGGTTGGATAGTGGACATATGCCTTTGTGGGCTATAAATATATCCAAAGGTTATATCCTGGGTCAGAGTGGTGGTTGGGTTAGTGGTCGATGGAAGGGTGGTAACTCTTATGCTGATTAGTGGTAACATAGAGGGTATGGACACCACAAGGATTGAAAGTTGAGTAGTGTTTGATGGATTGGATGTAACTAGAAGAAGATGGGTAGCACTAGAAGAAGGCACTCCTATTTTAGGGGAGTGATTAGTATGAGGTATAAGGGCAGTGGTAGTTTGGGTTGGTGGGTTAGTTTTAAAGGAGTTATTGGTTGATGATAATTTTTGGGAAACTAAAGGTTGAGTAGTTCCCATAGTAGTGAAGGTATCCCAATGAGGTGGAAAGGCATGCCATAAGGCAGATCTATGAGTGGGGTTGAGACCAATATTTAGTAAGATGTGGTTTTTAGGTAGTGTTATAAGGTTGCATGATTGTTGTTTAGAAAAGTGGTAAAATATCCATCTCCTAAGACTACCCAAGTAGGACTTCCCAAAAATTGAGCAGAGTCTATGGGTTTATAAATGTGTTCCATGTATGAATAGGTGGAATTTAGTGATGGTTGATTTTGTGGTGGGTTTTATTCTTTGAGGTCTTTTTGTTATTGGTGAGTGAAAACCATATGAGAAGATAAGAAAGGAATAATACATTCTCACACCTCAAACAAAGATAAATAGAAAAAGACTCAGGAAAAATAATGCATTCAATAAGAGTGTGTTAAATCCTAGGATTATTTTTTATCTATCTTTTGGCTTATGCCTTAAAAAGTGTGAAGGGGAAATTGGCTTGAATGGGTCTTGAACAACGTAGTCTATGTTTGGTTTCAGGTTATGTTTAGATACTCAATAGAAGTTTGTATTGGTCTGAGTATGTGGCCTAGTACTTTGGGCTTGCTCCCCTCATGTCACAATCTCATAGCAAGTATGGGTGTTTAGCTAATATGTACCAATTTCTAAAGTTTATACTCAACTAGAGAACTAAGTTGGTTATCCCCTCAATGATTAAAACTAAGTAAAATAGTCATAAAAGGATAAGGTGATCTGATAGGTGATGAAATCCAATTTGGGTCTTGTCTCAAATGTGTTTTTATGTTTTTTGTGTAAGTGGTTTGGTTTCTGTAACATTTGTGAACTATAATTAATTCATAATGCTTTTAATTAAACTAGGTGAGCTAAAATCAAACAAGTAGTCAATGGATGCACTCAATTTTAACCAAAAGATTTTTTTTTGTTTATTTGAATGAAGGAAATAATAACTAAAATTAACCTATATAAAACATTAAAATTTAATCCTAATTCTAGGATGAATGTTCTTTTCTTTCTTTTTAGAAATACAATAAAATTTAATTTTCTAAAAAATGCAACTAAAACTTTTTTTTTCTTTTTTTTAAAGAAAGAAGCTTAATTTTATAAGAATTCAACTAAATGAATTTCAATAATGAAATTATAAATTTAATAACATATCTAATAATCCTAAAAAACTCAAGGGTCCCACTAGGCATGCCAAAATGTTTTTATCTAATTTTCTCTTTTTCTTAAGTGTGAAAAGAAGAAACTAGTTGAAGAAGGATGTATAAAAGAATACCTATTGAATGCACATATGTTGAATCCAGACTTTGTGATAAATCATCTTTGGATAGGGAATTATGACCTATAATAATAAATCACTACCACAAAACTTCTTGGTTAGACAAGTAGTTGGGCAGATTGCCTAACACGAGCTAAATCTTAGAAGGAAAAGCTTTCTAGGAGGTTGTCAATCCACCTACTTTTAACAGTTCAGTTGAAATGATAAAATAAATATATTTTCATTAAATTAATTTAAAAATTAAATATAATACATCAAATTATATAAAATTAGTTGATAAAAATAGATTCTTTGCTAAGTTAACCAAAATGAAGCAACTAGTTTGATTATACTAATGCTGAAAATTGGTTAAGGCAAGGTTGTAGTTTTGGGTTTGATAATTTGATAAGGGTAAAATTCATGGTTTGGTTGTTTTATTTAGATAATAATATGATAGGTATGGATGGTTGAAAAATATAAAATAGAAATTAACTAGGGTAGCAAAAGGATGAGGGAGCAAAGAGGGTGAAGGTGGTAAAGGTACAAAGAGGGCAAAGGAGGTAAATGGATTTACAATGGCAAAGGTGGTAAAGGAGGTCAATGTATGAATATGAAAATTGGATTAAGGGTTAAATTTCAAGGTAATACAATTAATAACTTAATTAAATAACTAAAAAACAAATAAGGTTACCTTGAGGTTTGTTGATGTGGTTGATATTGTTGATGATGTGATGAAGGAATCTTGTGGTAATTTTGACAGAGCTTCGTTACTTTGAACTATTTTCCTCCAATATGTGGATGAAATAAAAAATTATGACCTCCTTAAAATACCTGAAACAATATGTTAATAACCAAATAGTAACTTCCCACTTAACTTGGGGTGAAGGAGAGGCAGAGATTTATAGCATTTATTGTCAAGAATCATGCCAAAATAGGGAATAGTAGAAGTATGCAACCATTTTATATGTGGTGCATGAATGAGTCAAAATATGAGGTTTTTTGGATTCACACCTTAATCATGTGTCTCCCATTTGGGTTGGTGTGTCTCTCACCTTACACATGAATCCAGTTTTGAATGAGAGTCATGCACATGGGTTTAAATGAGACCAAAGACTTTTCACCACCCTTACTTGTCTTCATTTAAACACTTAAATTTATGGCACACAAAATGTGGTGCCATTTTCCATGTGGTTCATAAATTATTCAAAATGTGAGGTTGGTTAGATTCCCATTTGGGTTGGTGAGTCTCCCATTTGGGTTAAAAATTCAAAAATGGGTGCCTTTTGTCTTTACCAAAGCACCAAAGAGGTAGATAATTCATTTTGAAGGCCACTTTCATGTGTGAAGGAAAAATAATGTTCAAGGATGGTAGATTAAGGATAAATTCACCATATTTCATGCTTGGTGGGGGGGGGGCACGGGTGTGAGGCTTGTGATGCTTAAATGAGGTCTTTAAGCACCTTGGGAAAGGGTCCTAGGTGGGGTATGATGTCCCACATCAAGCCACCTCACTTTTAATCCATGTCACTTTCCATATCACCACTCAAATCACCTTCCATGTCACTTTCCATGTCACATGCCATGTTATTTTCCATGTCATCATGAATAGTGATAGTGGGTCCCATAGTAAATAGTGATAGTGAATAGTACTTTTGAATAGTATTTTCAAATAATGTTTTTAAATAGTACTATGTGACTAGGATAATAGTGATTTGGTTAGGTTAATAGTGTTTGGTTAAGGTTTAATAATGTTTATGGGGTCTTTAGGGGTTCTCAAGGCATTTACTTATAAAAAACTGTAAGTCTGTAGTGTTTTAGTGTCTACACCAAGTATCTCTATTAACATGGGCCTCTTCAAAAGAATTTCCCCCTTAACCATTATACTAGTTATTATTTTTCTACCAATGCTTCTCATGCCACTAGTGTGGCACATGCTACTACTAATAGTACAATTTAAGCCATTAATACTAAAATTAATGCATCACATGCTACACACACTAGTCAAAATACTACCCAAATTAACCAACTCTTATTATAAACACTCAATTAAATGCATAATTTTCAAATCAATAATGAAAATTAGCTGATATAAATGTAATACCATCTCATTAACCTTGAAAACCAACCTCAATAGGTGTCATGGGGAGCATGAAATCCAAATGACCCCACACCCCCCTTAAATATTCCCATGGGAACCTTATCCCTCCACCACCCCTCATTAATAAAACCATAAAACATATAAAAAGTGATCTTGTAGCTCAAATTTCTAATATTGACATAGTAGGTATCACACCCACCATAAGATATAATGGGTCCACCATTCCCACATTGCACTTAAGGACATTTGGTAGCCTTTATAAATATTGGGTCAAACTTAACACCTTTGTTGCTACCAAACTATTAGTTAAAACATTCTTAGGATATGATTTAGATTGGTAAAATCAATGAAAAACCAATTCTATCTCTAGCATTTAATACTATGTTAACTCACTAGTCCAAGAATTTCAAAATAGTGATCTTCCCAAAAATAATTTAGCTCAATTTATAAATTATAAGCAACATAAAACTGAGATGGCACAAGCCCTCATCTAACAATGGTAAAACTTGAATAAAAAATTTGAGCATAATATGGTGGATGATAACCTCTTCCACATATTCACTAATTATTTCTACCCTAAATTACAATATCAGGTTAGGAATCTCTCTCTAAGAACCTTGGAAGAAGCCCTTAACCAAGATAAGTGACAAGATTTACTCATGGGTCAATTTGAGCCATCTCTACCTAAAATGGGCACTCATTTTCTCATTATTAAAAACCCATCATGTAACTAATGATGGAAATACCAATACCTATGACACTATTTATAACATTCAAGTAATTTCTCCACACAACACTATGGAGTAAGCTCCCCCTCTAAATAACACTCCTACTCATACATTTTCTCAATCTAACCACACCAATGTCCACAAACCATTATCCTTAGCCAAGATTAAAAATCATATTACAAGACCTCTACCAAAATATATTCAACCCAATCATCAAATGAAATCATGGTATGATCCTAACAATTGTTTTTGTCTTCATGCAAGTTGGGGCCACTCTCATGAGACTTGTAGATAATTACACAATCTACCTATGAACTTTCTTCTTATCCCAAACTTTGATCACAAAAAACTTATTCCCAAGTGTCAAAAATAATATTACATAGCTTATAAATCCCATGAAATGCAAAATAAAAACCAAGATTTAAGTCAAACTCATGATCATCTTGCTATATACAAAGATCCTCTTCCCAACCATCAAGATAGATCTGACAAGCATACTCCTACAAATAATGTTGAAAGTCTTATAGAGATTAATACCGATGAATAAAATGTGGTTAATATGACTAACATGTGAAGAATAGTTGATTTTATTGACTCCAATTCAACACCCATGTAACCCACCTATTAACCATTTCATTTCATTTAATATACTTCCCCATCTCATCTAATGGAATTAGGGCAAGAGAATTTTATAAATTTACAAGAACCACTCTCAAAAAATCAACTTGATTATACCTCTCACACCATCTCTATTATTCCCCCAACATACACACACCAACATAATGTTACCTAAACTTCCAATAGTATTTATTTAACACAATCATAAAAAATACCTCAACTGACCATTACACCACCTAAAGTCAAATAACCCATTTATAATCAGCTCAAGCCAACTACACCCTATCAACGTAAGTTTAATTTTACTTCCAATCATCCTTCCTAGGAGATATTACAACATTATGTGCCTATATATAGAAATATTCCCATGGGTTATGATGAATGGGACCCTGTTGCAGAGCTTTATCATCTCCCATCTCAACTACCCTTCCTTGAACTAATGTGAACTTCCCCTATCATCAAAATTATCTAATTCAATTGTTGTTTGAAATAAGCATCCCTCATCCTCCTCTAGTAGGACATGATGCTATCTTGTTTGGATCTAAAGATAGTATCCTTAAAAAATGTGAATTGGTGTCCATAAATCTTGATGAAAAAGTGAACACTTCTCTTTCATTTAATTTTCCTATTGGTTCTATGATTCTTGATGAGATTCTACTTCATGCGAATGATCCTTCTCTATTAATTATCATCTAAATTGGTGTTATCCAAGTTAAGAGTTCCTTAATTTATGAAATTTAAATTAATTTCATTGCCTCCCTTGATTTCATTAAGATGCTTCAATATTATTAATAAAACCTCAAATCTACATGTATCACATGCCAAGGATATGATAGAAGGCAAAGTCCTCTGATAGGTTTTATTTGTATTCCCATCACCATCTCTCCTATCACCATTCACATGAAAGTTATGATATTTAAATTTCCACTCTCTTATAAATTATTTCTTGGTTGACTTTTGACTCATCATATGAGAGTAGTAGCCTCATCCACATGAAAATGTATTAAATTCCACCATAATGGTGTTATTTACAAGATTCAAGGAGACATGAACCCTTAGAATTTTGAAATTTTCCAAGAATGTTGTGCCTTTGTCATTTCTACCCTTGAACCTTTGCCTAATATCCCATTTAGGGAATATAAACTCTTTAATTATCCAATAAATTCCACTTGAGTTTATAATGGTCACCCCAAATTTATCATGAGAATTTTACCTAACCATATAGATTTTGATGATGAAAAGCTAGATGAGATTAGCCTCATAATCAAAACCTATGATCTGTTCCCCCATATTATCACCCAATTTCCTCCCTTTTTATAACCTTGATTCTGTCAACCGCCTATCGATGATATTCATGTTGTCTTAACTAAGGCTAGACATTCTATCCATAATGCACCCTCTAAAGACAAATTCATATGTACATATACCATCAGATTGCATACACCTAACTATGATGATGGTTATGTTTTATATAACCCATTTTAAGATAGCCTTGTCCAAGATAGAAATATAAAAATTATTCAATATTATACTTATTTATTTTAGTATTTTCATTCATATTTTTGCATTAATTAATTTATATTACCTAATATTAGTTTTATCTATATTTATTATAGGGTAGATATGGAGAGCTCACATGGCACATCTCTAGTTACAATAGATCCCCTTAAGAGCATGCTCATGGATAATGCCATGATAGGTCCTTACTACTTTACTAGATACCAATATACCTATAGTTTTCTTCCCTAGAGATGATATCTACTATTATTAACCTATTACCTGAGTATATCCAAAAAAATTGAGAGGTATACTATCATTGGCACTAGTGTGATACACATCATACAGATCATTATCATAGTCTCTAAAAACACCTTTGTGATCACCCATAGTCAAAAACTTCACCATTTATTCTTCCTTTCATAGGTTTTCCATGTAATAAGGCCCTCCACTGCTAGTGGCACCTTCTTCTTAACCCACAAATATTATTCCCATTCAGACATCTATTCCTCTTCTTGAGTATCCTATGCACAAAATCCCTTATGATCACGGTCCATTATCTACACCTAAATTTTTAAATTGAGGATATTAGTATATAAGTATTTGTACAAATTTTCATAAGTATTGATGAGAATCTAGCTATCATTAGGATCCAACTTCATAGATATGTTTCATATGTCATGATTAGTATTAGTGGACAAATTTATTAGTATTTGTGAATATAACATGGTGTTCTTTCACATTGTTCTTCATTATGATTTTATATTTGATTTGTGATCCACATTTATATATCTTGTACTCTTGAATATGTGTTAAATTTGGTTTAACTTATTTATTTTACATGGATTATTATATTATGCTTTATGTTTTTTATATGGTTTCATTTACTTTCCTCTTTTATTATGGATTTTTGTCATTCTTTACATGATTGAATGCTTACGTTTATGATTTCACTTCTTTCATGGATTCTTTTTTTAATTTTAAAATGATTGTTTTCTATCTTATCAATCTCATAAATTAGATAAGTATTATTATGACTTGGTTATACAAACCTTGATTCCCTTAGTAATCTTTATTTACCATATGATTAGTTAGAAAATAAGATGTCTCATTACACTTATATTTTACTGATTTACTTTTGATATTTACTTTATTACTTTATCTTCATTTCACATACTAATCATACATACAGTTGAAACTTAAGATTACATAATGTTTCATAAGTATGCCTACATGTTTATTCAACCATATATTTGGATATTTATCTTCCATTAGCCAAATCCTGAAGCTCATTCATGTGTATCAATTTTATCACTCATGTTGGTTAATCTAAATCCATATAGAGGAGGAATCATAAAATCCATAGAAAAGATAAAATCCAAATAATTTAAATAAAAGGCAATGATTCAAAAGAAAACATACCAATTTAAAAGTTTAATATCACTAAAAGACATGATTCATAACATATCTCCTATTTCTAATTAAATATCAAGCTCTAATTTGGCCTCATGATAAAGTCGAGGTCCATTGGGGTGTACCAAGCTAGTATATTAGGATAGAAGAATAAAAAATCTTTAAGTACTAACTAACTTCTCACATAATTACCCAATATTCATTGTAGACCAATGGCTCTATAATAAATCTTGAGGAATGGGAAACATGTTGTGGTAAGGTAGGTCCATTTTAATTTTCTTGTTCATATAACCAACATGAGTCAATCTTAGTATCTCACCTATTTGAATCTATAGATTTGTATTTATTTTGAGTAGGTATCCTTTGTATTTTTATGGTCATTAGACTCTTAGTGTCTCTCTCTTATACCTAGTATGCCTAATTTTTCCTAAGGTCTTCTCATAGAATCCTATGTATATAATTTTACATTCCCTATTCCATTACAACATTCCTAATATTTCCAATTGAGAAATATTATTTTTTTAATTGATCATTCAAATTAGGGTTTCTACTTATGCATTGCAGTGTAAGACCATGGATAAGATGAAGATCTCCTCAAAAATTAAAATAATAAGAGAATTTATTACAACCATTCACCTCATTGGTGTTCCCTTTGTGAGTTGTAATGTAATACCATAGATAGGACTAGGCTCTCATCATAAATTACCACATTATAAACATATTTTTTACTTCTTATAGTTTTTCCCATCGCATTGGTGTTCTCTTTGTGATTTGTAGTGTAAGACCATGAATAAGACTATGCCCTCCTAATATTCTAATACCCAATTCCTACAATAACCAAGTCACAATGAAATTACATGTGTCAAATTTGAGATAATTAGTGTTTGATTATGAGTTACATGTCATTGACATAATTCTCATCTTGATTTAGTATGTTTTATGATTAATTCATAAGTCTTTCACTTTTATCTTCTTTTTTTACGATTGCATCTATGTTTACAACCATTTTATTATTTTTTTCATACTTCCTAGTTTGAATTAATTTGATTTTCACTTACATTTTTTTATTCTTTTCATACTTCTTAACTTGATTTAGTATGATTGATTGATTTAATTTTTTTGTGTTTATGCCATTGATTTTTCATGTGTCTTCCATTTTATTACAAATTTTCATACTTCCGAGTGTGATATAGTGTGATTTTATTTGTTTTAATTTGGTGAAAATCTTTAAAATAGTTTGAAAACATCTGTTACCCTCTTTACCACTTTGGTTTAGTATATTTTTTCATCTTTTATTTTTACACATTTCCCATTGTGATATAGTGTGTATTGCATTTGTTTTTATTACTTATAGTACATACACACATCATGTGGCCTCGTAGAAGTTGGAGATTAAGAAGTTGCCCATTTGATGACAAAAATTTGCATTTTGGGACTTATCATTGCAACTTATGCCATGTATTGCTCTAAAAGGTTATACCTAAGTTCTCTAAGGTGAAATTAAATGGATTAAAGAGGAAGGGAAAGGATCTAATAGTTCATAAAAATGACTTACAGGTTTTGTTTTATGTATGTTTGAACTTAGGCTAAAAAATTGCATTTTTATTATATTGGGAAGGGCATTCTGGAGGTCAAAATGGGTGGTGCATTTGTCGATTGGTCATGATGAGAGGCCACAAATCTAGTCCTAGATGTTATTCACTCCCCCACAAATATGTTGGTAGTTCTAGTTTTTTGTTCAATATGAGGTCTTTGCATATTGAACTTTATTTGGAACTAATATTTTTTGCTTGCACTTATTATTAATATTTGTATGGTTGAATGGAAACTAATTGTTTCCTTTTTAGTGATGCATGGAATATATGGGTAGTAGATTCAATTTTATAGTTAAAAGTATTTATAAAAGTTTTGAATTCCAAGAAATCAATCAAAATCCTTTCATAGGATTTTAGTAAACTATATCTCCATGATTTCTATTCCTCAAACCACATTTACTTGAGGGTAAAATTACCCCTTTGTCTACTTGCAACCACTCAATACTCTACACACCTACAATTTAGTATGGGATGTTATCCCTAGGCTTCAATGACACTATCAAACATCAAATTTTATTCAACTACATTTAAAACACAATGATAATGATGTTATTACATTAGATAACACACATTTTAATGATCTTCATAAATATTTACAATATGATCCACTATCATATCCTTGTCCTCATGGACAACACAATTTTACATATTCTTGCTCTATCTATCCCTATTTTTTAAACCTCTTAACTACTCTACTAACTCATACTACTTCCCCATACTCTCCTAAACCACACACCCCCATGAAATTCTTTACATGGAAGTGTGTTTTATGTGTTCAAGGTGATTTGGAGGATAGAATAGGTTTTTGACATTTTCAAAGATCAGTCGTCACAGATTAGTCATAGAAGGCCTAACACCCTTAAGGCATAGGCCCAAAAAGAAATATAACTATTAATGGGAATTGATTTGGGTCTATAGACATCAATGGGGACTTGAAGTATGTCAAGAGTGAGGAGTTGAAGGGTTAGAAACCAATCTCAAGAATGTGAATTAGGCCTATTAGGTAAAAGTGCAAGAAAGTGTAAAGGAGTGTGGAAAACTTTGAAATTAGATTGAGTGGGTTGAATTAATGTTGGATAGGTGGATAAAATATATAGATGGAGTTTTCTTGAAAGTATTAAATAAGAGGAAGTCATCTAGGCATAGCCAAGTCTAGGGAATGTATAGTGATAGAGTGTGAAGAGTGAATGACAAAAAGGGTAAGTTGAAGGATAGTAAAGGAGTTGAGTGTATGAGAGGTATTGATAGATATTAATCGATAGGTGAGGGAAAATATAAAAGAATAAGAATCATAGAGGCCATACAAGTAGTAGGCCTAGTTTCAAGAAAATCTAGCCAAAAAGGCATTAGAGCTAGGTGAAGGTAAAAGATCAAGTTTGTAGGTATAAGTATCAGAGTGAGAAATTTTTAGGGATTTATGAATGATTTTATGTCTTTGCATTATAAAAATATGAACATGATTGGGTATGGGCCTTAAGTAAAATAAAATTATGTTAATGATCAATTGAAAATTTTTAAATGGGTGATGATAAATGCAAACAAAAGTTATTCCTACTACACACCATCAAATAAAAACATTAATTTAAAAAAATATAGGATATTAGATATTTATATCATTGAAAAGAACATTTTTTAAAATCTCATTTGTGTACAACATTAAATATGAGATATGAAAGATAATAGTTTGGAAGATCAAAATGACACTAAATGATAACATATTAAATTAAAATTGAATATAGATTAGATAGATTAACATAATTCAAAAGGAAAATCTAAAATAATAATAATATAGGCACATGTACAATGTGAATAATACATATATTTCCATGATATGCATATGAAAAATTACATCTACCAACTTAGTATCTAATGTTAGGCGAATGTCATATATACATATATAATGACAAAAATGCGTACATTGCCATATAAGCATACAAAAAAACACATCTCATGTAAGACATCCTAATCATAAAATAACATCCCTCTCTTTTCCTTCCTCAAAGAAGACTCTCCCTAAGATGCCCTGATGGTAGATGGAGATCCATTGAATGCCTTGGATTGCTCCAATGTTCAATTGTGGGTCCTATGCTCATAGCTTGCTTACAGCTGAACCTATTCAAATACAAGTATTATTACAAAATTAACATAAAATATATTTAACCACTTGTTAATAAATTAAAAACTAGAAAAAAAAATCATTTAAACATGTACTTACTACGAGCTCATAGTTTTTCTCAATCTACTTTTGACACTCAAATGAGTCAGTGATAGGATCAATAGTTTAAATAGACATCTACAATAGGGAATAAAGATGAGAAATTTTCTTACTAATCAGTTGACTAGGACTATTAGATGTCATGGGACAACCCTACATACACAATACATTCACATAAGTTATATTTTCCTTAAGAATATAGTAAATTTATTAGAACAAGTATAGTTTTAGAATTATTACAATTTAATAAATACCTCTATTAGTCCCTATGTGGATGACATTGCAACAATAATGCCTATGTCTATCTCAGCACACAATGATGGAGGAGTGTCTACTTGAGCCATCAATAGAATGTAAAAAATGTCTGGCTTAGTTTTCTATAAAGTATCAAAGATATATATGCCACATTTTTATCCTTTATTAAACCAAAAGTGTATTTAAAAACATCCTACATATTAGGAACAAATACATAAATTGATGCAGAATAATTTCACATAATCACAATAATAGATATAAATAGAGAAGCATAAAGAAAAATAAATAAACATTCACAATAAGAATACCAAATTTAGCATGGTTTACCCAATGTGGGAAACATCCACCAAGAAACACTTGCTCAGATTGTATTACAAGCCACCAGAGTATAATCACTCTCAGATCTATCTTCATAACTATAATGCACAAATATTATTTAGAGCTATGCTCAATAAACCCTCTTGAATTTGCACTTGAATTCACACACTCTATTCCTCCTTCTCAAAACCCTAGTTTTCATGATGTATTACCTATGAAATATCCATGAATACATAATAAATCAAAAAAGTGGTATTAAAAAACAATGGGTACCAAAACCATAAGCAAAATCAACCCAAAATGGTTTCCCATTAAAAGGGGTCCAAATTTTTTTTTGGGGGTTGCCACCCCTGAACAACTGTTTATTAAGGGATGCCACCCTCAAACCTTTACTTGGGGTTGCCACCCTTGAGCCCCTACTCGAGGCCCATCCTAACCCAAAACCCTGGTGAGAATACATATAAAGTGTAAAATACATTTAAAATGTATAGTAGTTGAAAATACATTGTAATTTAGAAATAAGCTCCATAACACAATAATCTCCCACTTGGAGATTAATTTTAACTCTTCACTATCAACTATGAAGGCCATCTAAAACTAAACATAGCTTCAGTTTCTCCCTTGTGATCACCTTAGTCATCATGTCTATAGGATTCTGACTAGTATGAATCTTCTCCCGCTTCAACTTCTCTTCCTCCAAAGCTGTCCTAATGAAATGGCACCTTAACCATATATGCTTTGTCTTAGAGTGGAAAATAGATTTTTTTTTCTAGATGTAAAACACTCTAACTATCACTATATAGCTTCCCTTCATCCTTCTTATGCCCCAACTCTTTAAGCAATTGTTATAACCAAATAGTTTCTTTACTTGCCTCTGTGGTAGCAACATATTCAACCTTTGTGGTTGATAAAGCCACAAGTTTCTATAGTTTTGAAATCCAACAGACTATTGTGTCACCTATAGTAAATACATATCCTATTGTACTCTTATTATCTAAATATCTAGCTATTTCTAAATATACATAACCACACAAAGTGGTATCCAATCCACCATAGATTAAAACTACCCCCATGGTCCCTCTTAAATACTGAAGGATCCACTTCACTACCTTCCAGTCTTCTTTTCCTGGATCACTCATGCACATGCTTACTGCTCCTATTACATGGGCAATATCTAGCCTAATGCACACCATGGCATACATCAAGCTACCAATGGCTAATGAGTAAGGTACATGTGACATCTAGATTCTCTCCTCATCTACCTTGGGACACTATTCCTTTGATAACTTGAAATGACCTACCAAAGGAGTCCCAACCAATTTAGCATTCTACTTACTAAACCTCTCTAAGACCTTTTTGATGTACTCTTCTTGGGATAAATTCAACTTTTGTTCCTTCCCATCTCAAGTTATTCTCATACCAAGGATTTGTTTTGCTGCTCCCAAATTCTTCATAGCAAAGAAATTACTAAGTTGTTCCTTGAGTACCTTTATTTCCTACATGTTCTTACCTAAAAACAACATATCATCCACATATAGATAAAGGATAATTTAATCACCATCATCAATTTTTTTGATATATATGAAATGGTCTGAATGACACTTAGAGTATCCTTGTTCCATCATAAAACTATCAAATTTCATGTACCATTGATGTGGAGCTTGTTTCAAGCCATACAAGTTCTTCTTCAATTTGCACACCGTGTTCTTCTTCCCTATGACCTCATATCCTTGTGGCTACTCCATATACAAGTCTTCATTTAAATCACCATGAAGAAATGCAATTTTCACATCTAGATACTCTAAGTGCAAGTCTTATATTGCCACTATCCGAAGAATGGTCCTAATAGAAGTCATCTTTACCATTGGGGAAAATCTCATCAAAATCAATTCCCTTCTTCTATGCAAATTTGTTTACCATAAACTAGGCCTTGTACCTTTTTTTGTCTCCATCATCTTATTTAACTCTATACACTCACTTATTCTACAACTATATCTTACCTTCATGTGGGTTTACTAAATCCCAAGTCTAATTTTCCATGAGAGACTGATGCTCCTCATTTATAGCTTGCTCCCACTTCTTCTTGACATCTACCTGCATTACTTATTCAAAGAACTCTGGATCTCCATTGAAAATTAATAATAAATAATTAAGAGATGGAGAAAAACATTTAGGTTCCCCTCTTACCCTAGAAGACCTTCTCACCATAGGAGTTTGGGGTTCTTATGGAGTAGTTTCCTAAATTGGTTGTTTAGACATTTTATCATCTGCAATGTCCTCTAGTACTGTGTATTATTTTCTGGAATCCTCTTTTTAATCCTAAAACTAATGTTTATACATGAATTTTTCATTAAATATAGCATCTCTAGACCTAAATATTTTCTTGTCCATAAGACTTTAAATCTGAAAACCAAAGTCATCCTCAAAATAACCAATAAAGGTGCATTTTTTAGACTTAGCCTCTAACTTGGTCATATCATCTTTATCAATATGAATGAAGGATTCACAGCCAAATATTCTAAGAAATGAATAATCAACCTTCTTACCAGACCAAGCTTCCTTAGGTATGCTTCCATCCAAAGTAGATAAAGGATCTCTATTTATCAGATATATAGCTGTGTTTACTGCTTCTGCCCAAAACTAAAGAGGCAGTCCTACATGCAACCTCATGCTTCTAACATGATCTGTGATAGTCTTATTCATCCTTTTTAATGCTCCATTTTGCTATGGAGTTCTTGGAACTATCCTTTGTATGTGAATTCCATTCCTTAATTAGTAATCAAAAAATGCATTGCTATAATATTCCCTACCATTATTTGACCTAAGAAATTTTAACTTGAGACCTATTTCATTCTCAATCAAGGCTTCCATATCTTAAATGAATCAAACACATCAAATTTTATCATAATTCCATACACCCAAACTTTCCTAGTTATAACATCAGTAAAAATGACATAATAAGATAACCCACCAATAGAAAATACATGTACCAGCCCCCATACATCTTAATGAGCCAACTCTTATTCTCCTTCCTCATAGGTCCAACCTTGAGAAATTTTACTCTTTTTTTTATCCATACACACAATCTTCACAAAAATCAAAATCAGATCCTTTCGATCTAGGTAATCGATCCTTCAAAATTTGCATACCCTTTTGGCTCATATGACTTAGCCTATTGTGCCACAAAATTACATTTGCATCTGTAGTAACTAAATTACAATAATCATTACTAATTGATAAATATAGGGTACTAACCTTCTTACCTCTTACTACCAAAAGATCACCCTTGGTCACCTTTCAAGAATCTAATGTGAATTTCACCATACAACTTTCACTACCTAGCTATCCTTTGGATACCACATTTTGTCTCAACTTAGGCACATGCCTAACATCCTTTAGTATCCAAGTGTTGCTATTATGCATCTTGATATGAAAACTTTATTTTCCTACTATGCTACAAGGCTCATCATCACCAAGGTAAACATGTCTAAAACCCCTTTGAACATAATCAATAAAATAATGCCTATATGGTGTAGCATGAAAAGAAGCCCCTAAATCTAAAACCCAAGACTCAATAATATTGTCAACAAAGAGAATTAATGCATCTTGACAAACACTACATGTTACCACATTCACCTCCTTGGTGTCTTCCTAATTTTTTATTCTTATCTGAAGAGACCAACAATCCTTCTTTGCATGCCCAATCTTTCCACAGTGCCAACATACCATCCTATCCCTTTATTTTGACCTTTTATGACCATTTGACTTTCCACACTTTCCTTTTCCTCTAAAGTTTTTCTCCCTCTACTCTCCACTACCAAAGCATCACCTGAAGTAGAAGTCTCTGAAGAGATTTTCCATTGTATTTCCTTGCTAATGATTACTCTTATGACATCCTCAAACTTCAACTTAGCATTAATAGAGACTGAGTTGCTCACAGCTATTACCAGGCTATTCCAACTCTTTGGTAAGGAACATAAAATAAGAAAAGCTCTAATTTCATCATCAAAATCTATTTTTACAGAATTCAACATACTCACAATCATATTTAATTCATTTAGATGATCAATAGCTAAACCATTTTTAGAAATCTTCATATTCAATAACTTTTACATTAAAAATATTTTATTAGAAGTAGAGGGTTTCTTTTATAACTTCCCTAATGCATTCATGAGACCTTATGTGGTCTTCTCCTATGATATATTAAATGTGATTGAAGATGCAAGGCATAACCCAATGGCCCCAAGTACTTTCCTATCAAAAAACTTCCAAGCCTCATCTATCATAGTCATTGGTTGATTTAATTTTCCTCCTAGTTAAGCATGGAGGTCCTTTTGATAAAGGTAATCCTCCATCTGCATATTATATAGACCAAAGTTCTATCCATTGAAAATTTCAACCTTTGATCTGTGATCATCAACCATAAGTCCCACTTGAACTAATAACCCTTGCTAAAATTCAAAACTTCAAAAAATACAACATGAAGCTCTGATACCAATTGTTAGGAATAAATATGGAAATCAATGTATAACAATTTCACAAAATCACAATAATAGATATAAATAGAGAAGTATAAAGAACATAAATAAACATGCATAATAAGAAGACTAGATTTAACATGTTCCACCCAATGTGAGCTACATCCACAAAGAAACACTTGCTCAAATTTTATTACAAGCCACCAAAGTACAATCACTCTCAGATCTATCTTCATAATTACAATTCACAAATATTGTCTGGAGTTGTGCTCAACAAACCCTCCTAAATTCATACCTAAATTCACACACTTTATTCTTCCTTCTCAAAATCCTATTTCTCATGATGTATTAACTATGAAATATCCATCAATACATAATACACAAATAAAATGGTATTAAAAATAATGGGTGCCAAAACCATGAGAAAAATCAACCCAAAATGATTTCCCATTAAAAGGGGTCCAAAAAACATTTTGGGGGCTACTATCCCCGAACCCCCATTTGTTAGGGCCTATCACCCCTAATAAACCCCTAGTTTTTGGGGGATACCACCCTCGAACCCTAGTGATAATACATATAGAGTGTACAGTACATTTAAAATTTACATTATTTGAAAATACATTATAATTTAGAAATAGGCTCCACAACATAACAATACTTGAATTTTGAGATCCTTGATAGATAGATAGATTTAACTTAAAATTACAATAAAAATATACATAAACCAAATGTACATAGAGCATAATATTAACTCAAAATTTTACCTTTGTATAAGTAAAAGGTGTCATCCTGACATATACATATGTACTAGTGGATGTTTAGTAGCTAGATCAGTATATGTAAATAATGGCTACATTAATTCAAGTCCTACAAAAGTGGACTATGATGATGAAGGCACTGTATTCTCCTAGGACATAAAATATTACATATTTACTATTCATTTTCTATGTAAATTAATGTTAGCTAAATTAAATTTACAAATATAACTTAAATTTAACCTGACATTTATATAAAATATACCTACATCTATGTAGTGGCTGAAGTTTGCACACCAAATGTGCATGTCAAAAACTCATCACTCATAAATATACTATCCAAGCCCTCTAAACCATGAAAACCATAATTATTATAAGGTCTAATGCATATATATCCACAATATCTATAAGGGTGGGGTCAAATATGCACATTAGGTGGTGTATCTCTAGCATTGGTCTCTAAGATCCTACTCGTATGTTGAACGAGTGTATCAGTGAACAAACTAAGTACATACAAAGTTTTGATCTCCATAACCTCCTAAATTATAGAGGGGATATTGGGTTGAATTTTATTTTAGATATAGATCCTTTCATGGTGAATAGGCACACTACATACACATGGTCGATCCTAGGCATAACCGTTCCCTCGACCTTGAAACTCACTATAATCAAAATAGTTTGGAATCTCATTAAGGAAAAACTCACAGTAGAGTGTTTTTTTAAAAATATAATTAGACCTCATTGTTTTTACATGGTGTATAATCAAATGCCATCCACCATTGGTTCTAAAAATTGGTTTTGAATAAAATAATGTCAATAGCGATGGATTGTGAAATGTTTAGTAGTTATTGGAAACAGTGCATTAGTAGTTAGTTCAATGAATAAGTTACAGATTAAGGATTTTTATATGTCTTTGTTATTTACCTCATGTGAGAATATATATAAACATAAGATGACCTAAAACTATCCTAATATGGATCCCATCTATCAATTTGAATCGTTATAGAGTCAATTTGACACACATATTATAACACATGATGTGTGTATGTGTGTATGTTGTATACAGACACACATGTTATATACATATACGCAAGCCTATTTTTATCCTTTCCTAAATTGCCTCTCTATGGACCAATTATTTCTTGAAACCATTTTAGGATTCTTTTACACAATAGCTAGCACCTAAATCTACTCATATTGATGGTGTCTCCATCTCTAGTGAAATTTCAATGGCTGTTATCACCTCTACTATGGTACCTTATGTTTCTCCTCCTCCCATACATACACATCCATGATGTCATCTCCTCTAGGTACCACTACCTCTTATTTTCATGCTCAACTAGCCCATGGTCTATCCCACTAAGGCCTGATCACTAGTATCTCAACAAGTACTCCTTTGCCTCCTCTACATCTTGGCTCTCTAGCATGTCATTCCTAATAAGAAGGAACTAATAGATAGGTTGATATATGAAGACTTCCTATCTATCCAAGTATATGAGCCACTAGATGAGGCTCCACCCATGAAGTACAGTAGCTCCTGATCTACACATGTGCTAAACTTATAAAAATGTTATCCCAAATTAGCCATATAACTGCTATGAGAGTGTACAACTCCCACACTATCTACCCTCATGTGATAGTATATAATGATATAATAAAGGTCATATCCTATGATACATGGTCCTATCTCCATAAAATGACCTAAGGTAAACTACCATCGACTGCATGGGGTAACCTAGTTGACTGATACATAGGGAATCTCTCATATATCAATGCACTCAAAAGAGTAACAAGTCCTAACATATTCTATCCTGGGGACATCATCTCATACATGTCATGCATGACCTAGATCTAGATGATAAAACTAAGATCATATAACCTTCCTTGATCTAAAATTGACTAGCATAAGGTTATTACATACAATGGTATCTTACCATCTGACTTGTGACATATCACTCGTTATGTCACAATCCATATCATGGCCTTCTAGATATTTGTAATGGTTGTGAGAAAAACATAGAATAAACTCATCTGTAACCTAGGATATATCATATCCTAGCCTATATCCCACTGAGCTAAGGTTCATATCTCATACTATGACTCTTATGTATCACAAATCACCAACATCCCATTTATAGGAAGTCCAAGTAATGCATGGACATACTCCAAAGTGATCTCCACCTCTATGACATCCCCTTCCACCTCCTATATAAAAGTGTTTGTCAACCATTCTCATGGTCCTAGAAACATATCAATAAGGCCAACACTCAGATGGATCCATCTCATCTCCATAATACTTGTGAAGCCCAAGGAGACTAGTTGAGATCTATCCACATTTGCCAACCATTCTAATAGATCTAGTAGCCAGGATGCATCCACTACGCAAATAATCTATTAATGTATTTTTAAAATATCAAAATAAAGGATGTATTGCATATTAATGTCATAATAATTAAAATACATTATTAAAATATTCTAAAAAATTTATAAATTAACTACTCCATCCACTTACATGATTTAGTTTTTCAGTTTATTAGTTTTTTTACACAACTAGTCTATTTTATACTAAATTAGCCCTATCACAATCTTATTATATTGCATCGCCCCATTGTTATGTAGTTTAACTTTTCCTTTTAGATGTTATAGATCTATTTTATACTAATTCAACACTTTTCTGGCTTTGCCATACTATATTAGCCATCTAGTACGTAGTTGACCTATTTTAGTAATGTATATCAGCCACATAGTACAAACTTCATTAGACAAAGGGTACTGTGTTGGCCATATTCTAATTTTCAAACTATATTAGCCTACTACTATATATTAGACCATCTTTAGTGATATTATATTATCCCAGTATTACATAATTGGCCCCTATTTTTATCTCACCTTGAAAATTGAGTCTATAGGGTCAACTTTGTTCTTAATCTACAACAAATTTTTGACCATTTACCATAAATTACTTGGTCATTTATTGCTCTGATGTTTTCCTACCTAGTACCCCATTCTACCACTAGTTTACCTAAAAAATTCCTAAGGTCATTTTTGTTTTCTATATTTTTCCTACCATCTAATTTTTGATAGTTAGCTTAATTTCATTTAAAATTTCTCAAAAACTTGAAATTAATGTTTTCTTACCTTATTACAGCGATTACAAACACTATGAGTCCTCCACATCATAGTTGTTATCTCCTCACCATGGTTGATCTCTAGTCTCACACTGGATCTCTTAGAGGAATATTTTCTCAGAATAGTAAAAAAAAAGAATTTATTTTCACCCTCATTATATTTACTATTCAAAATTATTTACCTATCAAATATTTACCATCAGATTCCATTTTTATACCATACCTTTGTTTCTACTAGTTATTTTATGAACCATAAGTTATTTTGGAATCCTAACATTATAGAGAATATTTTCACATATTACATATATGTATTACAAAAATATTGATTTTTTGCTAATATATAGAGGTTCACCTAATGTTCCCTACATTAGACAACTTCATGTTTTTTCACTTCATTCCTTATCTATAATAATAAGGTAATTAAAAGTATGTATTTTTCAATTCTATACTTTCATTTATATTATTTGCTTCAAACTACAATGTATTTAGCTTTATCATTGTGTGTTGTTATGTTTTTTTCCCAAATAACCATCTCATGTTGCACCTACATGAACACATAATGAGCTTTGAGTAGGGCATATGTATACACATAATATTTTAAAACTTTATAAATTACTGATGCTTTTTTTCTTATAGTGGATGACTTAAAGGGTGCACCAAGAAAGGTGTGGGTAGACCATTAGTGATTTGTATGATTGTTATCTCATATACCACCACTTGATATTTACATAACCATCTTTTATACACTTACCTAAGATTTACTTATTTCCTTAAACACTCTTCTAAGTAGTTCACTACATTACTTAGCCCCTACCAAAGCCAAAAACTCTTTTTGACATTTATCAAATAATGTCAACCTAGGCTGATCTTGTATTCTAATTGATATTTCCACGGTATAGGTTTAGGTCAGACTTGGTCGACCTAGATCGAGACCTAACTTATTCTTATCAATTCATGATACAAAATTAAATTGGGTAAACATTGTTAGCTAAGTTTTCATAAAGGTTTAGGGTTAAATTGAACTATATATACACATTTATTTCTATCATTTAGAGAGAAGAGAAGAAGAATATTATATTATGCATCTACTTATTCACCATTTTAATTGAGGATCATAACTTAGGGTTTCAATACTTTCTTTGGAGATATGGATCTTGTCTTATGGAGAAGTATTTTGGATACATAGAGAAGTTGGGCAACTTAGGGATGACATGTCTTTTCTATCCTTACATACAACACCAATCTCTTATAAATCACCTTAGCCAAGGGAGATATTGAGGCTGGATGGGTTCATCTTCAGAGATAAGTATTCCTAGCTTTTTTACTCCATTATTAAAATAGATATATTTACATTTATACTTATCTCCCATATATTATGATTTCTTATACATTGACTTGAGTATATATATTCTATGCATGTTTAATTTTTATATTTATTACCCCCACTTTATGTAATAAGCTTTGGTGAGCATGAGATTATATTTTATTTTACTTTGCATGTACTTAGTGAATATGAAAACATAGGACTTAGCTAGGGTTATTGCATGGTGTTTATTGACTGGAGGCTTTGGAACCCTTTATAGTGATATTATTATGATAAGCAACCCCTTAGTTAGGTCTAGTGGATCCATCTTGGTCATGACCCTAAATGTATAAATGCATCAACAAATAGAAGTGTAATTAAGATTTATCTTCTCTGATTTAGGATTGATTAATAGGTCAGTTCAATTTTCCTTTGTATACACCATCTAATTAGTCTATTATATAAATTCAACCTATTTTATAAATGCATCTTCTTCCATATAAATATCCCATTCCATAAATGTAGTCTATTCTACAAACATGGCTAGATGCACAATGTAACCACCTCCATGCATGTAGGAACCTCATCCCACACCTTTTAAAGCCATTCCTATCCAAGAAGAATACCCAATGCTAGAGCATTTATTGACCTTGGTGATCCCTTGAAGTGGTGCTTCATGAATTAGTCATAACAAATATGATTGGTTGGTTGATTCCAAAACATTTTCATAAAGGAGTACCTTACCCTAATTGGTATAAAGGGCATGACATATATGAGTACCATAATGTTCATGGTCCTTAAATATGTTATTGTGTGTAGCTGAACTCTCATTTAGAATATATTGGAAAATGGAGAGATCTAGTTGGGTAATAGGGATTCTACTTCTAATCAAAACCTAGGTATTTACAGACTTGTTTTCATAATATAATAATACCAATCATAACCAAAAACATCGAAGGCCACCACCACAATAATAAAAATAGTAAAATTAACAACAAAAACCATAAAATAGATGAAACCAATACTAGAATGACCCCTATAACCAATATACCTATCATAAAGTTGTGCATGGCTATAATAGATTTATAGGTCACATTATGGGTGATCATATATCCAAAATTACCATTAATCATAATATATTATCAAATCACCAATAAATAGTATTCAACAATGCCTATTACCCTCCCAATACTAGTAAATCTCTTTTAATATGTGACCATAACCAAGCACAATGACAATCAAGAATTACCATCCTAGGCCCTTCTCCTTATTATAGATATAATGGTCCTTTACCTAATACAAATTACACAATCATAACTTGGATGGCTAATTTTACCATTTGAATTGCACACACACCTTCTACTAATGAGCCTATTTAATCCCCCATATTAGTTAGGAGTATTCCAATTACCAATGTAAAAGAGAAATTATATGATATTATGGAATAACTACAAAATATTCTTGTATAAATATCTATTCTATATTTGTTGCACACATATAACATACAAAAAAATATCCTTACCAAACTCCTAAGCTAGTCCTAAGTACCCAATGACATTATGTTCAACAAATTTCAATCTTTGGTTGGACACCTATCTTTAGGCCAACATTTGACTATTGACCAAAGTGATATGTCATCCTTATGCCCTCTTCATATTAACCCATTGTATATTCAATTTATCATAAGATGACATAGAATTAAATGCATCTTCATAGACAATATATTGGTTCTTAATATTGTGTCTATAAAAGTTAATCAATCATTTAGAATATAAGGTAGATGACCCTCAACTAAATACCATTACCATCAAGGCACATGATAACAAAGAGAGGGAGACACAAGAAATTATCTATTTAGAAGATGTCATTGGGCCTTTGATCCATGATACACTTTGTCATGTCTTAGATCTAGATTTATCATAAAATTTGCTTTTGGGTAGACCATGGATACATGAAATCTATGTAATACCTTCAACCTTGTACCAGTGTATCAATTTTCCTCATTCTAAGATGGAGGTAACTATTCATGTAGACTTATATCCATATTAGTACTACAAGAACATAGAGGCTAAGTATGAGAGCTATAATTACCATTTTGTCCTAGACTCCATAGTAAAGAAGGACAAGGATATGCCAGTTGAATAATCAAAGTCTAATTGCATAAACCTTGACTACCTTGCCTCAACTTCATATACACCTATTTAAATTGCCAATCATTTTACTATTTCAAATAATTATCTAGGAGAATACTTTACACATAATACATTCCATATATCCAAACTTATATAAAACCCAAAGACTTATGTAAGGCCCAAATCCAAGCTAGTTTGCATTCAATGTTTACAAAAATGAAAACTTCACATCCCAATGCCTATTATTTTACACCGACCACTAGCCAAGAACAAGACCCAATTGTCAAAGATAATTCTTAGTTGTAAAATAATTATTTGGCTGGTTGTTACCAAAGTAAAAAGTATCCCATCCCTAACAAGATTATGGAGAACCAAGATTATGAAGGTAAAGGCCTAGTGTAAAATCAACAAGGTATTATTGAGCCTATTTCCATAACCAAGTAAAAATGAGTTCATGGTATTGGATTTAAATCTCCATGGGGTGACCACACCTACTTTATTCATGTTCTTAAATTGATGCCTAATGATGATGATGCCAAAAATGAAGTAAAGTCTGATCATATTATTTATGAATACCTAATTAATACCAACCTTTTTGACCCATATACCATTTGTACCATCATGTTAGTGATCTTCCATTCCCCATTTATCCTTTATCACTCTCAACTCATAGACTAGGACCAAAAAGAATCCATAGTACCTCTTGATGAGTTTGATAATGATGAGGATTTCTATGATTTCATTGGCCTGAGGGATAATATTTCTTTGGAAAACCATAATCAAGGATTCTCTATCAAATTAGATTCTACTACCTATTTTAAAAAGCAGGTGTACACCAAAAAAAAAAAGCATTGAGGCCCCAAAATGAAAACCTCTTTGAGGAACAATTTTACTAGGGAAAACGTAAAGAAAAAGGCTAATTTCTTGGTGAAACCTTCTTTCATGCACCATTATATGGGGATGTTCACCCTTCCTTGATTGAATTTTTGGAGGCCACCAATAATGAACTTGCATTAGATCCAAACTCAATAAAAAAGAGAAACATGATTTTGAGTAAATTATCTAAGAGTGCCTTGAAGTGTTTGTTATATGAACCTAGATTTCATTAGGAGATTATAATTCATCCTATTTGGTGGAACTTAAAGAACCAATCTGAATAGAGGATTTTTCCATTGACAAATAATTTAGATCTATACTAAGTCTCATGGAAGATGACTCTACTCTCCTTATAGAGGATACTTCAGAAGTCAACATTGGAACTCCATATGATCCCAAGTGGATAAAATTAGGTGCATACCTCATTAAGGAGGAAAATAAAGTTATCATAGATCTTATTAGAGAGTTCATAGACATTTTTGCATGGTCTTACTTTGATATTCTAGTTTGGATCCATAATTAACTTACATCATCTTTTATTTCATCTAGATACTAATCTAGTTAAGTAGAAATTGAGAAAATTCCATCCTCACATTGCCATCTTGGTTAAGAAAAATCTAGAGAAAATTTTAGATGTAGGATGTGTTATACCCATTTATTATTTAAAGTGGATCTCCAATATTATTCCAATTGTAAAAAGATCAGAAGGTATCAAATTGTGTACTAAATTTTGACACATTAACAAGGCCTACCTAAAGGATGACTTTCCTCTATCGAACATCGACATGATTAGTGACTCCAAATCTAGGTATGAAATGCTTTCCCTCATGGATGGATATTTAGGATACGACCAAATCAATATTTCACCCAAAGACCAACACAAGAAAACATTCACCACTCCTTTGGGAACATTTATATGCCATGCCTTTTGGCCTCAATAATGTAGGGACAACATTCCAAAGGGACATGACTATTATATTTCATGATATGATTAATGATATTGTTAAAAACTACATTGATGACATACTAGGTATATCTAAGACATGTGAATACCATTCAGTCATACTACAAAGACTCTTTGATAGGCCATGTGAGTTCAAGGTTCAATTTAACCCCAAAAATTTCATCTTTGAGGCTACTTTAAGAAAACTATTATGCTTTATTATCTCTCACCAAGGTAATGAATTTGATCCTACCAAGGTTAAATCCATTACATATATACCACCACCTTATACTTTGAAGAAACTCTATAGTTTGTAGGGGAAAATAAAATATATTAGATGCTTCATTTCATATTTGGCCAATAAATTTCACCCATTCACTCATTTATTGAATAAAATCACTATCTTTTCATGTAATGAAGATTAATAGAAGGCCTTTGAGAAACTAAAAGAATACTTGGACAATCCAACTATTTTACTACCACCTATACTGAGAAAGCCAATCTTACTTTACCGATCTACCATTAAAAATGCCTTAGGGGCACTTTTCACCCAACATGTTGAGCATGACAAATAACACATAGTGTATTATCTAATCCATACACCGTTATTATGTGAACACAATTATACATTGATTGATAAATCTTATTTAGCTATGATATTTCCAACACATAAGTTACATCATTACATACTCAATACCAAGACCATAATCATCACCAAAGTAGATTTGATTAAGTATCTACTATCAAAAATAGCTTTACAAGGCCACATGGCTAAGTTGATCATGATTCTATAAGAGTTTGAGATTGAATATGTCAATAAAAATGCCATTAAGGGATAATTTATTATAGAATAACTTATTTAAACTCCCATTTCAGATACTCAACCACTTACTTTTACATCTCCAAATGAATCTATCATTATCATAGTAGAAACACATCCTAAAGAGAAGCAATGGAAACATTATTCTGATGGTTCTATAAAATCACATGGGTCAAGAGCTAGATTTTTGTTCATAACACCATAGGGGGGTCTCATTCTTAAGTCTTATCATATTATCTTTCCTTGTACTAATAAATTTTTTGAGTATGAATAACTCATTATAAGGCTTTGCCTAGTAGTACAATGGAACATTCAACATTTATAGGTTTATGGTGATTCATAGCTTATCATTAATAAGGTTACATACCAATTATATACCAAGGATTAAAAAAAGGTACCTTATAAATCCATGGTAGACACTTTCAAGTAACATATTTTTCACATTTAGTTTGAGCACATACCTTAGGCCAATAACTAGATAACAGATATCATGGCTACAATTAGTTCTCTAATCCACATCACAAAAAAGGCAAGAGACTACTAGTTCCTCATTGAACATATTCTAGCACCTGCTCATAAACCCTCAACCATTGAAATGATTTATGATATTGTTGGTTCCATTTATACCTAGTATTTTGAACTATATAGTTATCTCCTTGACCAAGTCCTTTTAATAGAACTTTCCTATAATTAAAAAAAGGCCTTCACACAACAAGGATCTCATTATACCTTAATTATACCTATACTTTATCATATAAGCTTTGATGTAACTCTTCTTCATTTTTTAACTTTGGTAGAATCTGGATTAACATTAAGGGAAGTTGATGAAAGGGTTTATGGGGCCCACACTAATGGGTTTGTCCTTGAAAAAAAATCTCCTACATATTGGTTATTATTATCCAAATATGGAAAAAAATGTAGTTGATTATGTTAAAAAATGTAAAAAATGTCAAATGGATGCTAATTTGATCTATGCTATAGCATAGACACTCAAGTGAATGACCATGCCATGATTGTTTTCAATGTGGGGACTTAATATTAGAGGGAATATTAATCCTACTTCCTCATATATCCATAATCATATCCTTACCATCATTGAGTACTTCACTAAGTGGGTTGAAACCATTACCCTCACTTATGTGATAGGAAAGAAAATTTAAAAATTCATCTTCAACCATCTCATTTGTCATTATGGTATCCCATATGACATTATATTTGATAATGGTGGTTCATTTAAAAAAATGCTATTAAATCCATATATGTCAAGTTTAACATTACCCAACATTTTTCCATTACATATTACCCATAAGGTAATGGCCAATCAGAAGCATATAACAATACCATTATCAATATCATTAAGAAGATCATAAATGATGTTGTCCATGATTTGCACTTGAAAATATTTCATGACCTCTGGGCCTAACTTACTAATTTATACACTCCAACATGAGAAACATTGTATTCCCTTTTTTATATTACTGAGCCTATTCTTCCTATCAATATCAATTTGCCTTCTTTGCATATTTCATTGAAACACATGTTTGATGATGAGTATTATATAGTAGCTCATCTACAAGGGTTGGAACTATTGGATGAAAAATGATTGGCCACTATGAATAACTTTCAAGCATACCAAAAATAGTTATGTGCTCAGTATAAAAGGTGTATGAAGCATAAAGAGTTTGATTTTGGTGATATTGTACTCAAATAAAATTGGAAGAACATCACTGCTAATAAAAATAAAAAAGGCAAGTTCAAGCCTAATTAGATAGGACCATATATTATTGTTGATAACTATGGATATAGATAATATAGGTTTCTTATTCCATAAGGAGATGAACTTGATGAACCAATCAACATAATACATCTCGAGCACTATTTCACTTGAGAGGACCTAAGGTATTATCTATGAGGATCATTTAAGTTGTGACATAACATCACTTTATTTATATCATTCCCCCCATACCTTTCTTATTGTCCAAATTTTGTTTACCTTACCCTATCACATTTTTCACGTTGCTTATGATACATTGGTACTTCATCTACCTTCAGTGATTGGATTTTAATATAGCTACAATAGAAGATTCAAGTTTAAATTTTTCAAAGGCCTTTCATTCAATGGTGGTATTTTGGGGTAGTATGACAATGGTCCTAAAATTTTTATCCTTTATTCTTGTTAAGATTCTTGATTACTTTACCTATGTTGTTATTTCCTATAGTCTAGGAGAAACTTTTTGAACATCCCTTATCGTACCCTTATTCTATCATTTTATACATTGCCATTTGCCTATTTTATGAACTTGATGTTACTTAGTCAGATTCCTAATTGTAATGGGAGATATAATGGCTTGAGGTCCATTTAAACTATGTAGGTAACATTCAGGTTTTTTGAGGTCAGCTTGGCCACCCTTATTCTCATGCTCTCATTTTTTTATGAGAAACCTAAGATAATTATCTCACCATTTCATGAGAAATTAAAGTAAAATTAATCATTTTTTTAATCAACCTAAGGAATTATCTATATATTTTGTGAGTTATGCCATTCTATGTCTCATAATTCTCTATTGAGTTGAGATGCCTAGAAAACACAAAAACATAGAAATATGCTAGAAAACTACTTAATAGGCATTCAACATTAGGCCATTCATATTTTATCCATGTCACTTAGGACATGCATCTATTATTTAGTAGGTATAACTAAAGCATTCACTTTGATCCTATCATAAACCTTTACATTCACCTATTCCATTTTTTGAGAGTATTTCATCCTATTTCTTGGAGAACTACATTTGGCATAAAGTTCATATTATACCTTATGTTCATGGGACTATGTAGACAGTGTCCAATTTTTTAGTGCATTTGGAGTCGTATCAGATAGTTTTGTTTATTGATTTCATTCACCATTTGTCTCTAAATGATCTCGTTATTTTGTGAGTTATTCACACTCTCATCTTTTTATGAGTTATTTATGCTCTCACAATTTTTTGATCTTGTTCACATTTTAATCATTATATGTAGTAAACATTATGAACCAATTTCATTTTAGAATGCTCGTCTCTTGTCTTTTAGAGTGGATTTAACCTAAATCATGCTCTCATGATTTCACAACTTCCTATGCCTGAGGTTATGATAATTATGAACATCATCCCCTCTTAATTTACACTCTCACAATTTTGTGATCCCATTCCCACTTTATTATATGAGAAATCTCTTTTGATTATCATCAATTTTATTCTATCCTACATCCTAGGAGAACTAAATTTGGCTTGAAGTCCATGTTGAAGCTTGTCACTGTGGGATTATGTAGGCATCATTCAATTACCTAGTGCATTTGGAGAAAACTTGGCCACTTCTTCCTTATTCTTCTATTCCCAATTATAGTTATATTTTTATCTTTCCTTATATCATAGGGGTAACCTTTGTCTTCCTACCTTCTATCATTATTACCTATAGCCTAAGGGCAACCCTTTGTATAAAGCATATCACTTCTATTACACATACACAAATAGTTATATTATTTTTTTGTCTATTTTGCATTAGATTAGTTGTTTGTTCATTCAAATTAGATTAATTTTTTTATTTGTATTAATTGTTTGATTTAGATTATTTGTTTGATTTAGATTAGTTTTTAAATTTAGATTAGTTGTATGTTCATTATTCCTTAGCTTAGGTTATCTATTTCTCTTGCTTGAAATTAATTATTTATTGCATTGATTTTGCTTTATTGTTTATGTTATTTTACTCCATTTTATTTTTAACTTCATTTTATTGTTTGTGGATAACTAACACTACTTTTTATGTAGATAAAATCGCCTTATCCAATAAACTCTACTTTTGTCCTTCATTCACTATACACTTTCCATGCAATGGTTCCTTAATACAACTTACATTTAATGACTCATAAGGTCAATAGACTATATTATATTTATTTTAACTTTACCTATGAATTTTTATGAGCCTCTATAACTCCTCACACCATGCACAATCTCTTTGATCATAAAATCACTGTTTTCCCCAAATCTACCTATCCCTTTTCATAGTCTTACAAGCCCTATTTATGGACCTTTTAACCTTGTACATATCTATACCTTTATAATTTTGAAAACTAAAAATTAATTTAAATACCATTTATCTTAATATTTCCCTTCCCAAAGTTTCATTCACACCCTTTTACCTATTAACTGTATAAATATAGGTATCAAATACAAATAGGGGTTTGTATGACTGTTGATCAAACACCATATTATTTTGAAATAATAAATATAGAAGGTAACTTTAATATGATCTAATTTATTCACCTAAACATGTATTAATACCATATAAAGATCAACTAAATATTGTATACACAACTTCCTTTCTTGGATTACACACATAGTCATAATCCACAATGCATACATAAAAAATAAGGTTCTATGTAGAAACTCCTTTCAACCATAACTTCATTGACTAGTTCCATTAAATATTTGAATATTTCCTCTATGACCATTATAAACTTTTCCTTAATCTCTTTTGTATTCAAACAATATTAAATACTAAAAACATAAAACACAACATTTCTGAGTTTGTAGACTATGTGTTTTTAAAGAACAAAATTGTGATCATGGAGATATTCACTTACTCTTATCCACTATTCATTACAACAAGGTTTTTGTCATCCCTATCCATATGTTTCTTTCCCATTCTCTGACCAAACTCAATACCAAAAGAATCAAATGCTCAGATTATTTCTTGAACAAAACTATATGACTGCATACCTATGATAGTCTCCAAAAGCAATGATTTATTTCCTCTCAATAACATTCCCTATCTCACAAAAGAAAATATAGTTTTATCACAAACATTTATCAAAAATACTTACCACTTGATTATTTAAACACACAATATCCTCTATCCATCATAAAATTGATTGCACTTAAAAATCTAATAATATAGGTAGTCTTGCTTCAATAAGTCTCATTTCCAAACTCCATTCCTCAATCTCCTCAAAATGGAAGGTATGGATTGCATTCCAAAATTGACAAAACACTATATATATATATATATATATATATATATATATATATATATATATATATATATATATATATATATATATATATATATATATCTGTGTGTGTGTGTGTGTGTGTGTGTGTCTGTGTGTGTGTGTGTGTGTGTGTGTGTGTGTGTGTGTGTGTGTATTACCTAATATGATCCAAAACTCCTAAAACAAGACTCATAACTGATTATTGATCAAATATTTCACTATCAACTCCTAGTCCAACATAGGGTGGTGGCTTGCCATCTCACTCTTACATGAAAAATATATTAAAATCCACTTTTAATACCTTTATGAGACCACCAATTTCCATTAAATTTTTTTTCATCCATTACATATATTCATTTCTCACCTAGACCACAAATACATTATGAAAATTTGAAATTCCATTTTGGCGAGAAAACTAGTTCCAATTCAAATTTGCACACACTTGAAACACATTCTAGACCATTTGTGAATATTCCAAGATGCCCTTGCATCAATTTATTTCATTAATATTTTAATTTTCTTGGATTATTTATTTTTCTTTGATTATTTGATTAGTTGTTTTTACTTTGTATTAATTGTTAACTAACTTATTTTCTTATGTATTCCTTGTTTTAGTTATTGTAGTTTTATTACATTATGCTTGCACTTAAGTCTTGATTTTTTGTAACTTGTACTTTTATTTGTAGATATTTGTATTTATTCCTACACTTAGTTTAATTCATTTTATTTAAACTTTGGATTTGATAGATCATATATTATGTAAATTTATTTATACTTGAATGTAAATTAACTTTCCCATGCTTAAGATACACATTTTTATTATGGTTATTTATAACTATGATGAATAGTGTCATAAGCTAAAGTAAAAATCATACCAATAGGTCTCAAAATAATGGTGCCATGATATTTTCCCTTTGTTCACAATGGCCATTTTTTACAAATAAATCCAACCCCATAATAAACAAATCATAATGACTATGTTATAAGATAATGAAGAAGTGCATCTTTGAATAAGCATATATCCTAGGTCATAAAAATGAGTAAATACCTACATTATAACATGCCATAACATCAGATAATCAAAAATAGAATCTCATACACATTTTAAAGTGGAGTTACGACATCAATAGTGATAATATAACATAACATAAATAGAAGACCATCACATATCATGATAAAGTAGGAAGATATCATCGCATACATATGAAAATAATAGCAGTCCATGTATAAGTCTGTATACAAATAATGAATGTCATATACATCTTGATAACATAAATATCCTAATTCCATAAATAAAAGTATGACAAAGAGATATACAAGATTATCTTTCACTATTAAGCATGGGATATACTGAGGGGGGGTGAATCAGTATATCATATATCTTATAAAACTTTCCTTTAACCAAATTCCACTTAATCAAACATTCAAGATATGCAATAAAACTCAAACAATAAACAACACACAAGAAAGAGCGAGACACAAGATATAACGTGGAAACCCAATGTGGTAAAAACCATGGAGAACAATCTCAAGTATATGAATGAGCACCAACCCAAACAATATTTGCAAGCACAAACTTGCAGGAGCACCAAACCCCTTTGCCGAGCACCAACCTAGCAACTATTCACGAGAAACAACCCATAGGAGCACCAAACCCCTTTGCCGAGTACCAACCTATCAACTATTCGTGAGCACCAAACCACAAGAGAACCAACCCCTTTGCCTAGCACCAACCCACAGGAGCACCAACCCTTTTGTGTATACCACACACCTATCTCTCAATGTTGCTATATCAACAAATGATAGTTTAATACAACATCTCTTTCCTCTCTCTCACCTTTGCTCTTCTAAGCTAGATATAATAAATATAAATCATATTCATCTCTCACAAATGCTCTTCTAAGCTCTATAATACAATATCAAATCAACCTCTATCTCTCATATATTACAAATGGCTTCTCAAGTCTTTATTTATAGCTTTCCAAAAGACCTTTGGCCTTCCCCCTTTGTGACCCTTCAATCTTCATGGAAAATGGCACCAAACGTGTATGACCCTTCATATTCAAGGCTTTGAAAATTCTTGTGGTGACCCTTCATGATCAAAAATGTCCTTCCCTCTTTTGTCCTCATCTTGGTGACTTTTCGTATTCCTTAAAGTGTCCCTTCACGAGAAATTGTGCCATTCCTCTTTTGTCTTCACTTGGTGACTCTTGTAATTCCCCAAGATGACTCTTCATGGGAAAATTCATCCCATCCTTCTTTTGTCTTTACCCCATGGCTCTTTGACTTCTCCATGGGCCCTTCTTTTGTCTCATATGCAACAAAAAATATATTCATTAATATTAAATAAATATTAACTCACATTAGCCAAGATATATCTATTACAAACAACATTAAATGAAATGGGGCCTTTATCACCAACAATTCTAGACCTTTGACATCAATGACAATATTTCCAATAATCTCCCTATTTGTCATTGATGGCAACCTCAATATTGAAACTACCACATCCTATCACCTACACATACTATCATCTAAAAACATACAGTAACTCCCCCTTACTGTAGTAGCCTATACTTGTTAATTTTACCTATTTTTACACCTGTACCTATACCTATTATTCTCTTCCTTTGACATCAATGGCAAAGGGCCTACCTGGAGCTAACACTTAGCTCCCCTTCAACCGATGATGAGCCTCAATGGCAAGAAGTAAAGGAAATTACTCCCAACTTCTCTCATAGATACTCAAATGTGTCTTTTGGTAGTGCCTTTGTGAAAATATCTACAATCTGCTCTATAGTAATAATATATTCCATCTTAACCTGTTGATCTACAACTTGCTCTCTCAAGAAGTGATATCTAATGGGAATATGTTTTGTTTTTGAATGCATTACTAGTTTTTTTGAAATATTTATAGCACTTGTGTTATCACAAAAAATGGAAATAGGTTCATCATACTTTACCTTGATATCTTCTAAAATTTGCTTCATCCAAAGCACTTGAGTACAACACAATACTGCTACAATATTTCTACTTTATCTATAGAAAGTGATACTGAGTTCTGCTTCTTACTTAGCCATGATACTAAGCTATCACCAAGGAAGAAAGCTCCTCCACTTGTACTCTTTTTGTCATCTAAGCACCCTACCCAATCTAAATTTGTATAAGCAACTAAAGTGAAATATTTACCTTTGGGATACCATAATCCATAATCCAATGTCCCCTTGATATATCTAAATATTCTTTTCACCAACTAAACATGACTATTTCTTAGAAATGACTGATATCTTGCAACCATACCTACTGCATGCATGATGTCTAGTCTTGATGCTATCAAATATAAAAGACTACCAATCATAGATCTATACAAAGATTGATCTGTAACAGGTGAATCTTCATCCTTGCTCACCTTATTTCCTGTACACATAGGTGTGCCAACTGGTACACAATCCTCAAAACCAAATCTATTCAACATTTCCTTGGCATATTTACTTTGAGATATAAAAATTCCTTTATTTGATTGAAATATTTGTAATCCTAAGAAAAATGATAATTATCCAAGCATAGACATCTCAAATTCTTTTTGCATTCTATCAAAAAATTCTTTTGTCATCTTTTCAATATTTCCTCCAAAAATGATATCATCAACATATACCACAGTAATAAATTGATGCTCACCTTCTATTTTGATGTAAAGATTACTATCAGCAAATCCTCTCTTGAATCTTGTCATGTGCCTCGAACATTTGCTATCAATAAACCATGGATTTTCTTCATTTCTTGCATGCAAAGCTATCTAGACCAACATAGAACCTTCATGTTGTTTCTTATACCATGTCTAAACCTTTTTCTTGATGAATGGAGCCCTGAAACTCTGGTCCTTATTGACTGACTTGAACATGCTTCTACAATACCGAGCTATGTGTCCCATGTTATTATGCTTGTATCAAATTATGGTCTCTTCATCAAAGCTTGATAGAGTAGCAAAAGAGTTATAGCTTCTACTTGACTCTACATGTCCTTCCTTTTCCTTATTTTTGAGATTGTTAGCTCTTTTTCTACATTCTAATTTCTTATGACCATATCCATTACAATAAAAATAGTAACCATAAAAATAGGACCTATTTGTGAATCTCTGACCTGATTGCCTTTTATAGCTTTGTTCCTTCCAGCCATCTTTGTCCTTTGTATTCTTCACTTCTTCCCTTCTTGTTTATTTATTTGTAAGAGCTTCAACATAGCTCTTCTTATTTTCAAAATTGATACTTATCTTATCTGATATTGCCTTTTAGCTTTCAAATATCTTATTCAGTATATTAGTGCTATTCTCAAATTTTAAATCATTGACTATTTTATTATTGACTGCTTTCTCAATCTCTTCTTTTAAAGAGGCAATTTCAGTAACATACCTTTCACATTATTTTCTTTATATTTCCAACTATGCCATTAGATCTTCTTCATTTTTCTTGGCTTCTTCAAAGTGCACTTGTAGATCTTCAATTATCACCTTTGACTCCTTTTCATTTTTCTTGATATGATGCTTCAATATTCAATTTCTCTTTTAAAAAAAATTCAACTCTTCTAAGGAACACATGAGTTCTCCTTCCATATTCACTTCGTATTCATCCTCTTCTTCTTCTTGATCAACTATTCTTTTGCTTGCAGAGGCACCTTTATGTATGGCCATCTTGTTCTTTCCTAATCTACCTTCAAGCTATAAAACTTTTTCAAAAAAGAACCTACTCTGTTATCAATTGTTAAGCATGGGATATATTGAGAGGGGGGTGAATCAATATATCATATATCTTATAAAACTCTCCTTTAACAAAATTCCACTTAATAAAACATTCAAGATATGCAATAAAATTCAAACAATAAACACCACATAAGATAGAGAGAGACTAGATATAACATGGAAACCCAATGTGGTATAAACCATGGAGAACAATCTCAAGTATACGAATGAGCACCAAATCAAACAATATTCACAAGCACAATCTTGGAGGAGCATCAAACTCCTTTGCTAAACACCAACCTAGCAACTATTCATGAGCACCAACCCACAGGAGCACCAGACCCCTTTGCCGAACACCAACCCAACAACTATTCATGACCACCAACCCACAAGAGCACCAACCCCTTTGTTGAGCACCAACCCACAGGAGCACCAACTCCTTTGTGTATACCACACACCTATCTCTCAATGTTGCTATATCAACAAATGATAGTTCAATACAACATCTCTTTCCTCTCTCTCACCTTTTCTATTCTAAGCTAGATATAACAAATACAAATTATATTCATCTCTCATAAATGCTCTTCTAAGCTAGATAATATAATATCAAATCAACCTCTATCTCTCATATATTATTGATGGCTTCACAAGCCTTTATTTATAGCTTTCCAAAAGACCTTTTGCCTTCCCCCTTTGTGACCCTTCAATCCTCATGGAAAAAGGCACCAAACTTGTATGACCCTTCATATTCAAGCCTTTGAAAAGTCATGTGGTGACCCTTCATGATAAAAAATGGCTTTCCCTCTTTTGGCCTCATCTTGGTGACTTTTCATATTCCTTAAAGTGTCCCTTCATGAGAAATTGTGCCCTTCCTCTTTTGTCTTCACTTGGTGACTCTTGGAATTCCCCAAGATGACTCTTCATGGGAAAATGCATCCCATCCTTCTTTTATCTTTACCCCATGGCTCTTTGACTTCTCCATGGGCACTTATTTTGTCTCATATGCAACCAAAAATATATTCGTTAATATTAAATAAATATTAACTCACATTAGCCAAGATATATCTATTACAAACAACATTAAATGCAATGGGGCCTTTATCACCAATAATGCTAGACCTTTGACATCAATGGCAATATTTCCAACATTGACTCTGAATATCTCAAGCCTATAGTAGGTGGTGTCCCTAGTGGCCTTGGTGATGGAAGTGGTCATGGCTTAAGAACTAGCTATCTCGAGTCACCTATGTCATGTGTCTATGTCCTATACTATGAGGACCTACTGTTAGACCTTTATGCCTCCCATAATTCAAACATGGCTATCTATTTATCCCATGGCACTATAGTCTTGTATGATCACTAATAATAAGATGTCTCATCCTTATCCCAAAGGCTCTCAAGTACCATCTATGAAAACCTTAACTATGTGCTAGATCTATGGGCCTTAACTCAGTCCCATCTAATCCATTACACATCAGCCCTAGCATGATCTCTCTCTATAATGGACTAATCATAACTAGCCTATAGTTACCCTTATACTTTCATCATTTGTGCCATATTTTCCTATAATTAGATAATGTGCGATTGAAGTAGAATCATATCATCATCCTTTAGAGTAAGTTGCACCTGTAGATGACACACTCTCCTCTCTAAGCCCTCAATCTCCCCTACTCATGTAGTGATTTCATACTCCAACATGGAAACATCTTGGGTTTTCCATGTATCTAATATTCTTACCTAACTTATATATTATTTATTCCCTAAAATACCTACCTCACTGGAGTCTATATCCATAACTCTCCTCTTGGTACCCCTAGTACCAATATGACCAATACCTTGATCCATGTCCATCTCATGCCCTATACCCTAATCCTCCACATTTTATACCTCAATAATAGTATCCTCCACCTCCATAATATCCTCAGATCCTCTACCTCTACCTTAATATCATACCCACCTTGATTCCTACCCTATACAATTGGAGCCTAACAAACCTACCCACCTTGAATCGGTCCCATTGATGCAAATCCCACTGCTTGTTTTAGTATTATCAATCTCAATGGATAAAATCATATCCAGCATAGTATATAGTCCTTTTTCATACCTATATTTTATTTACCTATTTAATAAGCTTAGGGAATCCATGTAACTCTTCCATAACTAACCATTTCCACCTACCTAGTATTCATTGTTGTCGGTTGACTACTCTCTCAATAGTTCTATGTAAATTACCTATGACCCTCTAAGACATCTTGTTTCATCTAAAATTATCATAATATCCACTCAAGCCTATACTCCTTGATGATATGCTTATATTCCCCAGTTAAGAAGCACCTCATGTTCATGAAGCTAGTGTATCATCTATCCCATGGATAGTATAGATGTAAGTTCAAATAGGGTCACCAAGTGAATAACTCTGAAGTAAGTGTTAACTAAATTTAACTTTTAGGTCAAATTTGGACCCATATATGTTAAAAACAAGTTTTTTTAGATGTTTATGTTTATAAATATTTTTAATAAGATATATTATAGTTCATTCCATGTTATCTAATGCATTTTTATCTTTACTCATGGTCTAATAGGTTTACTTGTCATTTTGAGTCTTTTAGTGGGGTTTAAAAGGTCATAAATGATAGTAGAACAATTAATAAAGTACTAATGTATCATTTTTAAACCTTTAAATGTCAAATAGTTCATATTACATATCAAGTATGTCAGTTACATGAGAATCCTATAGGTTGTTTAATTGAAACTCAGGAAACCAACTAAAAAAGGGAGAAATTGGCACTTGTACAACCCATGGGGGAAGTGATACATGGGAGAAGGTGATGGAATGTATATTAATATTAATAAAAGTAATATAAATTCTTGACATGCTCTTTAAGTTCCATTTTAAATCCAAAACCATTTTGTTCCTTCTTTGCATTTCTAGACATACAGAAGTGACCATCAGGTTTGTGATTGGTATGGAAAACTAAAGAGTTTTCAAGTCCAATGATTTTGGAAGGTTGTATTAAACTCAAATAAATTAATTTAAATAAAAATATTTTTAATAATGGTGGCATTTGATTTATGAACCATCCTCATGAAGTTGACTATACATTTTTGCTAGCTATTTCATGTACCATATAGATTTTGATATATTCTAGTCAAATACGTACAAACCAGTTGGTGATGTTGAGTCAAAAGGATGTTGGATACATTATTATATGATATCCATACTTATTTTCATGTTTCATACTATTTTTATGAGCAAGTTAGTCCATTTTGAAAGGAAGGTGCCACCATGTGCAATTTCAATTAAATTTCTTCTTATCTATAGAATGTTGGTTTCTTATAGAGGCCTCATGTGATTATAATATGGTGTCTAAGAAGTCTAAAGGCCATATATTTTACATCCTTACATGCTTGGTTTCACCATATCATGTTTTTGGGTAAATTCCCATCTTGTCATTCTCCATTGTCAACTCTTAACTCCTCCCCAGTTGTAGTCACATGTATGGAGCTAGTTTCATCTATTCATGAAGTGGTAATAAGGGTGTATCAGTATTTTAAATCCATAAATAATTTAAGATATTTTATTTGGATGTTTTTAAAATTTCAAGTTTGGTCACAAGCTCATTCACCATGCTAAACTAGTTATTAAACATCTTTCTCATTCTATTACAGATGTTCTCAAGTTTTTTCACATTGGAATGAGTGTTTTGTAAGTTGTATTAAAGTATATTTAATTTAAATGATGTATTAGAGAGGTTTAAAATAATTTTAAGCTTCCCATGAGGCCTTTTATCCACCCTTGTTTCTCTATTCCAAACTCACTATCCACATTCATCACATACACACATACAGGTATCTCATGATGACATAATGAAATACTTAGTATTAATTTCAATCCTTTTGAAATGTGAAAATGTCATTTAAGGTATTGATGGAAGCCTTAGACAATTGAAATAATATTATAATACATACTTCTCATTCCATGACAACTACCTAAGCTTTACTGCCTGTGTGTAAGAATGCTCATCTATAGGTGTCCCACAGATCTTTGTGAGTTCTTGTATGGGGATTTAAAACATGGAAGAATATTTATTTTGGTTTATAACATGAGGATTGACCATTGAATATTTTTTTAATGTGTTAATGAGACAAAATAAAATGTAAGCTACCTTGAAAGGAATAAAGATTGAATTCTAGGAAGGTTTCCCCAAAAGGTTAAAATAGAGGTCCAAGGGGGTTTTGTGGACCTATTAAAACATATTTGAAAATGGTTTCAAAGAATATAAAGAGGTGAATCTTATATATTATAGTATATAAAATATCTCTACCAAACATGGGAATTATAAGTTTAGTGAAAGGTAGAATTTGAATATATCAAAGTGACCTAGAAAATCACTAAAATCATGTACTAATATCTATAGGTTTGAAAGCTTGAATGACATTTGACAACCTAGGAGCAAATAAGACATTACCTCATGACCAGTATGGTTCAATTGGTTGAATATCACACAAAATGGCATGAAGGTTATCAAGATGAGGTTGATGTATAGTTTCTTAAGCCCTAAGTCCACCTATAGGTGTCCACACATAGATAAATGGGCACCTATAGCAAGGTATAAAACAATGACCCCAAATTGATGCCCAAGTGGTGTTTTAAGACTTTAAAGTTGATTAAAAGTTAAAAAATTTAATTTTTTACCTAATGGGGTTAGATATAGGTCCTCATATATCATGACCAACTTCAAATGAGCTAATGCACACCTAAAGGGGTTAGATAAGTAGGGTATACAAGCAGTGAGCTAGCATGAGTGTTTAGGTGTTATTTTAGGACACTCAAAGTAATTTTGGGTATAGGGTAATGTTATGTGACATAAATGGATTCAAAGGAGGTCTTAAAATATTAGAACCAAGAAAACTAAATTCAATATAACCTACATTAGTAAAAAAGGTAGAGTTTATAGTCATGGCAGGAAAAAACTATATTTGTAGCTCTCAAGGTACATATGAAAGGGGTACATGGGGTTAAAATGATAAAATAGCATATGACCATACCAATTAAGATCATTATGGACCTAATAAGCTCTAATTAATGTGTACTAAGCCTACATAAGTCCCTTATAACCATGTATGCACCTACAATTGTGTTTAACCATGGTAAAAACAAGAGGTGAATGTGCTTAGGAAGAGTATAAGGTTTGATATAAATTTTAAAGTGGTTCATGATAGGTCAAAAAAATTCAAAATCCTAGGATTATTCCAAGTTTATCATCTAATTTCCTTACTTGGTCAAAGGTAGCAGTCCATACTGTGAGCCAAGAAACCATGTTACTCAATAGGCAAATATGAGGAATCCAATGAAGAAAAGTATTTTTGGTTGAGTGTTAAGCTTAATTAGAATTTTTAAGGAGTATAGTATCATTTTTTTACCTTTTATAGGTTACTCTTAGGTGGATTTGATAAAAATCTAGGAAAGAGTCCTTTTTGGATGCCTTTTTTTGGCATTTTGAGCTATTTAGGTACCTAATTGGATGAATCTAGCTAAACCCTTTGGTAAAAAGTGTCATTATGACCTTTAAAAACTCCAAAAATCTTCAATTTTCCTTGGGGAAGAGGGATATACCTTACTATTTTGTCTTAGAGGTCAGTTGATTGAGAAAAATCAAGGTTTGGCAAAACAAGCAAGTAAAGGCAAAAGGGATAAAGAAATTGATGGAAATCTTGGGAAAATTCAAGAAACATGTTTTGAGGTGTATGAAAGTTAAATAGGTGATATGAATCACTAATTTAGGCTTAGAAATTTTAAAATAACAATAATACCCTTGCACACAGTCCAACTAGACAAACTTTCATTAGGCCTAGTAGGTAAATGATAAGAAAAATGTGAAAAGGAGTGCTTGAGATATCATGTGATGACTGTTTAAGCTTTAATTAGGTATTTAAATTAATAAAAAAACCAACCCAACCATGAAATATCAGTCCAAGTAGCCAAAGTTAGCTAGTTGCATGCTAATCCCATTAGGTTTTAAAGGGACCTAGAGCCAATTGGGGGTACAAATTCACTTTTGTATTTTGGTGAGTGTTATATCTAGTGGTATAATGTTTAATATATGGAATTAGACATTGTTTAACTTGTATTATGCATAAAAACTTACAAAAAATCTACATTTTGCTCAAAGAGAGTCCAAACATGCAGGAAAAGTGGAAACAAGTTCGAATGTTTTCAAGTGCTCATATTTCCTCTAAAAATATGAATGGATTCCAAAGGAGTTTAGAGGAGTTATTAGGGTCCCTTAACATTATTTTTATTGAATTTTTTGGTAATTCTAATGTCAAATATTAATGAACAAAGCTTAAAAGTAAAAACTACCTAAAACCCTACTAATCCCTCAGTCAAGAACCAATGGAGAAAAAAATCTTTGAGAACTATCAAGATGACATATTTTTAACATTAAAGTGATTTAAAACTGTAAATGATTCACTTAGGCTTACTCCCATACTTTTGAGCTATATGAAATTGTATAGATAGGGTGTAAAACAAGGTATTTTTGACCATTTTATGTGTTTTACAAGTTCTAGGAGGTTCTAAGAGATGAAATAAAGTTTGAAGAAAATATATATATTTTTTATAAATAAATATTTTAATTTCATACCTAGATAAATATTTTAAGTGTTTAAACAATAGGTCTCATCTCAACCAGTCAAAACTAGCATAGTGAACACAATAGTGAGAAGGATGAAAACTTCAAGTGTAAGCCTTTTTAAGGTTTAAATGAGTATTATAATGCCATAAAGAGTATTTAAAAGTGTAATTAAATAAATTCCATGGATTTTCATGGAAAAATGAATCCAATTTTGAATCCAAGTGTGAGGGGTGACTAAAAGAGGAGTTTTTTGGATTGCAAGCAGTGATGGATTCCTTTTAGGAGTTTCTAGATAAGAAGGGATACAAATAGTTCATGGAGAGGAAAGTATGAAATAATTACCTCTCATTTGAGTCATAAGACCTATCCCTAGTTATTTTTGGGATGTTCAAACAAGCCCAAATCATGAAAATAGTTTTATGAGCTAGAACAAGGAGTTTCATGCCATTTTTCATAAGTTTCATGAATTGTATGGACAATTGAGCTTCCTAACATTGCATGGTTTTTTTAATAGATTTTTATCATGAAATTATAACCTCTTTTCTCATCTTGACAGGTGTCCAAGTGAACTTTGGACTTCCCTTTTCTTTCCCCTCTCCCAAATGCTATAAATATTGACCTTTTTCACTCTTTTGAAAAGCCTCTATTGGTTGATGGTGAAACCCTAGCCAATTTTTTACTTGAATATTTATTGAAGTAATAAAACAAGTGAAATTTCCTACTTAAATGATGTATAATTGAGTTTTGTTTCAATCTTGTTGGTCTTGCCCTTGTATAAGATCTTTTTTATCATGTTATCCTTGATTGTTCACTAAGTGTGCAAAAGAGTAATTGTTATAGGTCTTTTTAAGTGTTCTATTTTAAGTATATAAGTGTTTTAGAAGTGTTTAATGACTATATTATCTTAATTAATCATTCATTATCCTCTTAAGTATCAAAATACCTTTTGAACCTAGAATATGAAATATTGATGTAACAATTTGCCTTGTGTTGTGAGTTTTGTGTGAAGAAAGCTTTGTTTCACTCTAAGTAGTATAATTTTAGTCAATAGGAGGAAATTAAATATTTTTGCATCACATTTTATTTTATTATTTTTTCCTCTTAACCCTTTTCATGCAAATTTGATAGATAAGAAAGTGTTTCAAAGAGTGCATCAAGGGAACTAATCCTTCAAGAGATTCATGTTATAAACTTGTTTACCCATAGTAAGTGAGATGTTTCCATTATGAAACTTGGATGAGGATAGATAGGAATCTCTTCAAGGGGTGAAAATCCAAGTGACAATAGTTTTTCCATGCCCAATGGGACTCTAAGTCCTAGAAGATTGTCCAAGATTAGTACTAGTCTTTCCATATTTACATCTACAAGAACATGTGTATTTAGTACCTAGCAACTCCACTAAGTTTTAAAATATTTGATTGATGATTAATTCTTAATTTCCATGCCAAATTTTACCACTATGTCTGTTGCTAAAGGTATACCCTTTGAGTTTGTGCAATTGCCTTTATGTTCTATCAAAAGATTCAGATTTGTGAATAATTATCCTTTTTTAAGGAAGTTGGTGTTTGAGAAGTCCTAGTTCTTGCTTAGTTCAAACCCTAATACCCATAGTATACATTATAATATGGCTAGAAACAAAACTTTTTTATCCTTCACTAGATCATCTACTTTGAATCTTGCCCAATATGACCAAATTCCCAGAGAATCCCGTAAGAGTGTTCTATATTTTAGTGAATGTTCTATTACTACCATTAAACTTATTACAAACATAGAAAAATTCTAAAAAATTCATAATATCACCCAAGAAAATATAAATATTAGGTTCTTGGAATTGTATTTCTAAGGAAAAGATTTAGATTGATATGGGATTGTACCTCATAATTTCATTGCTTCTTGGGATGAACTGAGAGATCTATTATCTAAGAGGTTTGAAGAGAAGAGTGATTATCTATCACTAGTTGAGAAATTTACCACTATCAAGAGGGATCCACAAGATTTTATGTAGGATTTTAACACTATATTTCAAAAAACATGGGATAGGATCCCAACCCTTGTGAGACCTACTATAAATTATGCCTTATTGTACTACCTAAAAGCATTGAATAACAATGTAGCCATGATTTTCCAATCCATGGGTGGGAATACACCACATGTTTCCTATGAGATAGCCATTAATGATAAGAATTATATTGTTCAAATGAATAACAATGCTCTTAGAACACAAATTCTATTGTTCCCTAATTTTTAGCCTCCTAGTCAAGTTGTGTTACCTACCTTGGCTCCTTTACCTAATAGTCAATAAAAATCTGCCCTACCAATGATATTCATGAAGTCAAGAGTTTGTTTCAAAGTGTTACTAATGAATTGTTTTATCTTAAATGTCAAAAAACTAAAATTTATAGACCTTGCCAATCCTATAATCAATTTGGACAAGCAAATAGTCCTCTTTTTCAAGGTAATGCTCAAATACAAGGTCAAATCACTCAAGTTAGACCTTACCAAATTTACAATCCTAATGCCACATAATGTTTTAAATATATTGTTCTAATTCAAAATAACTTTGTTCAATAACAACCATGCTATCCTTCCTATGACCAAAATCAAGACCAAGTTGCATATTCCAATGAAATGCATAGTCAAGCCATGATAATGCAAGGTAGTCAAACACCTCAAGTTTCCACTTTTTAGGTGCCAATGAAAAATGGAATTTAAAATGACAAACAAAATATTATTATACTCTTATAAATCATTTGGATGGAGAGTTTTGTGCCATCAATCATTTGGGAAATTTAAGTAATGTGATTGTTAGTGTATCCTCTAACACTAGGTCTAAGAAGAGGGATGATTAAGAGACACAAGGGGATAATAAAGAGCCTATTTTTACTCCTACATAATATCCAATGGTGGGTGAGTATAATTCATCTCCTAAGGTGCAAGAAAATTAGAAGTTTTAGAATGCAAGGCTAGCTCCTACACATCCATTTCCAAAAGCTACTAGTGCTTCTAAAGAGCCTCTTAAGGTGAACAATCCTTCTATAAATATTGTGGATTAGATGAATAATTTACACATGAACATTTCATTATGGGATTCATTTAAAATACCAAGAAAAAAATATATGCTTCAAAAAGAATTTCAAGGACTAGGTAAGCAAGTTAGATCATCTAGGACTAAATTTTTTGTCTTAGTGAATAGAACTCAGTCCATTAATGGATAAGTAAATAAAACTGATAAGACTCTTTTTTATTTATCCTTGATCATTGGTGATTTCTTATTTCACAATTTGATTATAGATAATGGGGTCATTACTTCAGTTATGCCCAAGTCAATAGTGGATAAACTAGACTTCAAGTATGAACCAATGGCTAAAGGAGTTCTACAATTGGATGGATCAATAGCAAATACGTTGGGAGTAGTCACAAATTTTAATTTGATTTTACATGATTGTACTACTTTTTCCATCCCTCATGATGTGGTTGTGGAATATTTAGCTTCATACTTTTCTCCTTGTTTGCCAAGAGAGTTTATAGCCAAGATAGGTGGATAACTGGTAGCCAATTTGTCCAATATGGTTTTTAGGACAAAGTATGGTACTAAGGTGAATATTGAATTAGAAATTATTCATCACAATCATTTATATCCATACATGCCTAAAGTTTCAAATGTAATTTATGCAATTCTTGATGAGGAAGAGCTTCACATGGACCAATCTCCAACTTCTTCTCTTGATGGAGTTTCTAATTTGTATCTAGATGAATGGGGCCTGAGCACTATGAACATGATCCTTACAAATTAATAGAGGAAGCTGATCTTTCAGTGTATTAGATTAATGAGGATGACTCTTTCATGTCAAACTTGATGAATCCTAGTGAAAAAATGGATTGTTTATGGAAGCTATTCTTTGATGGATATATAAGCAAGTTTGGAGTAGGTGGTAGAGCAATGTTAGTTTCCCCATCCAAGGAAAGGTACTATTATACTTTCATATTTCACTTCACATATAATTTTAATGTGGTAGAATATTAGGCCCTCATTCATGGCCTTGAGCGGGCTAAGAAAAAAGGTGTGAAAGAATTACAAATGTATAGTGATAGTGAGTTAGTTGTAAACCAAGTAAGAGTCCAAAATATGACTAAGAACTCTTTGCTTAAGTATTATAAGCATATACTATGGGATTTTGTGGAATATTTTCAATCCTTCAACATCTAATCTATCCAGAGAGAAGATAACAAACATGTTGATAGGTTGGAAGCAATTGGAGCTTAGTTTGATGTTCCAAAGGGGATAAGAGAATATAAGAACCATCCACATCTCAAGGTGATTATAAGGCCCTTTATACCTGATAATGTCACTAATTGTAAAATGTTTGATAGTGAACAAAAATAAATCTTTTCCTACAAGAGGAAGTTGAGTTTTCCTTAAGGAATCAATCCAAACCATAATAATCTTATGGAGGGTAGATTGTACAATTAAAGATAAACAATCTCTCTAAAGGCTTAGTGACACTTGAGAGTATTTTCAATGATGATGATCAATTGAAAAAAGTGAAGGTAATCATGTCTACTAAGCATGAAAACTATGAGAGAGTACAAATATTCAAAGATAAGTTGCTTACTTTTGGGAAGGTATGTACTAGTGAAGAGAAACATGTTTTCATTGAGTTATGCAAGGAATTTTTTGATGTCTTTACATGGGAATAATGATTTAAAGGGTTTTAATATATAGTTATCTCAAATTACCATAGAGATAGATAATAATTCTAAGAATATCAAGCAAATGAAAAGTCCAATCAATCCTAAGATTGAGCCTCTCATGAGAAAGGAGCTTACAAATTTGATTGAGTCTAAGATAATTTTTCATATTAAGCATTCATCTTGGTTGGAAAAATTAGTCCCAGTAAGGAATAATAAAGAAGAATTCAAGTTATCTGTTGACTTTGGAGACTTGAATATGGTTTATTTTAAGTACAATTATTCTCTTCCTTCCATGGAGTAGATTTTGTAGGTTGTGGCAAGTAGTGAAAGGCTATCACTTCTTGATGGATACTCAGGGTATAATCAAATTTTGGTAAAGTGACCAATATAAAGTAGACTTTACTACTAAATGGTGTACATAATCCTATAGGAAAATTCTTTTTTTTTTCTAATGATGGTTCAACATTTCAATGTGCAATGGATATGGATTTTCAAGGTATAATAAATGATATAGTGTTGGTGTATCTTGATGATATCACAATTTTTTCTAAGGATGCAAAAGATCATTTGAATCACCTTAAGAATATTTTTGAGAGATGTAGAGAGTTTTTAATCTCTCTCATCCAAAATAAGTGTGTGTTTTCTATCCATGGAGGAAAATTTTTAGGACACATTATCTCAAAGAAAGGCTTATCCATAAATATCAAAAGGGTAAGTGCAATCTTGGCATTAACTTTGCCCAAACATAAGAAAGCTTTGAAAAGTTTATTTGGAAAAATTAATTTTGTAAGGAGGTTTATTCTTGATTTTTATAAATTATTCAATCCTTTAATCTCTATGCTAAGAAAATATGAAGTGTTTACTTGGACAAGGAGAAGGAAGGAGAGTTTTGAAGAGATCAAGAAAGTTATTTCTCAAGCCACAACTCTTACAAGTCCTAATTTATCAAAGGAATTCAACTTTTATACCTTTGGAAATGAAGAAGTAATCTCTACCATGCTCACTCAATCAAATTAATAAATCTTGGAGAAGCCTAGTGCCTTCTTTAGTCAAGGTTTGGAGGGTTATGAGGTAAGATACACCTATGTAGAGAAGCAAGTACTTTCAATTGTTAAAAGTCTAATTAAGTTTAGGCATATGTTATATAAAAACAAGATTCACATATTTATACCTCATCCTAGTGTTAAATACTTCATTTTGATAAGATATTTGAATGAAAAAAGTGTTGGTTGGATCACAAAAGTGATGGAGTATGATGTAGAAATCAAGACAACCAAGCTAGTGAAAGGGAAGGGGTTATGTGAGCACCTTGTTTCAGATTTGAAAGAACAAAAAGATTTTTTTTATCCCTTCATGATTAACCTATGATATATAAATCTTCATAAATAAATATTTTAACACAAGAAATGATCCATTTTCTTCAAATTAGTGACTTTCCACAGGGCCTAGATAGAACTAAAAAAAGTTACTACAAATTACAATATATTCCTTATGTACTTGTTGATGGAGTGTTCTTTTGAAAGGCATTATCAAGTGTGTTATTGAGATGTTTTGAATCCAATTAGGTTAAGAAAATATTGCTTGAGTTTCATGATGGACCAACTGGTGGTCAATTTGCTCCAAGAACCACAATTATTAAGATCATGAGAGCTGGATATTTTTGGCCTAATTTGTTCAAAGACACCCATGATTAGGTAATGAAATGTCAAAAGTGTGATCTCTTTGATGGTAAAAAAAATATTTTCGCCATGAATATTCATCTAGTATAAGTAGACCAACCTTTTATGTAATGGGGTCTAGATTTCATAGGCCTAATCGACCCACCTTCTAGTGCTGGCCACAAGTGGGTGTTGACTTCTAAATACTAATTTAAAAGATTGGTGGTTGTTTTATCTCTCAAGAAAAAAAATAAAATTTTATTTATAGACTTCTATAAAATCATAGTGACAAAGTTTGGGGCTCCTTCAACAATAATTTTAGATAATGCATTGGCTTTCCTTGGAATGAAGACAAGTGAGTGGGATTTGAAACATGGAATTTATATTAGAACTTCCTCCAACTATTATACACAAGTTAATGGACTAGTTGATTCCAAAAATAAAAGTCTAATCAAGATTATCAAGAGGACAATAGAGGAGAATCAAAGAACTTGGCATTCCAAATTGAAGACAACTCTTTGGGTTGATAGAATTACCCCCATGAGAGCAATTGGAAACTCACCATATACACTTGTTTATGGGAGAGAAGATAGAATTACTATTTAAATTGAGCTACCACCCTTGGATCTCAATTATTAGCTAGAGTTGATGGAAAATAAAAGCATGGAAGTTAGGCTATGTGAGTTGATGGAGCTTGAAGAGACAAGATATCAAGTTATGCAAACTATGAGGGCTCAACAAGATCAAACAAAGAGATACTTTGAAAATAAAAACATTCCAAGAATATTCAAAGAGGGAGAGATTTTTCTAAAATGGGATGAAGATAGGTCTAAGCCTAGAAAACACATAAAGTTTGATGCTTTATGGAGTGGCCCTTATGTCATCATTCAATGCAAGCAACATAATGCTATCCAACTTTCAAAGATGGATGGAGAGGAGATTAATATACCAATAAATTGGATATATATCAATAATTTATACTAAGGTTATCCTTTCTCCTTGTACATAATTTTTTTTTCTTGTTTTCCCTAAGTGATTATGCACAGGTGTTTATGTCTTGATTTATCTTGTGTTTACTTGGTGTGTTATGGTTGTTTTGTGTGTTTTCAAGAAATTCCTTCTAATTGTATTCAAGATTTCATTGACTCCCTATCCCATGGATATATAAGTCTACTAGTCTTTAGTATATCATGCATACTACCCTTATGAGTTAACATTTTGTTGACCAAATTTGACTTTGAGGTCAAATTTGGACCCTTATAGGTAAAAAAAATATGGTTTTATAGATGTTTAAGGGTATATATATTTGTAATAGGATATATTATAGTTCATTTTATGTTATCTAATGCATTTTTATCCTTACTTATGGTCTAAAAAGTTTAATTTTCATTTTGTCTTTTAGTGGGATTTTAAGGCTCATAAATTCAAGTGGCATGGTCCCTAAGGTCACTAAGTGTCTCTTTTTACCTTAAAACATCAAATAGGTCATATTACCTATTATGTATGTTAGTTACATCATAATATTGTAGGTTGTTTAATTGAAACCCAAAAAACAAATGAAAAAGGGAGCATTTGGAACTTGTATGGCCCATAGGGGAAGGTGACACATGGGAGAAGGTGATAGAACATATATAAATAATCATAAAACTAATATAAATACTTTGAATTCTTTTTAATTAACATTTTTAATCTAAGACCATTCTACTCCTTTGCATTTTTAGACATATAAAAGTGACCATTAGGTTTATGATTGGTACAAAAAATTGAAGATGTTTAAAGTTAAATGATATTGGGATGTTGCATTACACTTAGATAAATTTATTTATATAATAGTTTTTTTAATAATGGTGTTTTTTTATTTATTAACCATCCTCATGAAGTTGAATATACTTTTTTATTATCTATTTCATACACCGTATAAGTTTTGTTCTATTATAGTCAAATCCATACCAACCAATTGGTGATGTTGACTCTAAAGGATTTTGGATACCTTCTCAGATGATATACATACTTATTTTCATGTTTCATTGTGTTTTTATGAGCAAATTAGTCCATGTTGAAAGGAAGGTGCCACCATGTGCAGTCTCAATCAAAGTTCTTGTTTGCAGAATGTTGGTTTCCTATAAAGGCCTCATGTGGTTGGAATATGGTGTATCCCAAGTCTCAATGATATATATTTCACCTCCTTCCATTTTTGGTTTCACCATATCACATTTTTGGTAAAATTCCCATCTTGTCATTCTCCATTATCAACTCTTCACTCCTCCCCACTTTAGTCACATGTATGGAGCTAGTTTGGTCTATTCATGAAGAGGTAATGAAGGTGTATCATTTTGTTAAATCCATAAATAATTGAAGAGAGTTAATTTGGATGTTTTTAAAAGTGAAATTTTGGTCAAAATCTCATTCACCTTGCTAAACCAGTCATCAAACACCCTACTCATTTTATTCCAGATGTTCTCAAGAGGTTTCACATTGGAATAAGTGTTTTGAAAATTATCTTAAAGTATATTTAATATAATTAATGTATTTGATAGGTTGATAATGAGTTTTATCTACCCATGAGGCCTTTTAACCACCTTTGTTTCTATATTCCACACCCACTATCCACATTCATCCCATACACACATACATGCATCTCATTATGATGTCATGAAATCCTTAGTATTGGTTTCAATCCTTTTGAAATGTGAAAAGTTCATTTTAAGGTATTGAGTGAGTCCCTAGACCATTAAAATAAAATGACAATGCATACTACTCATTCCGTGACAACTACCTAAGCTTTACTACTTGTGTGTAAGAATTCTTATCTACAAGTGTACCACCGAGCTTTAAGAGTTCTTATGTGGGGATTTAAAACATGGAATAATCCTTATTTTAGTTTGTAACATGAGGATTAGCCATTAAATATTTTTTTAAAGTATTAATGAGGTAAAATAGGATGAAAGATATGTTGAAAGGAATAAAGACTGAATTTTGGGAAGTTTTCCCCAAAAGGTGAAAATAAAGGTCCAAGGGGTTTTGTAGACCTCTTGAAACATATTTGAAAATGGTTTCAAAGAATATAAAGAGGTGAATCTTGTAACCTATAGTATAAATAATATATATACTAAATATTGGAGTTATAAGTTCAGTGTAAGGTAGAATTTGAATACCTCAAAGTGACCTAAAAACCATTAAAATCTTGCACTCATATCTACAAGTTGGAAAGCTTGAATGAAATTTGACATCCTAGGAGAAAATAAGACATTAAATCATGACAAATATGGTTTAATTGATTGAAATGGAAATAAAATGGCATGAAGGTTATCATGAGGAGGTTGATTTATATTTTTGTAAGCCCTATGGCCACATATAGGTGTCCACACACAGATAAATAGGCACCTATAGAAGGGTATAAAATAGTGACCCAAAATTGATGCCCAAGTGAAGTTTTAAGACTTCCAAGTTGAGTGAAAGTTAAAATATTTACTTTTTGACCTAATGGGGTTCAATATAGGTCCTCATATATCATGACCAAGTTCAAATGAGGTAATGCACACCTACAAGGGTTAGATAAGTAGGGTATACAAGGAGTGAGTTGTCATGAGTGTTTAGGTGTTGTTTTAGGACACTCAAACTAATTTAAGGTATAGGATAATGTTATGTGACATAAATTTATTAAAATTATGTCTTAAAACATCATAACCAAGCTAAAATAAATCCAATATGCACCTATAATAGTCAAAAGGGCAAAATTCATAGTCATGGTAGGAAAAAACTCAGTTTGTAGCTCTCAAGGTGCATATGAAAGGGTTAAATTGGGTTAATATGATAAAATAACATATTAAAATACCAATTAATATTATATTTACCTCATAATCTCCAAGTAATTTTTAGGCAGCCTACATAGGTCCCTTACAGCCCTATATGCACCTATAACTATGTGTAGTCATGGTAAAAATAAGAGGTAAATGTGCTTAGGAGGATTAAAAGGTTTGATATAAATTTTAAAATGGTTCATGATAGGTAAAAATATTTTTTCACAAGCCCAATACTCTTCCAAGTTTATCATATACTTTCCCTACTTGGTCTAAGGTAGCAGTTTGTACTGTGAACTAGGAAACCATGTGACTCAATAGGCAAATATGAGGAATCTAATGAACAAAAGTATTGTTAGGTGAGTTTTAAGATTAATTATCATAAATTTAGGATAAATATAATTTTTAAGGAGCCTAAGAGCATTTTTTATCCTATATAAGTCACTCTTAGGTGGATTTGAGAAAAAAGTAGGAAATAGTCCTTTTTAAAGGCCTTTTTTAGGCATTTTGAGTTTGTTAGGTACCTAATTTGATGTAAAAAGATAAAAAAATTCATAAAAATTATAATTAGTACATTTAAAAAATCCAAAAATATTCAATTTTTATTTTGTAAGAGGGATATACCTCACTATTTTGTCTCAAAGTTTAGCTAGTTGAGAAAAATTAGGGTTTGACAAAATAATCAAGTAAAGGAAAAAGGGATAAAGAACTTGATGGAAAGATTTTAAAACATAAATAAAAATGTTTTGAGGTATAATAAATTCAAATAGGTTATATTAATCACTAATTTAGGCTCAGACCTTTCAAAATCACTAAAATACCCTTACACATAGTCCAACTAGAAAAACTTCCATTAGGCCTACTTGGTAAATGATAAGAAAAATGTAAAAATGAGTGCTTGGGAGGTCATGTGATGAATTTTTAAGATTTAATGAGGCTTTAAAATTAATAATAAACCAACCCAATCATGAAATATCATTCCAAGTAGACAAAGCTAGCTGGGTGCATGTTAAGCCCATTGGGCCTTAAAGGGACCTAGAGCCAATTGGGGGTCCAACATCACTTATGGATTTTGGTGAGTGTTATATATAGTGGGATAATGCTTATGAGATGTAATTAGACATTTTTTTAACTTTTATTATGTATATAATCTTACAGGAAGGATACGTATAGCTTCGAGACAGTCCAAACAAGTAGGAAAGGTGGAAACAAGCTCGATGGGTGTTTTCAAGTGCTCATATCTCTTCTAAAATAATGCATGGACACAAAAGGATTTTTTTATTGGTTATTATGGTCCCTTAAAATCATGTTTTTTAAATTTTTTGTAAATTATAATATCAAATATTTATGAACAAAGATTAAGACTAAAAATTTGCTAAAACCCTACTAAACCCTTAGTCAAGAACTGATGGAGAAAACAAGATTCAAGAGATATATAGATGAAATATTTTGACCATGAAATTTATTTAATAAATTAAATTTCTTACGTAGTATTCCTCCCATACTTTTGAGCTATATGAATTTGTATGGATAGGGTGCAAAATAGGGTATTTTTGACCATTTTATGTGTTCTACAAGTTCTAAGAGGTTCTAAGAGATGTAATAAAGTTTGGGGAAAATATAACTACTTTTTATAACTACCTATTTCATTTTAATACCTATAAAAAACTTGAAATTTTTAAAACAATAGCTCTCATATCAGCTAGTCAAAACTAGCATAGCGAACACAATGGTGAGAAGTGTGAAAACTTCAAGTGTAAGCTTTTTAAAGGTGTACCTAAGTACTATAAGGAAATTTAAAGTATATAAAAGTGTAATTAACTATCTCCCATGTAATTTCATGGAAACTTTAATCCAATTTTTAAGCCAAGTGTAAGGGGTGACTGAAAGAGGAGTTTTTAAGACTAAAAGCAGTGATAACTTCCTTCCAACAATTTCTAGATAATTAGGGATAAAACCAATTTATGGAGAGGAATGTGATAAATATTTACCTCTAATTACAATAATAAAACCTATCCCTAGATATTTTTTGGATGTTCAAATAGGTCCAAATCATGAAGATAGTTTTTTAAGCTAAAACAAGGAGTTTCATGCCATTTTTCATAATTTTCATGACTTGTATGGACACTTTGGATTCCTAAAATTACATGGTTAGTTTAAAATATATTTATCATGAAAATTTAACCTATTTTAATATCTTGATAGGTTTCCAAGTGACCTTTGGACTTCTTTTGTCTCACCCCTCTCCCAAATGTTATAAATATTGACCTTTTTGGCTCTTTTGAGAAGCCTCTATTGGTTGATGGTGAAACCCTATATAATTTTGTATTTTAATATCTATTGAAGAAATAAATAAAGTTAATTTACCTACTTACTTGTTATATAATTGAGTTTTGTTGCAATCTTGTTGGTCTTGCCTAGTAGAAGATGATCTTTTCTAACATGTTATCCTTGATTGTTCACTGTGTAAAAGATTAATTGTCACAAGTCTTTGTTAGTGTTATATTTTAAGTCTATAAGTTTTAATGACTATATTATCTCATGGAATATTTCATTACCCTCCTAAGTATAAAATCACCTTTTGAACACAGCATATGAAACATTGATGTAACAATCTATCTTATGTTATGAGTTTTATGTGAAGAAAGCTTTTTTTTGCTTTAAGTAGTATAATTTAAGTCAATAAGAGGAAAATAAATATTTGTGAATTAAATTTTAATTTATTAATTTTTATTCTTAACCCTTTTCATGTAAATTTGATAGATAATAAAGTGTTTCAAAGAGTGCATCAAGGGAACTTTTCAAAGAGTGCTTCAAGGGAACTAGCCCTTCTAGAGATTCATCTTATAAAAATATTTACCCATAGAAATTGAGATTTTTACATTGTTCCACTTATATGAGGAGATATAGGCATCTCCTCAAGGGTTGAAAATCCAAGTGATAACACTAAGATCATTTAGCATACAGAGATAGAAGTAAATATCCCCATGGTACCCTCTACAACTTGCACATGTCTGCACCCAGACATATACTAATGAATCATATGGGAATTACACCCTTATGTTACAAACTAAGTTATTCACTACTATGTGCTCCCATCCCACACCTATAGCAGTGTCATTTCCCTGATACTCTAGCTTCCTTAGCAATCCACTATGTTTAAGTCACTATAAATCTAGGCCAATATAGATAGCCCCCAAGAAAATATAGTATTGTCATCCATTATATAACTAATAACTAAATATAGTCCCATAGGAAAAAACTATACACTCTTTTTAGGAAAAAAATATGTTGCTAACAATGGCCATTATCATAACAACCTCTCTAACTAATAGTGTTGGTGGTGTCAGCTCCTCTAGTGTTAGGCCATATAATCAAATATTTACATAATATTGTATCATGTCAATATATACCTTCCCATGTGGCATGGGAATGTCTTTGTAGCTAGTAAAATCATCCAATACCTCTTAATGTTACACTAAATCTATCCAAAATAACCTCTCATAGGTAGATTGAATATACAGTAGGTATCCCCAAGTGTCACTGTTGCCTCTCCCATATGCAAATGAAATGTGGAAGTATTAGCGTACCATCATTCAACTAGTGCAATCAATTATGATTGATCTAATTGGATAATAAGAATTTTCACCCCCTCATATAGACTCATCAAATATAAGAACCCAACCATACTTACCATCTAGATCTTTCATGTTTTTAGGCAATGCAAGCATCATTCATGTGTGGTAAATACATATAACCACTCTTTCAACCATAGATAAACTATAATTAGGCTATATTTATGATTTAATCTGTCAAGTACCTATCTTACTAGACCTATTTTATGCCCTAGACTAATTTTCCTCTCTCTTAGAGGTTAGACCCCTTCTGGGTCCCTTAAGTTACCCATTTTGGATTTTAGGGTGAAGTCACCAATTTTCCAAATGATGAAGTAACCATTTTGGCATTTTCTACCATTTTTAGGCCAAATTACCGTATTCATTTTTTTTTTAAATGGTGATTTTGCATGACTTGGGAAAAATTACTTTTTAGGAATTTTCAAATGTTTTTGGGTGATGTTTTTATTTTATGAAATGAGGACTTTATATGAAGTCACCACTTTTATCTATAAATTCATCATTCTCCCTTGTGTGAAAATGGAAACTTCATATTTTTGTGCCCTAAAACTTATCATAAATGTACCATAAATATAGCAAAAGTCTCAAGTAATTATAGTTACTAACTGCTTATCATGTGGTGGTCTCCCATGCTCTCTCACTTGATCACTCACATGTCTCCATCCTTATCCATTGGCTATTTTTATTCACAAGGTCAGAGCTCTAAATTATCAATAGGCTAGGGTGAAAATGAAAATTATTTACCCCATGGTGTGAATATATATATTTTAAAATTACTTTTTCACCCCCTAAGGCCTAAGGTTTCTTTTTTTTCATTCCATGAGCTCTTATTTTTTATTGCATGGTCAAATTTTCATGTCATTGAATTCTACAGTCAATATTTTTTAATCAAACTATGTTATTGGGAATTTTAGAGGCTCATTTAATAGTGCTATTTTTTAGACCTATTATATGCTAATTCAAATGTACATATTAATACTAATCAATTTTTTTTTAATTCATGTTGCTAATCTATTCTATCTCATCATCACTCCATTTATATATTTATTTCATACACTCCCTTTTCTAATTTTCCTAAATGTGATAAATTATTTTTGATCGATTGCTACTTTATCCTACCTTCCTAGATTAAAATCAATTTTATCTTGATCAATCTATTCTAATATGGTATATCACTATGACATTGATTATAATTACCTTTGGGTAAGTTTGTATTTTGATCCTTACTAACACTAGACCATGTCATTTTTTCATTTTTCAATGGCTCATTTGATGACACTATTTATTTCCCTATCTATTGACGGAGCATCTAGGGCTCATCCACCACCATCTGGAGCATTAGCCAAGGCATTATCAAATTTTTCATTCTTTGAGAATATGTTACTTTGCATGTGTATTTTACTACCTACTCAAATAAGGGAAAAATGTAGACACCCAATTTTGGCCACATCCATGTCTAAACCAAATTTTAGACCACTTTCTAACAAACAATGTAAATTAAGCCTAAAAATTGCCTAAATAGCCTAGTTTGGTTTGCATATCAGATGTAAATGCCTAAAATCATGTTGAGGCATACCTATTTGGGGTATTATATTGTATGTAACAATAACCTCCCACATATTCATCTCCATTTAGGTTATAACTAAGGAAACTAACACGTTTGACCTAACTTAATCCAATTCCTAAAATGACAAAAAACTAAGAAAAATTAATTAATCAAGAAAATTGAATTAAAGGCTTAGTTAAATATTCATGTTGAATTAGTGAAAATACAATTTTTAAAAATTAAAATTCAAAAAATATCATGGAAAGTGTGATCATGATGACATTATCATTTGCAAGGTCAAAAATGGAAAAATATCAACATAAATGCCACAATTATAAAAAAAGTTGAGCCATGCCTCCATAAATTCATAATTAATGACCTTATTCATTACATTTATCCCCCAAAGGTTTACCCATGGTTAACCTATGCCTAACTACACCTAGATTTGGGTTAATGTGAAGCTTATAAATACAAGGATTCACACTCACTTCTAACATACCTTTTTGTGCAATGTTATAATCCTAAAAAAATCCTAGAGAAGCTTTAAACAAGATCAATTTCCAAGGCCTAATTTATATGATGTTAGAACACGATTGATAAATAACCATTACTTACAAGCTAATCTCAAGCCTAACCTCATGCCAAAAAGCTCTTGAAACTTACAAGGAAGGTAAAAATGTCCATTTGTCTTCTAGTTGTATTTATTTTAATTTGTTATTTATCCCTCCAGATCCTAGGCTTGTAAGTATAGATTTATTTGATTTGTTTTGTTTATTTATAATAACAAAGAGAATCTAACCTTATTTTTCTTGGGATTTCTTGGATACATTTTCACTCATTTTTGTATCAACATTTGCTAACAAGTCACATTTTCTCAAAATTTTCAAATCAAACAAGGACCTAGTGATAATGTTATTAACTATGTGCTGAGTTTCAAGACTTTGCTTACAAAAAATTTATATCACATCCACAATAATGATCTTCAAATCATTTTTGAAAAAAAATCTTACACCACTAAAATTATAAATATATATTTACAAATTACCAATATATTTATTGAATTTTATCTATGCTTTAAAATATTTAGATTAATATTTTTATGCCAATATGATTAAGTATACATTTGTTGCCTTTGCATATAGTAATATTAAATATTAGGTAAATTAAACACTAAAATATAAGGCTATTGGTGAACCTTCATTTAAAAAATGAAGCCAAAATGGTAAATGTAGTTTCACAACCAACTAACAAGCTAGTCCTTATACCTTCTAGGAACATGTGAAAATTTATAAGGTTACCTGATCCACCTCAAAAAGTGCTCAAATACTTGATTGAGTGTAACTTGATTACATTACCCTATCCATATCAATTTGATACTTATCAATATTTTCCTAAATAATATGATGCAAATAAATGGTGTTACTACCATAAAGCTTCAAGAAATTCTTATAATTGACAAGCTATGGCATAAGATTTAATATCTCATCGATAATATCACCTTTTGAATTGAAGGCCATAATTCAAAAATGAATGAATTTATCACAATGACTAATAAAAACTTCCAACATTTTGATAATCCATTTCCATATAGTGACACTAATAAACAAAATAATGTTCATATGAAAACATATATACCTCTTTCAGTTATTTCACATGAGATTTATATTGTTAAAATTATTTTCATAAACTTAATTTATCAATGAAAAATGCATTATGTTATATTATATGACCATGATATACCACATGATCATTTAATCAATAGTCATCTTATCATACATGGGTTTTACTGATTACAATCCTTTGCTCACATAATGTTAGCAAAGGTTCCTAGATATTTATAGAAAAAACTGCAATGTTTGTTTGTTAAAATTTAGTTACATATTTAGGAAACACAGATGGAGATATGGAAACTTAGTTCATTCATTTAATTCATACTTGGTGTTTGTTCATCTAAATTCAGTTTGAAACCTATATCATACATTATTATATTTGAATGTGTAGATTCAAACATAACAAGAAAATAAATACACAAGGAACAACACAAAAAACATTCAACCAAACCATCATTTGATCTCTAAATTATTATATATTAAATAAGAAATCTATTTCCTTTAAAATTATAAAATATTTATAGATATTTAATAAGGATTTGTCTCTTCACATTCCTAACATTTGATTTATATACCAAAGGAGTATTTTCATCTTCTTACAACCCTTTGATATAAAATCATATGTTGATGTACATAAAAAATATTATACATTACATGAAAAATACTATATATCAAACACATGTCACTTATATATACTCTTCAATTTTACACTTCAATTTCTACTACCAAAACTTTCTTACAATTAAATAGTTGTCTCATATTGAGATAAAGTCATAGGAAGTGTGTTGAAGTCTGGTGCTGGTGGAGTTTCCTAATTTGCATTGAGGTGTTAATCCAAAATAAATGATTGTGGTTATCACTCAAAGTGTCATTTACCATTTTTCACCTCTTCTAAACTACTTATCCGCCATTATGGATTTTAAATTGATCAGTGTACTAGTCTATTACCATTTTTTGGTATTTAATAGATTGGTATAACTAAGAGGCTACACTCTAAGAGATTTAAAAGTTCATATCTCTACTCCAAAATTTTATAGCTTTACAAACTTCTAAAATCACCAAAATTTTAAAATTATGGAGTCACAATACCTACCAATAAGGTGGAGGGGAATGATATTCACAACTATAATCAACTCAAGCTATGAGGATTGTAGTAGTATTGGGGTCATTATGGACGATGATATTATTAAGTTAGATGATAAAGGTGTTTTATAATGTTGTTTTCATTATTTTATTGGTTTGAAGTGTTGTCATTGATGTCAAGAAAAGTTTAAGGTCTAGTGTATTAATGACAAAGAGTTGTATTTGGTGTTCTTAGGTCTAATGGCATGTTTTCACATCCTTGAGATGTTAGATAAGGTTATTATGTATTACTAGATGCATTTGTGAGGTTCTAGTGCCTCATAGTGTCCTTTGGAGAGAGAATAATGTGCCATTATTTCTTAAGAGAGAACAAACCATCATAAGATGTCATGAAGGTATGAATGGTTCAGTCTACTTGTACATTTATTAATTATATAGTAAAAGTAAATTTTGGTCAAAGGAAGTTCTTAAGATGTTGATCTTGGTCCCATGAAGGTCCCCTATAACTTTTGCTTCTTGATGAGTCTCCTCATTCAAGTTATAAAGCTCCAAAGTTTATCTTGTTAGCTATGACATCGTAGAGGCCATAATTTTTAAAGTACAAGAAATAGCCATTGAGATTCAAATAATATAACCATTTTAATTCAAATTCAAATTATTATGTGTATGAGAAAAGAACCCGAGAGCAAATATTTGTGTGTAGAAGCCAAGATTTGATAAAATTTTGTTGGTATAAAAAGGAAAGTTGAATTGGACTATGTGATGATCATCCTCAAAGTGATTAGGAATTTTAACAATCTGTATAGTTGGCATAAATGTGGGTCAAAGTCAGCTTTTGTTGATTGGGTTGTTCTTGGTGGACCCAAGGCGAGAACAAAAAGGATTAGAACTTGTCTAATGTACCTAGTTTTATGTTCTAAGGATTCAATGATATTGTTACCTCATTATAGATCATTTATATGAATTGAAGGAGGTTTGAAAACATGTGTTTTTGCATGAAATACAAAATGGAAACTCACTAAGTGTTAAAGTGCTTGACAATGATAGAATAGTGTTGATTTTAGAGTTGTTTGGTGTTACTATAAGCTGAAGGTGATTTATCAAAGTGTGTGGTAATGTTTTCAAGGTCATGTATCATTTGTATATGATATTTGCATGGTTAGTTTGATCATTGAAAGAAATAATAAATTAAATATGTAAAAGGAAGTAATTTGAGGGTTTCAAGATGAGTTGTAATTACAAACCCTACGAAGTGTTTTCATAATTTAAAAGTCTTCTTGATGATCTATAAGGTTCAATGTGTATTAGGTGAATGGAATGATATTTTTACCACTATAGATATCATGATTGTAATTTATGTTTGAATGCAAGGTAGTGTTCAAATAATCCAAAGTTAAAACAAGGGTGTGTAAATTGTTGTTTGGTCTATAAGACCAATATATTTGAAGGAGTAGAGGTATTCTTCTTAATTTACAATGCTTGGAGATGTTTCATAGAATGATATGGCTTGTTATTGGTTCCTTGTAAGTGATCTCAGATATAATTAAAGTAATCATTTGTCCTATAGCATCACAAGTTTCTCGTGATCTTGAAGAGAAGTCTACATAGGTGTCCATTAAGGGCATGTCTTTATTTTCATTAATTCTTTGATGTTATGGTGACCTCATAAGGTCAGGTGGGGATGCAATTTAAATTTTCAAATGAAATGAATTTTTTTCATAGTATTTTGAATATTTCAAGTTCTGAGTGTTCATTTAAAAGTCTTGACTAAAAGTGTGAAGTGGATCTATTGAGACAAGGTAAATAGTCCATGGAAAATTTGGTGTCTCTTGTGCATGATGATATTTAAGTAATTATTTATCAAGATAATTGTTTATTGGTCCCTATTTTTATATCATAAATAAATTTTTAATGTGTCAAAGGTATGTTATAGTGCATACAGTCTCACATACTTAGTATGATAGTTTAGTTGATTGAGAAAGTTTGGTTTGAGCCATGATGGCTTGAGAATATAGAAAATAAGCTAGTTTATGCTATGAGAAGGTTATTAGAGTTTTTCAATCCTATTTAAGGTGGTATAGTTGATCCAAGAGGATAAAGTTAAGAGATAAGAAGTGAATATGGCTGGTTTAGGTCTTTATGAGACCTATTAATAACATAAGGGCTAATGAAGTATTCATAGTTAAAGAAAATGATTTGATTTGTATAAATCATGAAGGAGGTATTTAGAGATTGGAAATGAAGTTTTTGATAGGGTTTAAGGTCAGTCAGGACATAAATTCTCATTAGTTATTTGTTATGGAAATAGACCTTGTTGTATTAGGTCTCCATAAAACTTAATGAAAGGGTGAGACCTATTGGTGTTCCCATGAGGTAAGTGAGTGTTGTATGTATTGTTGAGAATGAAGAAGATATATATGTACTATTGGTTCATTAGTTTAAAGGTTTTTATCTTTTTTTAAGGTATATTAGTTTTGTAATGAGTCTACATGTAACGTGTGACTTAGTGAGAGTTAATGCATTAGGCCTAGTGAGTGGGTTTGTGCCATTTAAATTATGGTGGACCTATAGAATGGTTGATTAAGATATGTAACATGTCTTAATTTATATTTTATTTTTGGTTAAATTATTTAATGTGATTTGGATGACTAAGAGATATGTTTGAGTTAGTGATAATTATAAGAGAGATAATTAGGCTTGTGAATGGGTTAGATAATGAAAAAGTGAAGCGAAGGATAGAGAGACTTGTAGAAGTGTGTGAGGGAATAGAGAGAATTATGATAACACATTGAATATGTGATAAAGGTTTGAAATTGATGTTGAAGGTGATGAACTAGTGAATTACTTTGTTTGAAGGCTATTAGGCCTATTTGACTAGGCATACTTGTATGAAGGGTTTGATTACATATCAATGTAAGAGAGAAGAGTATAAGGGTTAATAATGGATATCAATCCATGCCATGTTTCCATGTAATGTGTTATAGGTATTCAAGGGTTCGATTTTCTATTTTTTTGATGAGATTGCTGAGTATAAGAGCTAATTGAGTGAAGAAGAAGGAGGGTAGTTATTTGATTGTGTGAGAGGAAAATTTGAGAGTTATAGAAGACCATCATTAGTTGTGAAAAGGAAAAAAATCAAGGTGGAATTTTAGACTTTTTAATGAGTGGGTGCTTGATCATCAAAGTGGGTTGTATCCTCCTTGCAAGTTGGTGCTTGGTAAATACTAGGGGTTGGTGCTCCATGTTGGGTTATTGACAAACTAAATCTTGATTCATGCTTTATAGGAATATATCACAAGCTATGTTTCAATGGGTTTTATTACCCATGAGGGTTTCCCACATAGCTATTTTGTTCATGTGTTATGTTCTTTCTTCTAAAGTAGTTTGATTGATTAATGAATGATAAGAGAAATTAAAAGTGAATGTTTGTACACTAATTCAGCCCCTCCCCCTTGTAATTGTTCTTCTAACAATTGGTACCAGAGCAGGTCCTTTGGATTAGGCCTAAAAATCCTAATAGAGATTCTTTGAAGCACAAGATGGCCATGCAGATAAGGAAGGAGAATCAAGAGTTGAAATCTATGGTCAAGTCTCTTAAAAAGTAGGTATGTATCTTGGATTCTAAGTTGGATTTAGAAGCAAATGAATATAATATGTCTATTCAAGATCTTAAGAATAAACTAGAGGTTGTATATTCAAGTTTGAAATTAAGAGAAGAAGAGTGTGATTAGTTGAAGGTTGAGTTAGGTTCTTTGAAGGATAAACATGAGAGGATCATAGTAAAGGATGAGAAAGATCATGAGATATCAATCCAATATAAGAAGGATGCAATTTTGAAGGGAAAAATAAAGAATCCAATTAGAAAACCCAATGCTTTCAAGTTTTCCAAATCTTTTCATGGCCATTGTTTTGTTTGTCATCATGTTTGTCATAGGGAAAGAGATTTTTTGAGGAGAAATAATCAGTTAAAATGAGATCTCAATAACCTTCAGGCAAAAGTTATGAGAAATGTTGCTTGATTTTTTTATCATAAGGTTGGCCATATTTCTAAATTATGTCTAAGTGGAGTAAATAAATCCTCAATGTATGCCGAAGGTTATGGATCCCATATAAGGTATGAGAAGGAAAAGAAATGGGTTTAAAGACCTAATATAGTATAGGTTGATCAGATTGATTATAAAAGTGAGAATGGATTACTTGTTATAGTGGAGAAAGAATTAGATAGGAACGACTATGTGGAACTCTTGTTATTAGGAATTATAAAAACATAGTGAATATTAGTCTTAAGTAGCCTAAAAATTAATGAGAATCTCTTGTTATATTCAAACATGAGCCTTTTAAATATTCCCTATTATTAGTTTCTAATGATAGTACATTGGAAGGTAAGACAGTTGCAGGAGTTAAAAAGATGAACAACATCATGGATGTTAAGGTTAGTGAGTCAAATAAGTTAGACATGACTAAATAGATTCTAAGAGAGAAATTAATCTTATGAATGCAAGAGGATCAAGCAAGTAATAGAGGAGATGTGGGCATTTACTAAGTTTAATTTACTCTAGGACCATTTATGTGGGGTGTCTCTTCTAGGATTCAAGGAGACACTTTACAGAAAGAGGAAGCATGGTGGATACTTATTGGGTCTTGGCTATGTTTCATGACAATAAGTCATAAAGTTGAGTTGATATATTAGTTTATATATCAGTTTAAGGTATCTTGATATGGTGTAGTGTCTTAATAAATCTTGTGAGCATGGATTTAGGTAAGTCAAGTTGATTTGAGCATGCTCTTGAAGGTCATATCAGTAGTAGTGGTGATATTCATATAAGAAGGTGTATTGATATTTGAAAGTGGTCTCTTAGGTCTAAGAAGTTTAGAGATTGGTATGAATTTGGAAGCTTATGCAAGGTTGAAGGTGTATTCAAATAAGATATGTCAATCTTAAGATAAATTATGCATATTTTGGTTGTTATCTTTTGGTTTATGGCTTTAATTGGTGTGATTAGGAGGAGCATGGAGTTAGGGGGAACTAACTCAGGTCCCTTGAGAAGAACATGAAGTATGGACTTGTTTCTTGTGTGAGATGAGTCAAGGAGAAGTTATATGAGTTATTGATCTAAGTTATCTTGTAGGTAAATAATATTAAGAAGGTCATATTAGTCATGGAAGGTCAAATTCATTACTCTTGGTTGTAGTCAAGTGGTTGAAGAAGCCTTATGTTTCATAAGCCCAAGTGGGGAAGTTTAGATTGAGGTATGTTAATTGATAGAATGAAAGGTATACCTAGAGTGAGGGGGAACATATTTGACCTATTTAAGTTTCAAGTTTCAATCATGGTGGAGATGTGGAGAAGTCTGTTATAGGTGTAATCATAAGAAACAAGTCACAAAAGTTTGTATGATAACTTGGTAAAACTAAGTCATAGTTTTGAAAATGTATTGAATATTCATGTAGATTAAGGGAATCAATCATGTCTCATGAGTTGGTATGTGATCCTAATATATGCTAAAGTATTGATTAGGTTGGTTGAAAAAAAGGGTAAGCTACCTTAGATCCAAGGATCAAATATTTGCCAAGAAGGTGAACCTTTGTCATTAATGTCAAAGGGGGAGAAAGTTCCTATTTTAAGATCAAGTATTAGATAATAATTTTTTTTATTAATAGTTTTTTCCATAAATGACAAAGAGGGATATTGTTGGAATATGGTCATTGGTGTCATGCGTTATCATTGATGTTAAGGAAAGCTTGAGGCATAGTGCATTAATGACAAAGAGGTGTATTTGGTGTTTGGAGGTTTAATGGCATGTTTGCAAGTCCCTAAGATGTTATATAAGGTTATGAGGCATTCATATATGCATTTTTGAGGTTTTCTTGCCTCATAGTGTCTTTTGGAGAGAGAATAATTTGGAATTATTGCTTAAGAGAGGCCAGACTATCATAGGTTGTCATGAAGGTATGAATGGTTCAATTTGTTTTTGCATTTATTACTTATATGGTAAAAGTCAATTTTATTCAAAGGAAGTTTTTAAGATGTTGACCTTGGTCCCATGAAAGTCCCCTACAACTTTGGTTTCTTGATGTGAATCCTTGTCCAAGTTAATAAAGCTCCCAAGTTTCTCTTGTTAGTTGTGATGTGCTAGATGCTATCATTTTTAAGGTACAGGAAATAACTATTGAGATTCAAATAATATAGCCATTATAATTAAAATTAAAATGATTGTGTATGAGAAAAGAACCTAAGAGCAAAGATTTGTGTAGAAAATAAGATTTTATTCAAATATTGTTAGTGTAAAAAGGAAAGTTGAAGTGGATTATGTGAGGATCATCTTAAAAGTGATTAGGAATTTTGACATTCTGTACAGTTACTATAAATGCAGTTCAAGGTCAACTTTTCTTGACTAAGTTAATCTTGGTGGACCCAAGGATAGAAAAAATGGATTACAATGTACTTGATTTGATGTTTTAAGGATTGAATGATGTTTTTACCTCATTATAGATCATTTATTTGTGTTGAAAGAGGTTTGAAAACATGTGTTTATGCATGAAATACATCATGAAATCTCACTAAGTGTCAAAGTGTTTGATAATGGGAGAATAGTTTTGCTTACAGAGTTGTTTAGTGTTCTTAGAAGCTCAAGGTGATTAATCAAAGTTTGTGGCAATTTTTTCAAGTTCATATATCATATGTATATGCTTTGTGCATGGTAATTTTGATCCATGAAAGGAATAATATGCTAAGGAGGTGAAAGATATTAATTTGAGGGTTTTAAGATGAGTTGTAATTACAAACCCTAAAAAGTGTTTTTGTAAGATAAAAGTCTCCTTGATGACCTATAAGGTTTAGTGTGTATTAGGTGAATGGAATGATATTTTTCATACTATATATATCATGTTTATAATGTATGTTTGAATGTAAGGTAGTGTTCAAAGAAGCCAAATTCAGAATATGACCAATGTCTTTAAAGGATTAGAGGTATTGTTCTTAAGTTCTACTATTTGGAGATGTTTTACAGAGTGAGATGGCTTGTTCTTGGAGCCTTATAAGTGATCTTAGATATTCTAAAAGTAATAATTTGTCTTATAGCATCATAATTTTCTTTTGATCTTGAAAAGAAGTCTACAGAGGTGTCCATTAAGTATGTGTCTTGATTTGCATTGGTTATTTGATGTTATAGTGACCTCATAAGTTTAGGTGGGGATGTAATGTTAGGTTTAAAATGACATGAATTTTTTCATATTATTTTGAAGATTTTAAGTTCTAAGTGTTCATTTGAATGTCTTGACTAAGAGTGTGAAGTGCATTTATTGAGACAAGGTGAAGAGTCCATTAAGAATTTGGTGTCTCTTGTGTATGAAGATGACATTTTAGGTCATATTTGATCAATACAATTGTTTATTCATCCATTTTTGTATATAATAAATAAATTTGGAGTGTGTCAAAGGTATGTTATAATGCATAAGGTCTCACAAAATTAGTATGAAAGTTTGGTTGACTGAGAAGGTTTGGTTTGATCCATGATGGCTTGTGAAGATAGAAAAGAAGTTAGTTGATGTTATAAGGAGATTACTATAGTTATTAAATCATGCTTGAAGTGGTATATATTATATAATAGGACATAAGTAAGAGATAATAAGTTAATTTGGTTTGTTTAGGTCTCCATGAGGCTTATTAGCAACATGAGGGTTAATGAAGTCTTCATAGTGAAAGTGAATTATTTGAGTTGCTTAAAGAATGGAGGAGGCTTATAGAGAATGGAAGTGAAGTTTTTGATATTTTTTTGATCATTGGGAAGGTTATATTTGCAATAAATTCTTATTATTTGTTTGTTGTGGAAATAAACCTTCTTGTATTAGGTCTCCATAAGATTTAATGAAGGGGTGAGACCTATTGGTGTTCCCATGAGGTAAGCAAGTGGTGTATGTCTTGTTGAGAATTAATAAGGTATAAAGGTCTTGTTGGTTCATTTTTAAAAAGTTTTTTTATCTTTGGTTAAGGGATCTTAGTGTTGTTATGAGTTTACATATAACATGTGACTTAGTGAGAGGTAATGCATTAGGCCTTATGAGTGGGTTTGTACAATTTGAATAATAGCCAACCTAGAGAATGGTTGATTAATATATTTAATGTGTCCTAATTTATATTTTATTATTATTTCATGTATGTAATGTGCTTTGGTTGACTAAGAGATATGTTTGAGTAAGTGACAAGCATAAGAGAGGGATAATTAGGCTTATGAACAAGTTATATAATGAAAAAGTGAAGTAAAGGATAGAGAGAGTTGAACAGGTGTGTGAGGGCATGAAGAGAATCATAATAACATATTGAATATGTTTTGAAGTTATGATAGTGATGTTGAAGGTGATGAGAAGTAGATTGTTTTGTTTGAAGTCTATTAGGCCTATTTGACTAGGCATGATTGTATAAAGGGTTTGATTGCATATAAAGCTAAGAGAGAAGAGTAGAAGGGTTAATAATGGTTATCAATCCACGTAATGTGTTACAAGTTTGAAATGGTTTGATTTGTTGTTGTGTTGATGAGATTACTGAGTATAAGGGCTAATTGAGTGAAAAAGAATGCAGGTAGTTATATGATTATGTGAGAGGTAGATTTGAGAGTTGTAGAAGACCATCATTAGTTGTGAAATGGAAAAAAAGAAAGGTAGAGTTTCAAATTATTTATTGAGTGGGTGATTGATTATCAAAAGGGGTTGTAACCTCCTATCAAGTTGGTGCTTGCTGAATTATAGGGCTTGGTTTCCTTGTTGAGTTATTACCTAACTAAATATTGATTCATGGTTTATAAGACTATAGTCCAAGCTACATTTCAATGGTATTTATTCCCCATGAGGGTTTCACACATAGATATTGTGTTCATGTGTTATTTTCTTGTTTCATGTTCATATGGATGGTTGATTATGATTTGTTATATCTCTAGAGTAGTTTGATTGATTGATGAATAATAAGAGGAATTAAAATTAAATGTTTATTCACTAATTCACCCCACCCCCCTCTCAATGGTTTTGATTCCAACATGAATCACTTGCATGATCTAGGAAGGAGTAGTGAATTGTGGTTCATCGATTATGGCTTCAATGGAGTTGTCTAGATGTGACAAATCTATCTTAACTTGTCTCCAATTTGATAGGACATACCATACCATACTAATCAATGTGTATATGGTATATTTAATATATATAATGGTTTTAATGCATTCATATTCTATAGATGTGATGATAGCCTTGTGTTAAGATACCCTAAGATGAATGTCATGTGACATCACCTCCATCATTACCACATATCATAGTGTTTGCATGCCATAGAACATGATGAAAATCATCTCATTCTTCCAAGTGTGAATCCTATCCATCTCATTATCTCTTAAATAAATATATATTTTCAAAATAATGTCCATTTAATTTAATGTGTAAGCATGACCATCTATAATTATTTTAGCTGTATTAGCCTTGTAGAGGTATATCTTAGCTTTGTTACACACATCATGTATTTAATTTTTCAAATTGAGGATATTTTGATAAATTTTAATTAATTTATGTATGTTAGTGTTAAAAAAAATTCCTATTCTTTAAGGAGATGAAGATTAATTTAGTTTTAGATTTTGATTATTAACCTTGAGCTCACATTTGTTTCAAGTTTTTTTGTAACCACCTAATCCTTTGTGAGGTGAAAAATTATGGTCTTGATTTATTTATCCTTATAAATCACCTAGTCTCCAAAAAAAATCATGACTAGAATTAGATAAGTGACATTAATTATATTACATAATTTGGCTAGTTGGTCATGGAGATATGCATTCTCCTCTCATAGCTAAAGATTGTATTGTTTAATTGCATATGATTTATGTATAATATAATCCTAGAATGCTCAATCTCTTCAATCTAGTTTATTAAGGTAAGTTGTGTCACATTTAACTATGCCTCTTGTCTTGTAATATCTAATGCAAATAAGGTGATATAATTTACTAACATTGATGGTTGATTTCAAATTTGTGTGATAGGGAGTATGAATGTCATTCATTTTAATGGTGGAGATTTGACATCCCATATCCATTGTTTGAAAGACTATGGTTTATCTATAAAAATTCCTCTTGCACTACTCCTTAGGTCAATCTTGATCCTTTAAATGTTTTCAAAGGATATTAGGATTCATTAACTGATTATATCTTGGCTTCAATCATTATCTACATAAATTACTCTTGTCCTTTAACAATCTAGGTTTCTAATGTAACTTATACATTTTTTTCATCTCCAATTCTTATTCTAATTTGGAAGCTAATTCTACTTGTACCTTTGCTTCTTTCTTAAATACTTCTTTCACCACTCATTCAACTTTTCTAACTTATTATATTATCATACTTCATTGCTTGAGTTTTTGTGTCTTTTATTTATAACTCCTAGTTTCACATGTATTCTTTCTTCTTTTATTTACCTTCATTTATTTATTTTGTTAACGTCAACTTTATATTATGATGAGTGTGAAAATTAAAACATGATGAAATGGTTACCTATTCAAAAGGATTTGGAATGGTGGTTGGATGAAAATATTTATAAGCTCATAGAATAAGAATACAAATGAATTAAAATCATTGAAAAATAAATCACAAATAAGCACATTCATGGTAAAATTTATTATATTTTTTATGTGGATTTCCTAAACTATTATCTACCTAGTTGTCAAGAATTTAATATTGTTATTTCATGCCTAGAGAGATATAACATTTTGTTCAGATTGAAGAAAAGATATAAAAACTACAAAATTTTGGCACTAATTTGATGTGTGTGATATATCATTGGATTAAAAGTAAAAAATATGGATACATCACTAATTTTTCCATGAAATAATACATTCATTTTATTTTGCTCATGATTTTTTGGTAAGATGAATAAATAAATTATTTTTACAATGACTACCTATAATTCTAAAAAATTTAGTTATGGACAAGGCCATGGTGCCAATCCTAGCCAATATGGAGTGGTAGTATATGTTATTATAAGGATACATACTAAATAAGGTGAGTAATGAGGAATTATGAGAAGGAACATAAACCTAAACCTGGAAGATGGATGATGGATAAAGGTAGAGAGAAGAAAATTATGGGGATTGAAAAGGAATTACAACAACAAAGGTAATGTAATAAATAAAATTATCCTCACGTAATTGCAAGTAGGAGTATAATAGATACTTAGAAGACTATGGAAGGATATAGACCTCAAAGAGAAGATGGATAATAGAAAATGGGGAAATTAGAGTAACTGAAGGAATTTAAGGCACCAAATAAATCAAAGGGAACATACGGGATTGGGAAAGTAACAAAAAGAAAGTAGAAGAAAGAGAATTAAGAGATTATGGAAAGGTTACAAATAAGTAGTCAGATAAATTAGAAGGTAGTTTTAATAATTAGTTAAAGGGGAAGATATATTTTAAAGATGAGGAATTCATATCTATTGAATAAGTTTTTTTGAGTTTTAAGATTAAGTCAGGTTCATGTTCAAGTGAGGAAGATACCTAAAATTATAGAATAAGATTACGAAATAAGTCATCTCATGCATTAGTCAACAAATATCTAAATAATAATTAAAAACTAACATGTTAAGCTTACTCCCTTCATGGGTGGTTCTAATTAATTCAAGAAGCCAATTAAGAAAGTAGGATAATCAATACCTTCCAAGTATCACCCTTCCTTTAAAAATGGTCAATACACATGTTTTCCCCTAGATTTAGTGTTCTAAGTATTCATTAATTAGGTGTACCATGAGCCTCTATCATCTCTTAATTTATGAATAACTTTGGTTCTTCAATCTGTTCTAATGGGGTGAATGAGTAAAGCTTTCTCTAGCAATATTCTTACATAATAACATTACTCAATTGAAGTTTGTTTGAAGGTATTTATGCATAATAATTTTACATAATTCAAGCTTGAAAGAATGAGTGAGGACCCTTGTATTGATAGATTTTAATAAATGAGGTAATCTATTTGTGACCATCCATATTGAGATAAATATGTGTGGCCACAAATCTATTCAATTTTGGAGGCTCAAGGAATTAAATGTTTCAATTAATAAGCATAGCTTGCAAATCTAGATATTTGTTTGATATTTGCAATTTGAGTGTTTTACAACTTTTATAGTGATGTCATGCATGATGTCAATTTTTAAAAGATTATTAACTTCTAAAAATATAAATTTTAATTATACATAGCAATTTTTACTATACATTTAAATGGGTTTAACCAATTAAGCACCTCTAATTAAGTTAATTGTCATTTCTATAATTTGGACAAGGTTGCCTTATAGAAGTGGTTCAAAAATGTTAGTTTCTAGGTCATAACTTGATTGGATAAGAATTAAAATAAGGTGATGATTTCATATAAGATAATGCCCTATTTAATAATTGTTAACACTTTGAACTACACCCTTAGGAGAAGATGGTTCAGTTCTCTCCAAGTTTGGGGTAATATGGGATTGGTCAAAAGGCTATGGATGACCTATAAGAGGACCAAACCTCTAGTTTATGGGGATAGATCCTATGGTATAGATTCATTCCTAAGACCTATTTACTATTAGGGTGAAAAGAGATAGATAAACACATGAAATAAACCTAATCTAATGAGTTGATGCAATAATATCAATCTTTCTATTCTAATTGATCTTTAATCGACACTTTATGAATCAAGAAAAGACTTATGACTACAAAAAAATTCCTAATGAAATCCTAAGAATATTTTTTTCATGTTAATTATATGGTGGATGCCTTTAAATTTAACTTAATGGATAAGAGGTATGTTCAAGGCACTATTAACCAGCTTAATCTTTGACACTGCTACCAACTATTTGTAAAATCACATGACTTTCATATGATGACATTATAGAAACTAGGTGAAGGAAAGGACATGGAAAAGGGAGTTTAACTTCACACTTATGCAAATAAATAAACATATACTCACTAATGCTATCAAATAAACATGAAAATAATCCTTCTTTATTGATTCAAAGATGTTCTCAAGATACAATTTGTCAGAGTTTCATTACACCCAGTCGAGGGATAGTTACAATGGACTAAGAGGTTGAATATATAGGAGTGGGAAATAATGAGAAGATAATAAGGCATGGAAAGAGAATGAATAGGTCATAAATTATTTTAATCCCTTTAATTGGTAGTTATAAGCAGCCCTGCATTCCTTCTCCATGGGTTGTCTAGGTGATTGGTGTCTTTAATGAGCATATTTGGGCATTAATGTCTATTTTTGGCTAAAATCGACCTCATGAGGAGAATTTTTACACTAATATTGGTGAAATTTATCTAAATTTTATAGTTACACACATTAAATTGGTTGAATTAGTCCTCTTCCATGAAGCATTTAGTTGCCACCTCCTCCTTACATGTCAACATGACTTGGGAAATTGCCACAACCTTTATGGTGGATGGGGAATGGATTTAATTACCTCATGAGGTAGTTATAAAAATTTAATGATCATTCATTAACTATAAAATATCCTTATATTCCCATGAACATCTTTCTTTATTGATTAAGTAGGCTTGTTATATATTTAGCCTAGTCTCTTGATTGCTCGCTACTTGGATGGTTATGAGGTCTAAATAAAAACTTTAAGGTAACTAACTAAGAATATTTAAAGTATAAATAGACATACCATATCATTATCCATGTTTACAAATCATATCATACATGCAATTCTAATTTATTTAGATGACTAGGTCACCTCCCTTTGGTACAAATAGACTACCTATTTGGCACAAATTTGTATGAGTGTTTTTTAAAAAAATGTGATATTTTAATGATTTGAAGAGGTGAAATATATCTCAAATTACCTTATTAAATTATTTTCAACTCTTCACCAAATTTTTCACCTTGTTTTCTACTCAAACCATTACAAAATTATAGTTTTTAGGGAGTTTATATAATAGTTCATACAAACTAGTTCCATGGATGGGACCCACTAAGAGTGTACTATAAGATCCAAGTGTTTATCAAGCCATCCAAATTCATTTGGATTCATTTTCTCCAAGATCTTCTCTAACAGGTCACTATTAGGGTATTAGGGACGTTTAAGTGGGTTTGGGTTATTAAGGATGGTTGATAAAGTATAGGACCTTAATATCTGAACCAATGCCATTGTTTTATTGTATATAGGACCCCTCAAATCTCCCAAATTTTTCATTTCCCCATGCAACTATTCTATATAGTTATGAGCTCATAAAGTTGGTCCTCAGGTGAGAATTATGCATTATGTTCACTTACAAGGCAATTTTGAGTCACAGTGACTAATTTTGACCCTTCCTCTATAAAATATTATCACTCACACACCTAAAACTCCTTCAAAAACATATTATTAATGGTTTGATATGTTATCTAATCCTTTCCAATCATTTTCTTTAGACTTTAAATGGAATTTACTTGAGGAAGGTGTTGGGCCAATAGGCCTAAAGGTAGAGTTGTTACATCCTTACTTCAAAATGGATCTATGAGGAACTTGTCCACCTTTACTAACATGAAACTCACCCCTTAGGGACCATGGATCACTTATAGTATCTTTATTAATAAATTTACCTCTTCTTTATGTGCATACAATCATCCACCTAGGCACATAGGTAGGTCTACAAGTGACTTTAGACATGGAGACCCCTATAGTTGGCCATTTGGTAATTCCTTGAGACCTATGGATCCATCTACCTATTTATAAACACCTAGAATGTACAGATCTCTTTCACTATCTTGTATACAAGCTTTTAGTAGCTCTTTTAGTCTTGATCCATACAACACATACCCTATACATGATAATTAGTAGATCATTTGGGCGCTTAGGGTATCTATGGATACCATTGAGATTATTTTATATCCCAAATTCTTCATTTGGAGGTGTTTAAAGGTGTAATTTATTCATCGGGTCATGATCAAGGTTTAGAGAGGGTTTTGGAGGTTTGTCATCGTTACAATTATTCATAAAGTATAGACCTCTAAACTAAAACATTTTTCCATGAACATCTAACCCATAGACCCCTTAAAATTTCTTGAATATCCCTTGGTCCCATGTAAATGGTATAATGAGATATGAGTGAAGGTTAGTGTCCTTTGAGCTCCTTGCTAGGTAATATGTGTAGGTTATAATGTTAAGTTTTACTAATATATTTGGGCCCTTGAATCCTACTATGTCCTCCATAGATCTTAATTACATAGGGGTGACCAACTCCCCCTAAGAGCATCAGGTTCGAGTGTTTATGCCATGAGAGATATAAGTGCCTGAGTTGGTAGCTCGATATAGCTATTTAGGATAGTGGAGCTTAAGAGGATGTTAAGACCAAAATTGATTATTTTCTTGAATTCCCCTAATTTAAAAAAAATCTTCAAGATCTGAAATATCCTTATACACCTGTGCATTTCCTTAAGTCTACTTTGGGGTTTTGGATCTACTATTGAGGTAGAGGTGGGGTCTTGGGACCTAAGGGAGGCTTTAGGCCTCATAGAGTCAAACTGGGTTTTACAACCTTAAACCACATATAGGTAGTCATTGATGGTTACAAGGCCATAATAATATCTTTTCCCTCTTAGGTTTGCCTTTTACATATGCCTTTACCTACCTAAACCACCATCTCAACCTCTCCCTCTCTTAAGTATGACTTAACCATCATTATCTAAATTAGGGGCTTAAAATAATTGGTTTTGGTGACCTAAGCAATCTCTTTTAGCTCTTTATAGTGATGGAATCAGGGATTATATAATACATTTTCAATACTTGACCATAACATTTGAGGATTGTCTTCCCAACTTCACTAAAAATACTTGTCTACATAGTCATATACTGAGGTTTGTGTGTCTTAGGCATCTAACCTAGACCAAGTATCTCTTTCACTTAATCATGCCATCAGAGACACTATGGAAGATAAATACCATCCAAATAGTATGACTTAAACCTATTCTACTATGCCTTCTTCATTAGTTAGTCATTATGATTGGTTAGGCAGATTTGAATCCATTTAGGCCACTATTCACACCTTAGTGAGCCTAATTGTCCATATTTGCAAAAAAACCTAATGTATTCATAGTATTACATAATATAGTGATCTCAATCAATGGGTTTAATAGATCATTTATGTGAGGAATAAAGGATTTAAAGTCACTTATGACCTAATGATCAAGGTTAAGGTTGTGACTAAATTTTACTTATATTTGGCTTCTTTTTCAATGATATTTGGGATGAACCTTGACCCGAAATCCATAAACATTATTTTATTAGAAGGACCAATTGATGATTATTGTTTGAATTTTTATTTTTATCTTTATATATAAGTTTTCTTTTTAGAATTTTATATCAAAAAAATACTCTTTTCTAACTATGATAATTTATCATCTATTTCTAAAAGCGTATCTCTAATACTGCACATATTATTTAATGATTGATTTACAATAGCATGTACTTTTTTTTCAACTTCCATAATATATTGAAATTGATTGAGAAGCTTTGAGCTCTACAATGGGGAGATGAAGGATCATCCTCAATTAATGGTGCTTCAATCCTTCTCTAGGTTGATTGCCTTTATTACCTTTGCTTCCTTTGTGCTTCAAGTTCTTCTCTTCTTGGTGCCCATGGTGGTTAATTAATTAAACCATATCTTTAGCATTTTTTAATTTTATTTATTTGTTTTATGTTATTTTATTCTGGGTCTTATTTTTAATTTAAGTATGTTTGGTGTCTTTTGGTGTGTTGTCTGTACCTACATGTGCATCCCCTACCTAAACCCTCATCTCATAGCCTTTGGAAAATTTGAATGGGCATGAATTAATTACAATCATATATGGAAACCATCAGAATTGATGACCTTAAACATTTGGAGAAGGGTGAAAATGATGGATTTAATGAGATAATTGGTTTTTTAGGGATTGATAAGGTGCACAATCATAAGGACCATATATCTTTCCTATCTCAAGTTGAAGAATGATCATCTGGTCCACCAAAAAAATTATTCATAAAATTCTTATGGTAGGAAGAAGAAACAAAGCATTCAAAAGGATCAAAATTTGTGGAAATATATGGGGAACATGGAGAGTTAGAGTGTAATAGAGGTCAAATCAATAAGCACCCTATCCTTGTTAAGTCCCTAACTATCATGTTGAATTCTTCCATGGAAAATGATCTTTAGTAGAAAGAAATCATGTTAAAAAATGTTCAATTTTTTAAATTTTTTTAAACAAGAATTCTCTCCCCTATAGAAACTTATTTGATAATTGGCTCAACTTTATGTGGTGTAAGAAATTGGGCTTTTATATTAGCTTCTATCAAATGCTACATAAAGGGGATTTTATGATTTTGTTTAAAAATTCTAATATGCAATGAAGAGATATTAACAAACCCTTGTATAATGTTGGTCAATCTATATTTAAGGCAATCCCTTAGATCCCAAATATGGACAATAATGACCTTGTTTCTAAAATTTCTCCCAAATGGGTAAACATTGAAATCATGCCTTTCCAACTGTGGAAATTTCTTCCATAGGCTTTGAAATCCTTTGAGGAAGTTTTGATAATTAAGGATACTAGGAGGTTGATATCCCATATGAATGCTAGGGTTCTGATGTCCTTAGAACCCTTAGACATTTTTTTAGAATCCATTAACTTCAAAATTAAATGGATTTACCATACCTATCCTCTCAGAGGGTTGGATGTCTTGAATGATTATTTATTTTGTAAAACATATGGGCACCTCAAGAAAAACTTCCCAATGTTGGTTAATAAATAAAGTTTTCATATAAAAAAAAGAGTAAGATGCCTAGATAAAATGATTATGTGTTGGATGATTTGTAGGTATTTGAAAACCATATGTATAATAGTGAACCATTGAAAGATATACATCCCCTGAGGAGGCCTTGGGGGAAATTTTTGTAAAAGATGTGAATGAACTAGGAAAATTTGATTATCAACTCACTCCTGAGTTACCTATTTCCCCACAACCTTTTTTTGATATTTTGAATTATATACCAGATGTGATTAGTTATCTACCAAATAACTTGGATGATAATTTTATTAAACATATAACCTTATCTATCTCTCCCTCTAAGGAATATTTGGTTTTGTTATCTAAAACTCCCATTGTTCATAATTCTAACCCTAACAACATGCCCTCATTTAGTCTTAATAAAAATGGAAATTATTCTTACCCTATGGTCATTTATTTAGAGAAAGAAGGACTAGATAAGTTTGTGTCTGAGATAGATGTATCAGTGAGTGATCCCCTATCCTTGATGGACCCAAATGTAGCTAAAAAGTGGATGTTTAAAGGGGGTATAAAAAGAATAAAAATAAAGTCTAATTTCACCCTAATGGATCACTCTCTAGTCAAAGAGAAGAAAAAATATAAAGAAACCCCTATTAGTGTCCATGACCCTACTTTCAAGAATAAGGTGAAGGAAAAAAAGTTTTGGACTAGTTTAAAAGACTATACAATAGTGGGGGTAAGTCTCATGGTCAATATAATTGACCCTGTTGCTCCCCTAATTTATGAAAATTATAAGTTGGAATGTTAGGGGCCTAGAAACCCTTGATAGAAAACCCATTGTGAGATAGTTTAGGCACTCAAGAGATAAGTTAGACTTTTTATGTCTTTAAAAATTTACAACTATGGGTTCTCATCTATCCTTAGTCCTTAATTTCATTTGGCCAAATATATCTTAGTTATTTTCTAATCATCAAATAGGTAAAGTAGGGGTTTCTATCTTGGTTAACCTTGACTTGAAAGAATGTATTATTGACCATGGTATCTTCACCTATAATAGATTTGTTTGGGTCCTACTAGAAAGACAAAACCAATATTTTGGACTGTGTAACATTTATGTTTCAAATGACTATAGAGAAATATTTGATCTATAGAATTGGCTTGTTACGAACTTGAAAAATTTCCCCTAGATATTTGGATTAGACGTTAACATGGTGGAAGAAAAAGAGGATAAAATTGGAGGGGATCATTAGGCCTAGAAAGGTAATGAAGTTTTCCTTTGGTCTAAATTTAAGAGCTTGCATAAAATTTTAGACCTAATTCAAAAAGGTAAAATATAAAGAAATCTAGTTTACTTGGTGAAACAATCAGAGTAATAATAAAAGATAGTACTCTTGACTTTATAGGTTCTACTTGAATATGGATTTAATTTTTGTAACCCCTAATAGGGATGGTAATATGGTGATTGTTTTTCCTTACACAATTTATAACCACCACCCCCTTGAAATGGCCTTCTCTTTGAACCTTCAGGAGAATCAAGTTGCCTCATCTTTCAAAGGACTTTATAATTTCAATGTATCTCACCTTTATAACCATGTGTGTGTGGATGGTCTTTAATATTCCTATAATATTTGGAAATTCACCTACAACTCTAGCTCTAGAATTGATTAGTGGAATTCTTGCATGGAAGTCTCCAAAAAAATTTCTAGAAACTATGGGTAGATAAAGGCTAAAATATGTAGAAAGATTGTTTGGGTAACTAAAGATAAATGCTACATGTTCTCTCCAATATGACCTGACTAATGGTAAACTAATTGATGAGCTTAATATCTTGGAACATAAAGTTAAGTAGTCCCAGAATTACTTAGCTAGGAGGCTCAAATTTGATCAAGACTAACTTGGCTTAAACTTGGTGATAAAGGATCTAAATTTTTGTTTCGATTCTTGAAATTTAAGCACAAAATAATTAAATTAATTGGAATCAAGGTTCAAGGGTAGATGGTGTAGGATCCTTGTAGTATAAAAGAAGTTTTTTATGAGTTCTACTATAATTTGTTTTTTCTTAATGGTTTGAATGATCTCATTGAGAAAAATAGGGTGATATATGATGCATTCATTCCAAAAAAGGTGTCTTGATTTAAATCAATATCCTTTGATGAAGATATCATGCTAAATGAAATCAAAACAATCATAAACTCATTTAATAATGATAAAGTGTCTGGAATGAATGGTGTCCCTACTAAATTTTACAAAGCCAATAAGGAGTGGTTGGCTTAAGATTACCTAGAGGTCTTTAAAGAAGTAATTAATATTGGTACCCTAGGCCCAAACATCAATAGAGGAGTAATTAAACTTATCACCAAAGATGGTGACCTCTCTTCAGTCAAAAACTAGAGACTAATTACCCTCCTTAATGTCTCCTACAAGATTCTAGTGAAGATTTTGGCAAAGAGACTCTCCTCTCTACTACCTTATATTGTTTATAAGACTCAAACTAGATTTGTTAAAGGTAGATACATTTTATATAATTTTATTACAAGATAGGAAGGGATGTATTGGGCCTGAGATTATAATCAAGATGTTGGCATGATTCTTCTTGGATATGAAAAAGCATACAATAAAATTTAATGTCCATTAAGAAAGTTTTAAGAGCCTTTAGTTTTTAGGATAAGTTTTATAAAATGATTAATTTCCTCTTCAAATATGCTTCATCTATCATTGAAGTGAATTGGGAATTGACTTAATCCTTGAAACTTTAATGCTCTATCAAATAAGTTTGTCCTCTTGCCCCATCACTTTTTTTGTTGGCTGTTGAAACCTTCTACTATCTTCTTAGATTTTTTGATATAAGACCTCTAGTCAAAGGCATTTCTCTACCTAATGATGAATTCTTAATTGATGTCTTATTTGTTGATGACACTAATATGTTTATTAAACTAGAACAAAATGACTTGATTCAGGGTTTTGTAAGATTGGATATGTACTGCTCTACTTCTAGGTCCAAGGCGGCCATTCATAAGTCATATATGCTAGGATGGAAGGATCTCCCTCCTAAATATCTCTCAAATTTTGGTTGGACATGGAAAGTTATGGATGAAATGGTTAGATATTTGAGTATTCCTTTCATTTTTACCCCTTCATTTAAGCTCATGTTGGAGTGGATTTTTGATAAAATCAATAAGAAAATTAAAAAATGGTAGGGAAACTTACTTTCCTTACCTATACAAATTCAATTATGTCAAAAGATTCTCTTCTCATATATTATTCACTATACCTCTTGTTGACTCTTCATCAAATCTCAAATTAATATGCTACATAGAATTATAAGAGACTTCATGTGGTTTGATGGGAAAGGAGGGATGAAAATACATGTAGTCTCTTGTAAATTCTACTCAAAGCCAAAAAATATTGGGGGACTAGGTCTAAACTATATAAGGATAAAGGGTATAACCTTGGTTGTGAAATGGATAATTAAATCATTTAAAGGGAGTGAAATCTATAAAATATTGGTCAAGAATAACATTTTGAAGGTTTTTCCTAAAGGCAAACCATTTTGAAAAGGACTAAATATAGCATATCTACTCGTTGGTCCTTTTTCTATCAATATGGCTGATTTGCCTTTTTTGCATCCATTTGGTCATCTTAGGGCATTCATAAACCTTTCATCATAGCTAAGCACATTTTAAATTGGTTTAGGTCATGTTGTCAAGGTTATATATCTATCTGGTGGAACTTATCTATCAATAAAAGGTCACTTTCTCTCACCATGGGTTGTTCTACCTTTGAATAGTTCACTAAAGGGTTATGGGCTTTCAAGGATATTTATTCAAATCCTAGTTGGGCATCTTGGTCAGAAATTAGAGTTAGATTTAAAATTCTTGTTACCCAACATAGAACCTTCACTCTTTTTCATAAATCATTTTAGGGGAATAATAATGTTTCCTTCATGGATGAGGAGGGAGAGTTTTGGGATAATGTTAAGTGGATAAAGGGCCCCACTCTATTTGATTTTTCCACTCAAATGTTATACGACAATATCTCTTTTTCCAAAGTCCCCTACCTCACCCTTAATTACATTTGGTATATTTTTAATCCTCTATATGATTGGTCATTTAGATTTGATGTTATTTGGGCCTCTTGTCTTGAACCTAATTTTTTTTTCTAGTGGTTGTTGATGTATAATAAGTTAGTTTTGTTCTATTTTGAGTAAAATTGGTTTTCCCTAACCTTTTTATTCCTTTTATAGTGATATTAAAACTATTAAACATGTCTTCTTCTCATGTACTTATATGTCTAACATGTGGAAAATATGTCCTAAGTGCTGGAATGTGGTGTTTGACTATGACATTGGTTAGTTGAATATTGATTTTGGATAATATATTTATGCTAAAGTTAAAGTTCATCCTTTCTTTCATGAATTTTGGATTTTTTTTCAACTAATATCTTATGGTTTTTATCAAAGCAAAGGAACTTATAAGTTTTTCAACAAAAGGATAGGGTAATTACTAACTTATCTATAAAATTCATCCTTTGTCTTGTTTCTTTTTAGATATTCATTTAACTAAAAGTGCCACAAGAATAATTGGAGCAGTTCCTTAGAACCAAAATGCTGAAATTCACTTCTGACCACTTGATTGACTCTAGTGGATACCTCAATCTGAGTCTATACCTATATTAGGTGGTCTATCATGAGTTGACTACTAAAGTGAAAATAACTAAGCGTGAGTGGGAGTTTATAAAATAATCATACTTTTACCAAGCTGATAACCATGTGTAGGATTTGGGTGAACTCTTTAGAATCAGATAAAAATGGGGTGAATAGTTGTCTTATGGCAAATGAAGATATTGTAAGGGATGTTCATAAAGATGGCATTGACAGTTATATTATTAAATAAGCTAAATACTCTTCATACCCTCTTAACTTAAATCTTAATTTATCCTCTGTTGACAAGAATGATTTGATAACTTCCTCTCCCCTGAGATCTACCCCCATGATATAGGATGAAGATGAACAGAAGGCTGTTTGGAAAAAAATTGAAGACAATGTGAATGTATTCATAAATAAAATAGAAAATATCATAGAAAGGGTAGGTTTTATAAAGGTGGATTAAGTCATGAATTATGTAAGATCAAACAACATGAAATCATTATTGAACAAAGTTGATAGATATCCCTAATAGTTGGTTGAGAGATAGATTTAGATGGGACTTGAAGTGAATAAGGGCTCTACAAAAGGATCTATTAGCCTAGACTCAAATGAGTATTATGAAAGGGAATGCATCATTATTTGGATGGTGCCTAATGCTTAAGATTATTATGCCACCTTTTAGGTGGAGATTCTAGGATGGTTCTCTAGTTTTTATTTTTTTCTTTCCTACTTGTCGAGCCACCTTCATGGGACCATTTTTATATTATACTACTAGTTAATATGATCTGGTAAGCTAGGGGGATTCCCCAATGACTAGTTATTTTTTGATAGCTTTATAATTATTTCTACATCACTAATTCACATGTTGTGTAGTCGATTTTACAATATAAAAAAAACTTACATAATATATTGGACAAATACATATATTGGAAATACATATTGAGTAGAATTTTTAATATCCTAGACATAATTACCAATTACATAAACTTATCCTAAAGACTATCTAATTATCTTATAATATTTATAAATATCATCAAAGTCTTATTGAAACTGTGTGTTATACCTAGTAACATAATTATGATGCTTGAAATCAAAATAGAGTTCCTTTTTTCCAGTTTTGGATATCAAGAAGTCATGATAAAATTTTGAAATTTCTCCTTATCCTTACTTATAAGGGCCCTTGAATGGTTTCCATCTACCACATTTATAAAAGGTAGTTCCATTTTATTTATAAAATTTTATGGTTCCATCTTGAGGCAAGGTAAACAGTTTCATTATAGGAAAAACTCTAAGGCCTTCATTCACCTTTTATTCTTATATCTTAATAAAAATATTACCCTTTTTGTGGATTCTATTTGACTTATAAAAATAACCATAAAAATTAGATCTTGGTAGCTCAATATTGGAACTATGAGAAAGTGATCTAGTATGTATGTGGATTTATTGCCCTTCAAGTTTATGGATAGAATTTTATTTTATATGAATCTTTGGTGTAACAATTTGCTACTAATCCTTTTTGGATTTTATTGTGCCTCTCTATGTTCTTGCATAAGGTATATTTTATAATATCTTATGAATATTGGTGTTGGTAATCAAATATAAAACTTGGATATTGATGGATGCATATTGTAAAGGGATGGACATTTTAAGACCATTTCTTGAGGAAAATAAACCCCATAAATCAAGTGAACCAAACTTTACTCACTTACATCTCTTGTCTATTTTTCCTACACACAAGCTAGGTAGAACTCATAAAAAGGAATACTTCAATCCTTGCTACAAAGGACAATTGACATGCATATTTACAAATTGTTTGCCTTTTGTAATATATGGAAACATATGATATAATTTTTATTTTCTCAAGAATTAAAGGTTTAATATAAACCTTGATTAGACCAAAACGGACAAACTAAACATTTGGATGACTATGGATATAGTCAATCTCATATTAAGTAACTAAAGGTAATAAATATGTCAGGTAGGTTTTTCCTTACTTATAATCTAAATCCAATTTAATAACCCTGATTTGAGGTTTCAAAAAAATACTTGAAAGTAGAATTATACAATATATTTCATAAGATAAACTCCTTGCTTATCTTATATTTCTTATATATCTTAAATTCTTTTAGTTCAAGAGGTTCATAATAAATAATATTTCCTAAAAGTGCTTCTTTAGTCACTTCAATATTAGTTATAATGTTTGAAGATTCACCTTAATTAAAAGCAAACTAATCATCATATTATTGAGGAATATCATTAAAAAATTTAATCTCTACCTCATTCATAATCTAATATCTTGGATTTACTTCAGAAACCTTATGGAATTTTTCCATTTCATCAATTTAAGAAACTAAGAATGCAAGCCTATTTGTGACCTCCCTTAGATGAGCAGACAATATTTCATTTTAATAAAATTATTAGATAAGATAAATTCTCAATATTAAGATATATGATAAACAAGGCAACATGATTATCCTAAATCTAATATTGAAAAAATAAATTTATATTGTCTCTGATACCAAATTGCTTCGACTACACATGATCTTGGTCAATATTAGGAAAAAGGAGTGAGATCTTGTGTAGTCAAATTATTTTCATATCAGATCCAATAGAAAAATATTATATTAACATTGGATTTTGAAACATATTTTTGGCTTGTTTATTTGTTACGCCAATGTTGGTCATTTATATTATATAATCATTTTATTTAAATAAAATATTATATGCTTGTTTTAGGGAGGTCATAAATAAACTTGCATTCCTAGGTTTTCCAAATCTAATAAATGGTAAAATTTCATAATGTTTCTAAAGTAAATATAGGATATAGTATTCTAAATAAGGTATGTATTGAATTTTTTATGATCTTCTTCTAAAAGATGTTAATCGGTCTTATTTTCATGAAGGAGAATATTCAAATAGTATATTTGATATTAAAGAGACAAAGAAAGCACTTTTAGGTAATATTATTAATTACAAACCTCCTAAATTAAAATCAAACAAGGTATTAATAAGTATGAGATAAGTAGGAGTTTGTCTTAGGAAAGATATTATATATGTCTAGTTTTAAGTCTTTTATCAAACCTTGAATTAAGGATATTAGATTGGATTTAGATTACAAGTTGGGGAAAATCTATTAGACAATTTTTTATGTTTGATTCCTCAATTTGAGATTCATAGTAATCTAGATGTTTAGTTTGTCTATTTTGGTCTAATCAAGGTTTATATTAGCCTTTAATTCCTAAGATCATCAAACTAGTACCGTATTTTCTCATATGTGATATAAGGCAAACATATTTTAAACATGCATGCCAATTGTCCTTTGTATTAAGATTCAATGGTGGTATACTATTTACTATGAGTTTTATCCCAATTTTTTTGATGGAAAAAGAGATAAGGTATGTAAGGAAGTTTATTCTAGTTCACTAGATTGTTGGGGTTTATTTTCCTTAGTATATGGTCTTAAAATGTTTGCCCATTTCAAATATGATTCCATCAATATCCAAGATCTATATTCAATGAAAAACACTAACAATCCTAAGAAATTAGAAAATTTGCCTTATGCAATAAGGCATAATGGCACAGTCCAACTCAAAAAGTGACTAGTATAATCCATTAAAATTCCTAGAGAATAGAAATTAGATCAGTTAAAAAATGTTTCACCAAAGTTTCATAAGAAATAAAATTATGTTCATAAAATGGAAAGCCAAGAAATTCACATACTTTTTAGATCACTTTCTCATAGTTCCAATATTGAGACACTAAGGTCTAGTTATTTTGGTTATTTTTATAACTCAAATAGAATCCACATAAAGGGAAATATTTATGTTGAGCTAGAAGAATAAAATGTGAATGAAGGACTTAAAGTTTACTTGCATTGATAATTTTTACCTTGTCTAGATATGGAACCATATAATTTTATAAGTAAAATGGAACTACCTTTAATAAGGGTGGTAAATGGCCAACATTCAAGGATCACTACAAGTAAGAAAAAGGATAAATTACATTATTTTATGATTCTTTCCATCCATCCACAATTGAAGAAAAGGAATCATCTTCTAATTTCAAGAATTAGAATTATGTTTTCAGGTATAATGTAAATTTTCAATAAAATTTTGATGATCTTTGTAAAGGTGTTCAGATAATTAGATAATCTTTAGGAAAAGTGTCTCTAATGGGTGATTATGTTATAGATATTAAAAATTCTATTGGTTATGTATTTATAATATTTTAATTTATCTAGTATATTAGGGAAGTTAAAAATAATGTGCATAGTATTGTAAATTATTCATTAAATAATATCCACATTATTGGAGGTAGGTTTTCAAAAATAGATGATAAAATGTCATAGTTAATAAATAGTCATGTTTGGTTAAATAATTTTATAAAGGGACTCAAATAGAAAGAGAAAATAAAAATTTAGATGACAATCATTAGTTGGTCTTAGTCACAAAATAATGTCTATAGATTTTGGGTAAAATTTCATCCCAGATGCCATTGAGAAAGAAGCCAAACATAAATAAAATCTTGTCTAAGACTTAACCTTTATGATTAGGTCATAAGTGCCAATAAATCCTTGGTTCCTCAATTTAGATTGTCACTTAAACCTAGTGACTGAGATCACTATATGGTGTAATACTATGAATACCTTAGGTATTTATTTAAATATTGATGGGTGTAGAATGTTATGTTCAATGTATGATATTAGTGGGGTGTCAATTTAAAATGGTGGAATGTTATGGGATAAAACGTACAAACATCTAGGGTTTATAACCAAAAAATCTGATGTAATCTCTTTTCCAAGTTTTGATAAATTAATTTGAACCCCCTAAGGTAAATAAAGAAATAAAAATTAATAAATGGCTAACTAAAATGTATTTATGTGATTTGTCTCAATTTTAATTTTATTTTGTTGAATATCACCAACTTTATTATGAGGCTAAAACTAATATCTTTGTTGTTGTGAAAATGTAGTTTCTAAACTCAATCATTTATAGTGTTGAATATTATGTCATTTCCTATATATATATATATATATATATATATATATATATATATATATATATATATATATATATATATATATATATATATATATATATATATATATATATATATATATATATATATATATATATGTCAAAAGGTTAAGCATTTTTTCCATGACACTCACTGATGTTATTTATTTTGATAGACAACAAGTAATGTATCTCATAACATAGACTCATGCATATAGAATATAAATAAGAATTAGGCCTCCATAGCTATTACTAATTATATGAAACCTTTCCTTATGGTTACAAATGATTTGTCATTAATCCCAAGCATCATAAGAAGTGTTTATCTTATAAAATCACTTCTTTCCTACATGTCACATTATTGTTCCACACCATAAATATGTTCTTCATCATTGTTCCTACATCCTCCTTCCTAAACCATCAAATGTTACATTTATAAACAACATAGTCACATCACACAAATTTTTTATTGTAAGAACAAATTTGTCAAGGTTAATTTAGGGTATGTACATGGATATGGGAAGATAAAAGGTAGACAACAATTCACATTTGGAGTGTTGGAAATGGTTATGCATATGTAATTTTTAAAAGTGTGTACGTGATTTTATGGCATAGGTTTAGTGATCATTGAGCTTAAAATATGTATGTGTTTTAATGCATTAAAACCATGTACATAGTTATAAATCAATTGAAATACATACATGGTTTTGTTTCTTTATAACCAAAGACAAAACATTGATACCATTCATTTGGCATCGATGAAAACTTTGACTAGGAGATAGAAAGAGGAAATATGTGGTTGATACTGAGACTATGGTAAGCAAAAAACACTGCAACAACCTGAATTTGATAATATAATGCCTAAATAAAGGTATATAAACAAATTTTAGTGCATTTAGAAATAAAATTAGTTAATTTTGTTTCATTTTTCTTGAATTTTTTTTGTTTTTTAGCACATGCAAAGTCTAATGTGCCAAGTGAAAATTAATAAAAACTTGACTCTCCTATCCCTCATAACCCAAAAAACCTTCATATCCCTCCTAACCCATAAAACTCTCTTATCTCTCCTCACCTACAAAAACCTCCTAGCCCTCCTATAGTTCCTCAATCCCCCAAAGGTAGTCAAGAGGATTTAATAACCATATCATTGAAAATAAGATCAAACCTGAGAATTGGATTAGGACATTTAGGGATCCCTGTGCAAACAATCCCTAGTAGATATCTCTAATAAACACATTACATACATTATTAGGTGAAACTAACTCATTAAAAATTCAAACTAATAGGTGGGATTAGTATAAAAATAGATGTAGGAAATATTATTCTAACAAATTGTCTACAACTACTGTGAGAGATAAAAGCATAACTAAAACCCAAATTTATTCAATATTAAATTATAATAAAATTGGTGCACCACTAGATGTGATGGCCAAATGGATTCTAATCCATTAATGTACTCACAATTTGATCAAATAGAATGTTTGGAACCTATTAAGGATGATCTTTGATCACCCAGCTTGAAAAAATAATGAGGTAATATTGAATTTTTTTATGAAAATTGTATTATGATTTTATGATAAGTGAAGTTTCAAAATATTTTGATATCTTAGAGTTCCAAGGTAGAGGAAAGGGCTCTGTGTAGGATAGGCCAGGTGCACATCATGCACCTAATCAACCTACATGAGTATGTATTGATAAACCACATCCTCTTGAGACCCAACCCTCTATAATGAAAGAGACAACAGAGATTGATACTTTTCATGTGTTTAAGGCACTGAATGACACCCTCATTTAGTATACTATCTAGGTTTCTCATACTCCTACTAGTGAAGGTGGACATGGTAAGTATTTTCCTAGAATTAATACATAATGAGCTCACTATTACACATCGTGTGGTGTTATATGCACTAGATATAAGGAGGAGGAGGAGGATATCATGTGGCCCACTCATGGTGGTATTGATGTGGGCCTAGATGATATTGATCTCACCATGTTTCAGTCATTTATATTTTATCTGGACACCTTGGCTATAACTTCCCAAGTATCTTTGAAATTTTAATTTTTGTAAAAAAATTTCAGACTTGTTAAATTTTAAATATTTATACAATTTAAAGCATAATAATATTTTTATGTAGAAAGTTAAATAATGTATATGAAATTATATATGTTGCAGTAGAATTCTGGATGCCACATGAGAATGTGTATTGGTATTAATATGCCTATATATAACTATACTTAGGTGATTTTTAAGGGTTAATTAATGTTGTGGTTCATTGTACATGTATGTTGTATATATATACATAAGTGGCTAACATCGATATTTCATTTTTTCAGTTGATGACCACACTAGAGACTCTACCATATATTTTGTAGGAAGAAAATGTAGGTGTTGTTGTTACTATTTCATTTGCACAATAACTCACCAAGGTACATGAGAGTTATTGTAATTTTTGTGTAAATATGGATGTGTTTTGTAGTTATCCTCTATACATATGCAAATAGATGACACAGGAAAACATTTTATATGCAAACTCCTCTAGTGATGTCTTTTGGTCCTATTGAAATGATTAATAGGCATTCTATGGTATATTAACAATAAATTTTTTAAATTTTTTAATTATATTTCAATGATTTATTTAGTTGGATTAAATGTTTATGAATTAATTTTGAATTTTCACACACACATACACATATACACATTTTTAAGGACCTAGTGCTTTTGTTATCATGAGCATGTCACCAAATCCTATTGGTGATACATTTCACACTCATGCTTGACAATGTGATCCTATCATTGACCCTACTAAGTGTCAATCCCAAATTTATCATGACCACTAGATTTTGGTAAGTGCATATATGAATAATTTTTTATCATTTTAAAAACTTAACTTATTAATTTTTTAAGTATCTTATTCTAGTACATGTGTAAATTTTTTGAAAATATTTTCATATGAATAGTTGGATCTATAGGCAAGTTTTGAGTAGAAGAGGACTCATATTCAAAAAGATATGACACCTCCAGTTGTGAGAAAGGCATCCATGGGAGAGGATTCTACAAAGAAGGCAAAGAGAGTAATACATTTTGTTGTATGCTTATATGGATTTATGTATAGTTGTTTAGCATTATATTCCTATATAGTATTGACCTAGGATATTTTATTGTGTTCACATTTTATATGCCTTTATATGGATTTTATGGATATTATATATACATATATTGTTCAAGATTTCACTTTTTTAATATTCTAGTTGACTTCACCTTTCAAATTTTATTGTAATTTATTACATATTGTATTACATATTCACATTATTGTATTCCTTAAACTTTTGTTGAGAATTAAAAATCTACCTTGAAGTGTGTTGAATGTTTGAAATGTATCAGAATTTTACTTATAATTATGTTATGAAATTATTACAAAAGGTGTGGTAAGTGATCATGATGTAAGTAGACCTCTCTTATATCTACTTACTAGATCTCTTGAATATTTTTAACCTTTTTGTTCAAATTAAGTATCTTTTATTATTTTGTGAATATATTTGATTTATCAAGGTTATCTCATATCCAAAATCTGACCTTTATCCACAAAACACAAACAATCTTGTTAAGTCTTTTCAAATAAACCTCTAGCTTATAATGTTCTTCTTTTGATATTGGTCTCAACTCAAATTCTTATAGTTTTATCAGGGCTATTACACCCTTTATAATATTCTCTGAATCCATTGATATCTTCAATAATCATCTTTTGTTAGTCTTCAACTAGAAAATAATATCCTATCCTGTATAAGGACCTTTAGGCCTTGTTCTAAGGTTGCTTAACATCTCTAATGAAGGTTTTTTTTCAAAACATAAGATACTTATGAGTTGAAAGGATTTTAATTTATTATTAAGGTGATTATTTACTCAACTAACCATGTTTACAACTTTTCCTAGACTGGTTGCTTTAGGAAAATATAAAAACATAGACTTTTTTTAGTCCTTTCAAGACCTTGACAAATAAATTTATCATATTAGAAAATTATTTTTGATTATTACTCAAATTATTAAATAAATAATTAGGGTTTTTAAATAAATTTTTATATTACTCAAATTTACACACAAATTCCCCTTCAATGTGATTAATTCCTGATATTTAATGAAGAAAACATGGATTTAGGCCTAATTATACAGGCCTACAAACCCTGCAACTAGAATAAATCCATAATTAGACATTATGTAAACTTGAAAAAAAATTATATTACCTTTCAAATGATTAAATTTGGGTCCTTATAAAAATTTAATTATATTTCATTCACTCCTTTTGAATATATTCAACTTTTGGCTTATTTACAATCCCATAAGAACACAGTCACCCATAAATTTAATTTTAGGTGTATTTAAGGAATTAATTAAATTTAAATAGATAAAATACCTCCATTTTCATCATAATACCAAGTTTTATCATTTTTGGATGGTTTATTTATGAAATATAAGCTTTTTTATTCACTTTAACCCTAGATCAGGGTTTACACAGTTTTGAGATAGCTAAGAGAAAATAAAGAAGCATAAATTCACTTATTATGATTATTTTTGGATTATTTTAACATTTAATAATTTATTAATAACCTCTTAATATCCTTCCAATCACTCATCAAACTTGAACAATCTTTGAATGATCACAATGAACAAAATTATTATTGATTGAGATACAATGATTGACTTGGGAACATAAATTGGATAAATTATCAGCATATAATGAAATTAAAAGATTATTTTAGGAATATTTAAGACATAAATAAGTTACTCTTATTCTATAAAATGATTATCAACCATAAAATTTACAATAATGCATGAGAATACCTCTTTTTGAAGACTGTGTTAATAATACTTTATTTCTACATATTATAACCAGCATATGTAATAAATAAGAGGGTAAATAATAATAAAAAACACTTATTTATGCATCATTTATGGTGATAAATACATTCCAATATCATAACAAGATCTTTTTTGATTCAAATGTCATCCAAATATTCTTACAGCTCTACAAACGTGCAGATTACTTTCTCCAAAACTAAAGACCTTCTACAAGTTATTACAATTCCTAAATATAATTTTTTAATATTATTTAAAGAATTTATTATACTCTTAATAAATTTATAACCTATCAATACACCTTCACAATTTATTGTGTTATCTTCTTTAAGATAAAAAGTTAAAACAAGTTTCTTTTTCTAAGACTATTTTTAAGGTATGCCACCTTATTGGTTCGTAATCTCACTAAAAATTAATAATAATATTGATTTTATAATATTATAAAATCCTTAAATATGTTTTATAATTAAAAGAAACAAAATTTTCCTTTCAATGGACTGGTTCTTTACCAAAAGACAAGGAACAAGGATTTTCGACCTTATACATAGGTCTATAGACTAAATTTTAACTATATATTCCTATAAAGAAATAAAAATAACTTGAGAAATATTAAAAAACCTTAATTAAATTATATTTTAACCTTATACTAATTTTCATAATTTTTTTGTGGTTAGATTACAAGTTATGATAGTTTTAGTTGATGCACCTAGAGTCTTATTCTTTCTAGGCTAGTAGCTTGTTCAACTAGAGTCTTAAATAAACTATAACACCTTTAACAGAATACTTTATTAGTTATAAGGGATTATAATATCCATTAAATTTTCATTTCACCCAAGTAATATGTTTATAACTTCCTTAGATTTATTTTTTTTAATGATAATTGAATATAGAGGGTTTTAGGTCTAATCTACAGTCCTGTAGTTAGAGATTTTGAAATAGCCTAAGGTATAGAATCCTAAAGGAAATTAAAAAATTTTAAACAAATTTAAAAAATGTTACCATACCTTAATAAAAAAATTTAAATTATTTTAATGTCTAGTTTTTTATTTATAGAGGTTTTTATGTTCTAAGCTCTAGTGTAAGGGTTCTAGGAATATGTCAAAATAGAGCGTATGAATACCATGAAAATTTGGATTTTTAAGACTATATTTTAGAATTTAGGTTTGGGGTATAATAACCCTAATATATAATTATCACTTATTATTATCCCCTAATCAATCTTTGAATATGATAAAAAAAAACCTGTTTTGATTGATTTTCAAACCTTGTGTATTACCTTTCTGGACCTACAACTTCAAGAGCACAATAACTATGAAAAAATATTACTTCAAGAAGGCATTAACATTTATATTGGTATTAAAAAAATAACCTAAATTAATTAGGCTTTTATTAATTATAGTATATACCAAGTTATAATATTTCTTGATATAATTATCTTAAGAGATTCTTCTCATTTATTTGAGTTTTGAAAGTCTAGTTATCACATTGATAATGGTTATTAACCTCTATGACCACTTTTTTTTTCTTTTGAGTATGAATAATTATGAGATGGAGAACACATTTTATCCTCAATATGGAATTTCCCTAAATGCAAGATGCAAAATGCAGTTGGAGATCTCTATCTTTAGGGCCTTTGGGAAAAAAACTTGGATTTCCACCATATCAAGGGTGGTGATTAACCTCTAAGACCATATTATTTACACATGAGTATGAATTTTTAGGAGATTTAACACCCATTATAGCCTCAAGATGATATTTTCTTATAAATCAAAATTATTATTTTTAAGGCAAACTTTAAACATGCATAAAATCAAAAATATAAGTCATATCCACAAATAAAAAGAATGGTCACGTACATGTTGAATTCCTATAATTTAACCTAAAATCCCTCAAATCAAAAATCATAAATGAACATGTGGTAAATTATTTAGTGATAATTCTTAAAATTTAACTTTTATGTGGTTAAGACATAGGGTCTTTGCCTCCAATAGGCTTTTCTACTTTTTGGACCTCTACTTTAGAAATCCATCACTTAAAACACCTTGAGACATGTAATTTAAATGTCTTCCTAATAACATGGCCTAAAAATCCACATAGATACCTTTTTTCACAATAATTCCAACCTCAAGCAACATTGACTAGAAATTTTATCAAGATGCAAGCTGTAGATGGACATCTCTATCTCTAAGGACTCATGGATAAAAAATTATGTCAACACCAAATCCAAGGTGGTGATTAACTTATAGGATCACATTATTAGAATTAGAGTATGACCAATTAGGATACAAAATATTTATTCTATCCTCAAGACATTATTTATCTAGATGCAAGATGCAAGTTATAGTTGGACATCTTTATTTCTGAGACCTTATAGATGAAAATTGACATCAACACCATGTCAAGGGTGGTTATTAACCTCTATGAACACATTATTAGAATCTCATTATTCCCTATTGGGAACCAAAACACACATTCTAACCTCAATATGGAATTTTCCTAGATGTAAGATGAAATCTACCATTGGATATCTCTATCTCTAGGGCCTCATGGTTGAAAATTGGAATCACCACCATTTTAGGGGTGGTGATTAACCTTTAGGACTATATTCTTGGAATATGAGTATGCCTAGTTAGGAGATGGATTGCATACACATAATATTTTTAAACATTATCAGTTACTAAGGCTTTCACTCTTGTAATAACCTATCAAGTCTTAATCTCTTTGAGTGTGTGCCTTAAAGGGTATATTGAGAAAGTGGTGGGCAAACATTGACGCTTCATAGGGTTTTTATCCCTACACCACCACTTGTTATCTACAAAATATTCTCCCATGTATTTACCTACGCCTTGCCTCCTCTCTTTCACACTCTTCCAAGAATTTCATCTCCCTCATTAGCACCTACCTAATCCTAAAACCTTTTTTGACAGTTTACATTACATTATCTATTTAATCAACCCTGTACTCAAATTGTTAAAATCTTGTTATGAATCTAAGTCAGCTAGATAATGTAACTTATTTTTATCAAATAATGATACATAGTAAATTGGGATGACCTTGATGTCTAAAATTTCAAAATGTTTTAGGGTTAGATATAGCTATATATACGCATCCATTTCTATCATTTAATTAGGGAGATAAGAAGAATATCATATTATTTGTCTTATTATCCACCATTATACTTCAGGATCATTTCTTAGGTTTTTAATACTTTTTTTGGAGATATAAATCTTGTCTTGTGAAATCTTGGGATCCACTAGGAGGTCTTTGGCTAAACTGTAGTTCATTTTCCATCGTGGGAGAGATTGAAGCTCAACGGGTTCATCTTCAAAGGTAAGTAGTCCTAAATTTGTTCCTCCTTGGTAAGAGTAGATAAATTTGCATTTGTACTTCTCTCCTAGGCATTAGGGTTTTACCTATACATAAAATAATTAAGACTAGCCTATAACATGATTACTTTTTATGTTTATTATCCCCATTTTATGCCACAAGCTTTGGTGAGCACTAGATTATATTTTACTTTCATTTGTATATACTTTGTGAATATGAAAACATAGGACCTAGATAGGTCATTGCATTGTGCTACTTGACTAGAGGATTTGAAACCCTCTATAGTGATGTTAATTTGGTAAAACATCCCTTAGTTAGGTCTAGTAGATCCATCTTGGTCACGACCCTGAATATCTAATGTATCGACAATTAGAAGTGTAAGTAAAATTTATCTTCTCTAAGCTAAGATTGATGAATAGATCAGTTATATTTCCCTTTGTATATATTATGGTGACCCTAAAATGAATCCAACCCTTTTAGGTTTTCTTTCACACTTTCATTTTATCATTATATTATATTTTTCTATGTTTTTAGTATTGTATCAAACCTGTTGGTATAGTTCTGATAGTTTGTGTGTAGGTTTAACACACAATCACTCCAAAATGACTTTTTTCTATTTGTACAGGTATTCTCCAAATATAGGTGACTAGATCAATCATCTTGGAATAATCATCTTTTTTAGTTCTAGATTTTGTAATGGGCACCCTGATTGCACCCAAAACTAACCCAATAAGAACTCTTTATGACTCTAGTAGATTTGATGGTATTTCTTTTTTTGTGTTTTACAAAGACTAATGCATGTAACATAAATATAGAATTGTAAGCATAGATACACACAGCTAAAATAACCAACACACTGTATTTGTATTAATTACAAAATGAGTAAACAAGTACAATGCTAGTCACGTGGTGACCCACTAAATCCCATAGTGATGGTATGAACATTATTTCAAGTGGATATCCCAGCAAGTGCCAAAGGTGCTTCATTTATTCTCTGACCCATAGAACTATGAACTTTGTAGGCTAGGTTTTTTACAGACTCCGCAGGCTAAATCTACGGACTCTGCAGGCCACATCTACAAACTTCATAGCCAAATCTACAGACTCTGTAGGAGCTTCTACAAACTCTACAACCAAATCTACAGACTCTATAGGAACTTCTATAGACTCTATAGGCTGAAATCTATAGACTCTATAAGCTGAGATCTATGAACTCTGTAGCCTAAAAACTATGGACTCTGCAAGCTAAAATCTATGGACTCTGCAAGCTAAAAACTATGGACTCTACAGGATAAAATCTATAGACTCTGGAAGTAGAAAACTATGGACTCTATAGGAAAAAAACTATGGACTCAATAGGTAGAAAACTACAGACTCTATAGGCAAAAAAATATAGACTCTAGAGGTAGAAACTATGGACTCTATAGGCAAAAATCTATAGACTCTATAGGTAGGAAACTACGGACTCTGCAGGTAGAAACTATAGACTCTATAGAAAACTATGGACTCTACAGGTAGAAATCTATAGACTCTGCAGGCAGGAAACTACAGACTCTATAGGTAGAAACTATGGACTACAAAAACCTACAAACTCACTTGGTTGCATACAGATGCTATAGTGATGCAGTTGCTACAGTGACATGATTCTATAGTGGTATGGTTGCTACAGTGGCACAACTGCTATAGTGGTTGAAAGCACAAACTCCAAAGACCAATCCCAAGGGTTGATGTCTAGAGTGTTATAGATGAGAAGGACATTCTCAAATACCCAAATAAGCTGCAAGTGCAACAATTCTTTTCTTCTTATCCAACATGCCCAAAGAAGCCACAAGCACTTCCATTTGTCCTTTCTCCAAGGGGTGACTCAACTCACTTGAGAAATGTGGGATAAAAGATGTGCAACAGTCCCTCATAAAGTAAATGTTTAAAGTGACACTCAATGTCTTTTAGCTGGGTTAAATGTTACCTTTTTGCAGCACTTTAGGCCCCACAAAATACTAGTAACCAAAATCTAAATGGTGCAAGTGATAGCTTGCCAAAAAGCTCTCAACAAGGAGCATCAAATCCAATCATCAAAACTAGCCTCCATTACATCTTATCAACTTACTACAAATAGTAAGTGTGCTAGAAACTGAGTAAGCCAATTGCTAAAATGGGGACATTATAGTCTACCCCCCTTGAAATTTCTTATCCTCAAACAATCTCAGCCTAGCCTAATAAATAACTTGCTCACTTTCTCAGCCTATCCTCTTCTAACAGGTATTTCCATCTGACCAAATACTCCTTCACTATCATGTTTCTAAGTTTCCTCTCTCTAGTGTCTAGAATAGCCTTGGGTTCTAACATGAGCCTTCCTTCCTCATCCAAAGATGGTAAATCTATAGTAGGCACTACACCCTGACCAATGGCCCTCTTAATCCTAGACACATGAAATACATTGTGTACTCGACTGCCCTCTGGAAGCTCAAGTTCATAGGTGACTTCACCCACTCTTTGAATCACCCTGTAGGGGCCATAAAATATAGGCTTAAGCTTCTCTGCTCTGCTCTTCTTGAGTGATGACTGCCTATATGGCTATAGCCTCAAATACACCATGTCCTCTACCTTGAAACTGCACTCTACCCTATGCTAATTAGCATATAACTTATATTGATTTTGAGCCTATTGTATATTCTCTTTGAGAACTCTCAAGATATCTTGACTATCCTTTAATAGGTCTTTAGCTTTGGGCACTCTGTTGTCCCCCAAAGCCATATCCATGAAGCTTGGAGTTCATACCCATATAATGCCATAAATGGATTCATCTTGATGGTCATGTGATGCATGGTATTGTATCAATACTCCCCCATGTGTAACCACTTAACCCAAGCTCTCTACTATGCAGTCAAATAGTTCCACAAATAACCTTCCACCCATTTATTTACTATCTCTATCTTCCCATCTGTTTGGGGATGGTAGCTCATACTAGGTGTAAGGTCTATACCACATAGCCTAAAAACTCCCACCAAAAATCACTCATGAACTTGATATCCCTATCACTAACAATAAATCTTGGTAACCCATGCAGCCTGAAAACCTCCTTAAAGAACACATCTACCACATGAGCTACTGTATAAGTAGAGGGAATAGCAAAGAAGTGAGAAAACTTCATCAATCTATCTACCACCACATAAATGCAATCTATTCCCTACACTCAGGGTAGGCCAGTGATGAAGTCCATAGAAATGATTTCCCACTTCTGGTCTGGAATGGGTAAGGGCTGTAGTAAACCAACAGGAAGCATGTGTTCTTCCTTATTCTATTGACAAACTACACACTCCCTGACATGCCTCTGAACATCATCCTTGAGCCCTCTCCATGAAAACTACTCTCAGATCTGCTTGTAGGTCTTGAAAACCCCTAGACGCCTAGACATGGGTGCATCATGAAATGCCCTCAGTATCATCTCTCTTAAAGGTGATGATGAAATTAAATAAATTCTATCCTAAAACTTGATCAACCCATCTATCACCTCATAGAGATCATCCTATATAGTGCCTAAAATGATTCTCGATGCCCAAGCATCTCTAGCATATTTTGCTATAATCTTATCTCACCAATCTCCTAAAATCTCTGCAAGAGCAAAAATGTGAGGTCTTCTAGATAAGACATTAGCTACTACATTCTTTTTTCCTTTGACAAACTCAATATCAAAGTCATAAGCTTACAATTTAGTGACCCACTTTTGTTGCAAGTCTCGTTGACCCATGAAATACTTTATGCTATTGTGATCTATCTTGATCACAAACTTCCCTCCAACCAAGTAGGATTAGAATTTGACCAAGGCATGCATGATGGCCAATATCTCCTAATCATAAATAGAATAGCTCCTCTCCACCCCTCAGAGCTTTCTACTCTCAAAAGAAATGAGGTGTTTCTCTTGCATCAATACTACTCCAATCTTGTCACCTGATGCATCACAATGAAGCTTAAAAGGCTTCATGAAGTTGGGTAGAGCTAAAACTAGACATGAAGACATCACTCACTTGAAATGTTTAAAACACTATTGCGTTGCCTCTATCCATACAAAAGCACCCTTCTTAGTGAGGTCGTTTAATGGTTTTATAGTCTTTGAAAAGCCCTTCACAAATCTCCTATAAAATCCACATAATCCAAAAAATCCTTCGAGTTTTGTAAGGTTGGTTGGAGTGGGCCAATCAACAACCACCTTGATCTTTTTTGGATCCACCTAAATAGCACTGATAATATGGCCAAGGTAGAGTAACCTGGTCATGCCAAAGTTGCACTTTGATTCCTTAGCATATAGTGACTCCTTCTCCAAAATGACGAGAACCTCCTCTAACTACTGTAGGTGCTCATCCCACATCCTACTGAATACCATGATGTCATCAAATAATATCAATACAAATCTTTGGAGATACCCTCTAAACACCTAATTCATATAACTCTAGAAGGTAGCTGGAGTGTTGGTTAGTCTAAATGACATAACCAAAAACTCAAAGTGCCTGTAGTGACACTAGAAGGTAGTTTTTTCTATGTCCTCTACTCGCATCTTGATCTAATGGTATCCTAAATGTAATTCTATCTTAGAGAAATATCATGCTCCATGCAGCTAATCAATCAGCTTGTCAATCCTAGGGATGGGGTACCTATTCTCAATTGTCCTCTTATTGAGAGCTTTATAATCAATGCACATATGCATTGTCCAATCCTTCTTCTTCACCAAAAAAACCATTAAAGCAAAGGGGATTTTGTCGGGCCTAATATGCCCCATCTCCAATAGCTCCTTTATTGACTTCTCTATTTCATCCTAGTGCTTTTTAGGATGGCATTAGGAGGTGATGATGATTGGTTTAGCCCCCTTCTCTAGCTTGATGACATGCTCTATACCCCTCTTGGGAGGAACCCCATGTGGAATGCTACTAAACACCTTATCATGCCTAGAAATGATCTCCTATACATCTGGGTGATAAATTTTTACCTACTACTCTTGAGGCATATGCATGATCAAACATTAAACTACCCACTCGACATCGTCATGTCTAAATAACCATTCCATCCTTTTCAAGGATACCACCCTGAGCCCCCCATTAGGTAAACCTTGGAGCACCACCTTCCTACCATGATGTTAAAACCTCATCTCTAGCTTAACCAAGTTGAAGGTGAACTCTACCAGAGAATCCATCCACATCATTCCCAAGATGACATCATAATCATCCATGTCAACTACATAGAAATCATCCTCCAACTCATAATCTCCTCCCAATCTAATGCAAAGTTTTGAAATCTTCTAGGTGCATAATAACTTGTGTCCATTGGCCACCATGACTTTGAACCCTGCATGCTCTTCAGTATGAAGATTTCTCTTGGCTACTAATTTTGCATCAATGAAATTATGCATTAACATTGTATAAATTAAGGAAACCATGCACTACCCCTGAATCATCCCTCTTACCTTAAAGTTAATGGCCTTCTGGATGCTTATCAACTGAGCAAGAGACTTCTCATCATCCAAACTCTCCTCAGCAATGCTATCACCCTAACTAGATTCTAAATCTAAATGTTGCCCCTTGTCTTTAGAAGGTGATTCATCTACTGATAAATACTCCATGGGCTTAGCCTTCACCTTAAGAAGACATTCATGGGAAAGATTCCATGGCTCCCTATAATGAAAACATAGTTTTTTCTTCCTGAGTTTGTCTAGGGTATCACTATCCAACCCTTTAGTTTCCCCCTTAGGCCACTAAGGGTCCTTCTAAAATGTCTTCCTTTCCTTATCCTTCCTAAAATGAGAGTCCTTAGAGTGAATTTTACTCCTGTAGGAATAAGATGCTAGATCTCTTGTTTCCTTAATAGCCTCTTGTAGTGAAGAGGGGTTGTGTCCCTTTACCCATCCTCGTAAGGGATCAAAAATCCCATCCATGAAAAGAAAAACTAGTCTCTTTTTTGATATATCTATCACCAATACTACCAACTTTTGGAACTCTTTAATACAGGCCTCCATATAACCCCACTATTTAAGTTGAGTTAGCTCCTTGAAATGTAATTCAAGGTCCTTAGTATTAAATCTGTCAATGAGTCTCTCAATAAACTCTACATAAGTATCTATCTAGTTATGGCTAAGCATGACCATACCATGGTGCCATCACTCATGGGCACTTCCATCCAAGTGTAATGCAGCATACTTAAGTGCATCCTCCTCTGGCATGGGATTAAGCTAGAAATAAGTGTCTAATTTCTGGACCCACGTTCACGCTAAAGTCTTCCTTGTACCGTCATAATATGGAATGGACAACTTTCCTAAATTTTTCCTCATCTTATAATTTTGTTGCCTATTCCCTCTCATGGGCATATGCTTGAGTCTAACATCCATATACTCCCTAAAGAACATTTCACCCTAAAAATCTGGTCTAGCATTTCTCCAATCCTCCAGTATTTAGTCTTGTATCTCCTATTGTGTAGGACTAGTGTTATCCTAGTTATTCTATCTTAGAGTGAATTGTGGCATGAGTGGCCTTGTAGAATAACCTACTCTAGTGTATGTCTGGGCTCCTCTATTAATTGATGCATCTCCATTACCTCCATTACCTGGTCCACCTACTTGGTTAGCATTATTACCCTGGTTGGCATTATTACCTTAATCTGCTCTAGTCAAGTGTTGTGTAATTGCTAGAGCCATCTACTACAATGTGGTTTGTAGCTCCCTTTTCCCCTTAGCAAGATCACTGAGCATCATCTTGGTGATGGGTTCTCCCCCTTCCTCATCTCAGTCACCAATGGATGGTGCTGAAAAGGGCTCACCCTCCTCAATTTATGAAAAAACTTGTAAGTCTAGGTTTGTCTAGTTTCTCCTCAAGAAGTACTGATGTGTGGGATGCATGAAACCTCACAAGATGGTAGGAATAATAGGATTTGATACCCTTATAATGGGCACTCTGATTGTACCCAAAACTAACCTAGCAAGGACTCTTTATGACTCTGGTAGATTTGCTGGTATTACTTTTTTCATGTTTTACAATGACTAATGCATGTAACATAAATATAGAATTACAAGCATAGATACAAATAGCTGAAGTAACCAACACACTATATTTGTATTAATTGAAAAATGAGTAAATGAGTATAATGTTAGTCACATGGTGACTCACTAAATCCCCTAGTGATCATATGAACATTATTTCAAGGGGATATCCCAATAAGTGATGAAAGTGTTTCATTTTTTCTCTGACCCATAAAACTATGAACTCTGTAGGCTAGGTTTTCTACGAACTCCACAGACTAGATCTACAGACTCTATAGGCCACTTCTACAGACTCTATAGGAGCTTTTATAGACTTTGAAGCCAAATCTACAGACTCTGTAGGAACTTCTATAGACTCTACAAGCTGAAATCTATGGACTATGCATGCTGAGATCTATGAACTCCACAAGCTAAAAACTACAGACTCTGTAGGCTAAAATCTATGGACTCTATAGGTTGAAAACTATGGACTTTGTAGGCTGAAATCTATGGACTCTGTAGGAAAAAAACTATAGACTCTGCAGGCAAAAAACTATGGACTTGGTAGGTAGAAAATTATGAACTCTAAAGGTAGAAAACTATGGACTCTGCAGGAAGAAAAGATAGACTCTATAGAAAACTATGGACTCTATGAGCAAAAATATATGGACTCTACAAGCAGGAAACTACAGACTATACAAGCAAAAACTATTAACTCTATAGAAAACTATAGACTCTACAGGTAGAAATCTATAGACTTTGTAGGCAAGAAACTATGGACTCTATAGGTAGAAAATATGGACTCTGTAAAAAACTACATACTCACTTGGCTGCATACAGATGCTATAGTGATGGAGCTACTATAGTGACATGTTGTTATAGTGGTATGGCTACTGCAGTGGTATGACTGCTATAGTGGCACAACTGTTACAGTGGCATAGCTGCTATAGTGGCACAATTGCTACAATGGCTAAGAGCACAAACTACAAAGACCAATCCCAAGGGTTGATGTCTAGAGTGTTATAGATGAGAAGGACATTCTCAAATGCCCAAATAAGCTACAAGTGCAATAATTCTTTTCTTCTTATCCAACATGCCCAAAGAAGCCATAAGCACTTCCCTTTATCCTTTCTCTAAGGGATGACTCAAATCACTTGAGCATTGTGGGATAAAGGATGTGAAATAGTCCCTCATAAAGTAAATGTTTAAAGTGACACTCAATGTATTTCATCTAGGTTAAATGTTACCTTTTTATAGCATTTCAAGCCCCACAAAATACTGTCAACCGGACTCCAAATGGTGCAAGTGATAGCTTTTCAGAAAGCTCTTAGCAAGGAGCATCAAATCCAATCATCAAAACTGGCTACTATTGCATCCTATTAAGTTAATACAAATAGTAAGTTCCTTAGAAACTGAGTAAGCCAACCGCTAAAATGGGGACATTATAGAATTTCATACATAGTCAAACAAATCGATTCTATTTGTAATTCTCATCTTTTAACATATAGTTATATAAATGTAGTTGAACTAATTGACTCTATTCATAGATTCCTCTTCACACACAAATTTTGAAAACTTGTTCAAGCTAGTTGACTCTATTAGCAAAATTTTTGAATCAACACTTAAGCATCATAACATAAAATTTTGAAAACTAAACATACTCAAACCTAATAAGGTTCATTCTTACTCTCTATCATTTCAATTATTATTATTAGTAATATTTTTCACAAGTTCATAGTCTATAAAAATTTATCCCTAAAGCTAATAGGTCAAATAGCTCAACACATTTTTGTAGTGTATTTTATATATCAAAGACATAGTTATCATGTTTGACTATGTTCTTCTAAATCTTGCTTCTGCATAATAGTAGTGACCTAGTCAACTATATTCTACACTATTTTCATTATTGAGTATTGTCATTGATGTCAAAGGTACATCTTTTAAAGGATGATGTCAAAGGTGATTAAGAATAATTAGCAGTGTGTGATGTGGCTAGGTGCATTGAAAGAATTTTTTCATGAGGGAGTGTTCGTATGAGAGTAAGACAAAGAGAGAATTTGAAGGAAATTAATGTCTTATTTTGCATGAAGGTATAGGTCATTGATGTAAAAGTGCATAGGAAGCCTTGTCATGAGCCTATTCATGAAATGAAGAGGCATGTGCATGGAAAAATGAATGAACATAGGCATGTGAAGGTTAAATGGTGTTATTTTACAATTTAATTAAGGTTTATAAATATTAATTAGAGTTTTAAGGTGAGCCTATAAGGGTAGGACATTTAGTCAGATTCTACACCTAGACCACTCTTAGACCATGCCTAGAATAATGATATATGAATATTAGATTTCAAGGAAAGTATGCACATGTGAGCATGGACAAAGCTGAGATAAGCTGTCTTCGACATGATCACAAAGTTTGAGGTTAAGTTTTGAAGTAAAAGTGCATAAATAAAAAATTTAGGGCTTTTTGAGCTCATAAAATGAGGTCTCAAACCCAAGAATCACTTTTAGACATTAATTGGCATGTGTAACCTTTTCATGGGAGTCTGGTCTATTAAGAAAAGATGGGGAAGGGTTATGTTGGCTAATTTTGGCCCACATACCAAGATTTTAACTATATGGATTAGGATTATAATGGATGAGTAGATATATAGGTTGTAGAGACCCTTCAAAGTGTTAAGTGTGCTTGAAATGAGTATGGAAGTGCATGTTTTTCATCTGGTTATTCATTATGTTCATATAGACATTTTGAGGCTAGTGGTAGAAATTCTAAGTAGGCAATTTACTAACATCATAACTACCATATGTGGATGAGTTAGGGAGAATTAGTGATATGGGTTTATTCAAATTAGTCCCAAGAAAATATGCACTAAGTTTTTAGTTATCTATTGAAGCACATTAAAAGATATGAAGATCCAAATTTAGCTTCTCAAATAAAATTTGCTAAGTTTCCATACTTAGCCAGATGAACTAGACCATCATCAGGATGTCATGCTAGAATGAATAGACCAGTCAACTTGAGAATTTTTTAGATGCACTTATAAATATCCTAAGACTAATGGATCAAATGGGTTCATCCCTTTTAGGCTCGATAACATCTCCTAAAAATTTGGTGCCTTTATGAATTTTTTGCTTCAAGTTATAGGCTTTCAAATTTTGACTTACAACATAAGACATTCACACTAACATCAAAATGAAGCTCAAGAAAAAAAATATATATTTGTGCTTATATTTTATGATCTATAATATGTTAAATACATTCCATGAGACATCAAACATAATTTTTGGGACATCAAATTTAAGCTCCATAAACTAACTATTGGGGTTCAAATAGTGGGTCCCAATTGATCTAACAGTATACATTACATCACACATTAAGATATAATGGTGTGTAGAGGTCAAAAGGGTCAATGAATTTCAATAAAAAATGTGTGCTTGACAAGTATCAATAATGTGTTGAACTATCATAGGATCAATGACTCAAGGTATTCATACAGATCAAAATTGATGGAGTGAGATGAGTCAATATGTCAATGGGTTGAGTTAAATTTAGATGACTAATTAGGACAAATGTGAGCCCAATATTTTTGATGGAGGTTGAGAATCCATTTTCAACCAAGGTGAAAAACATTTTCTAGGTAATCTCAATGCCATTTAAGCTCGTTCAAATACCATGGATTGGTTAAAGTGATGTAGTCAGGTATAGGGAATATAAAAGACCATTATTAGAGATTAATATAGACCTTTGGTTCAAAAAAATTTATGTCTTACTAGTTTCATTCTTATGACTATGTTCATCATTTATAAATAAGGACCTAGGTATGGTGAATGTTTGGCTCTTATAGAGATAAAATGGGTCTTTTTGTACCTATTTAGATCTAGAAAAGAGGCTATGGTCTATGAATTTGCATTAATATGGAAAACTATGGGAAAACTAATGACCTTAGATTTTTTTACCATATACTGGTGGGACCTATGATCTAAACATGAAAATGGATTAGATATGTGGTTAATTTAAAAGGATCCCATTTGTACACATGGCCTTATCCTTGACGAAGATGGTACTTTGTCACTCATGGCATGGCTCTATTAGTATCAGGATTCAAGGATTTGATCCTCATGAACAAATCAAGTGGACTTAGGGTCACAAGATGGTAAGCTAGTAATGGGAGAAGATGTTAAGGGCATTATTTCCATTTAAATATACTTTGGCACTATGCATAACAAGCCCTTGTTTTCTAGTGGGATCTCTCAACTAATGAGAGGAGGTTGAGGATTATTGAGATAATAGGAAATTTATTTATTGATTAAGGCATGAAAATAGAAATCAATCAAGTAATGTACCTCACTTATTAATCTTGAGGACTTTCCTCCACTCTCCAATGAATTATTCCCATCTCTCTTTCTCTCTTTCTACTATATATAGAGGCTTTTGAGCTAAAAAATCTATCCTCTTTATATTTTCTCTACTCCCTCTCTTGGGCATGGCCAAACTCTATCAAGATGGAGCTTATAACCTCTTGATATGAATACAAGACTATTTTAGATTTAATTATTTTGGTATAGTGTTTGCATGTCATATCTTAGTATGTGGTAGAGGTTTCTCCCTTGTCAAATTATTATCTCACCTAGTTACTAGTTCATCTTGCTATCTAGGTCATGTTTAGTGTTCTACATCTCTTGATTGAAGTTGGCATATGGAGACTATGCCTGGTTAGTGTTTTTCTCTAGATATCTCCATCATTTACCCTATATTAGATCATTTGGTTAACCTCTTCATGAAACACTAATTTATGATAGATATTTAGAATCTTAGATCCAGTCTTGTACTTGTTTCATTAGTGTTTAAAAAGTCAAGCAGGGTAGATTAACCCATAATTTAGGTGCATCACTATTTTTAGATTAGGTTTCCCTTTCATTTTTAACTCTTTCTCTCTCCCCTTTTCCTTGGTCATTATTATGTTTTAGTAGTGGTAATAAGCTAAAGTGATACATCAGAGGAGCTAGCCTCATTAAAAAAACCTAGAGGTCTAACCCCATTAAAGATACCCATAGCCTAGGGTCAGTCCCATGTTAAGATAGGTTTATAATTAGGACCTTAACACTCATACATCCAACTAGGGTGAAATATATATTTTTAACAGGTCCTAGAAAATATCTCTAGGTATTAGTTTTAGATTCAAGTGGCAGTTTGTTATGAACAATCATCAACACCAAAACCTATGTTAAAACTCCCTAAAACCCTAATAAGCACCTAATATGAAATATGTTGACAAAAAAAAAAGGATGGATTCAAATTATTATATAATATATTGGATAATTTATTCAACTCTCTGAGGTACCTCTAAGTGGTGGTGGTTAGTCAGATGAGAGAGAAAATACATATATACATGCTTATTTATCAAGAAATTGCTATATCTCTCAAAAGTTATATTATTTAAGATGAGAAAATGGATGGAATAATAAAATATATACTAATTTTACAATTACATGATGATTTATGTATATTTTTTAACCTTCAATTTTTATAATTTGGGCATTCAATTAAGCTAGTCATAGACAAACCTAATGGTGTGAATAGTGTAAAACCTAGGCAAAGTTGAAAAGATAGATTTAAATGTTTTTGCATGATATTTTGATACAAAAAGTACATTAATATGTTACTTATGAATTATAATTCATTATAATTATTTTATAATCATTGTATATTAGTGTAGGTGGTGAAAATGTTGCTCATAAAATGGCCTATATGGTTCATATACGATTGTGAAACATAGGGTTAAGAAATTGGTCTGAAAGACCAATATTTGGAATTAGACAACATGAATTTTAAATTTTAGGATGGTTTGGATATACTATTAAATCATTTTTATGCATCAATATTCATTAATGTGTGTACATAGGCATTGGATGTCTAATTCATCATGACATATTTTTGAGTTAAATTGGCAGTTCTATGTAAGCAAGTTGTAGAGATGTTCTTGAGCCTTTATCCCCTGAGTGAATGTGTTCAAATAATTTGGTGATTACCTTTATTTCATTTATAATTTTTATACATGTTTAATTTTTCATAATTGAGTATTTTATGGGTGTTTAAGCTTCTTTATTGTAAGACAAACTTTTGAGGTACATAGGCCTAATAGGGTAGTTTGTCCTAAAAGAGATTTCTTGGTATGAATAAAGGATGAAGGTATAATAAATAATGGAGGACATTATAATATTCATTTCATTAATTTTTTAAGGTTTTTTAGTTAGATAAATATATTTGGGCCCAAGAAGATAAATTTTTGGTTTTAAGATAACAAGCCTAATACAATTAGGTATCCATGAGACCTAAAGGAGTAACACCTAATTGAGTTGTTGCAAACCAAAATTGATTAAAATTACATTTTAATAATGTTCATAAGATGAACTAAGACATATTTTATGGCTTAACTAAGAGATTTAATATGTTTGGATGACCAAGTGAAAGTTTGACCATGCGTCTATTATATATATAAGATAGTTTAGACTTATTTGTATGTATGAAAAATAAGTGAATAAAATATTTCATGGTTGAGCAGAAGGAATTATTGAAATAAGAATTTTGTCACAAAATATTTCAACCTATATTAATTCTTTAATTCCAACTATAATATTTGGGCAACATTGGAATACTTCTAGTTATGTGGGTTTACCTATAGTAGAAGTAGACCTCTACGTTTAAGGGTTATCTCCCTGAATTTATATTGAAGTGATTATCACCTATACTAACTGATTAATTATGGGAAAAGGGATAGAATTATGCATGAAATAAATATACTCTAATGTGGTGATACACCATAAGGATTTACATAATACAATCATACTTGTTTCACTAAGGAACAAGACCTAAAAACTAACTTCAGAATCCTAAGATATTCTAACATAAGTATTTCAATATAGAGGTGATATGCATGAGACATATCAAGGTAAGTATACTATAGATTAGAATACTAAATATAAGGACACTTATACACTTTAAGTGATCCAAACACACTATCTATACTCTATATGACCTATTATAATGAGAACTCCTTCAACTAGACATGAAAGGATAAGGAAAAATAAGGAAAAATCACTAGACCTCACCATTCATCCCTTTGCACACTTATACAAGATGTTTGTGAACTCAAAACATGATTTTTCATATTATTAAAAGGTAAATTACAACATCAAACTATCAAATCTTTGCCATACATTGTGTGTAATTATTAAATAAGAGCCAAAATGGCTAATACACATAAAATATAAGAGAGGATAGAGGAGAATGAAATCAAAGATTCACAAGACCACTTGTAAAGGTGAGATAATGAGTTAAAATTATAGTATAATGAATCATGGTATATACCATGCAAGTTTTACTTGGATAAATTTCCCTCAAAGGAGTGAAACTACTCAAATCTATCATAGAGGTCTCTCAGGTAGCATCATAAAACTGGCCTCATCATTTGACCTTCCTTTAATAATACATAATAGAATAGGGATAAATGAGATAATTAAATTATGATTGGGGATTATATATAGGATCCAACATATATTGGATGTGTCCCTAATCATCAATATTCTTCTAGCCAAGTGTTCTCACTGCCTATAGTCATAATCACCCTTCTTTCACTCATCCTTCACACTTAGCACCAAGGTTTGTTTCATTTTCTCAAACTATTACATATATATTATGATGTGACACTTTTCAAGGTTCCTCATACATTTATATTAATCAATCAAAACATAAAATTCCTGCTAATTGAAGTTATCACCTTCTCACTAGGTGATCACTCTTCATTCACTGTATCTTTTTGGATTAGGTGAAGTAGAGGTGTTAACAAAGATACTTGTGAGCTCATTTGATGCAAGAAATGTATATTAGGAGTTATATTAGGTATCATTATTCCTCTCAAAGTTATCCTCATCTTTTGAAATCCTTTTTTTCCTACAAAACACACAAATTTATTAAAAAAAATCCATTTTGTACCCTATTTATACAAATAGGGTACAACTCAATCTGATGTGAAGGATCCCTGGGGAATATTATACAATTCCAAGGTAATTTCCTAGTCAAACTAGATCATTTATATTCATTTCTATCAACATCTTCTCCATCTAGTCAAGAATAAGGGTTTTGGAGGGTTTTAAATAGCTTTATCCCTTAAGGATTGTTCATAAAGTCATGAGGTCCAACATTCAGATAAATTACACTAAATACTTGTTTGGGACACTGTTCAACTTATCCTAGTTATTCAATCTCCCATGTTATGCATTTGTACTATTATGAGCTTCTAGACTTGCCTTCTCAAACTCTCCTTTGAATTTTGCATACCCTATCATGTTCCTAAGACAATTAATGGCTAATTCATGGTTTTATCTATAATTTAAAGGATCTCACAAAAATTATAATTCAAAATTAATACACTATAATGATATTAAAGTTTCATCTATCTCTATAAGTGGTTTTAGACCCCCTTCAGTTAGTAGGCATAGTCTAGGCCTGGTAGGACTTGACTACACCTATGTGGGTTTAGGCCACCTTGTTTGGATTCTAGCATCTATGAGTTATTTTCCATGTTTTTACATACCCATAAAAACTCCCTAAAACCTTCTCCAATGTTTCCATATCTCTTAACTCACCTTCATCTCATTTTCCCACTAAATATGTAGGGTGTGTTCATCAAGGAGTGCCCTCTATTTGAGATAGAACATAGGGAATCTCCATTTTTAACTTAAGAAATATGTATAGATGAATGGATTTAATAGGTCTTGGGGACCTTTTGTAAAAATTTACAAGGTTGTAATATATTTTAAGGGCCTCTTACTCCTCAATTTCCAATGACAGACTTTTGGAATGCTAACTGTGTAGGATTTTATGTGTTGTTTGCAAGTGTAGCTTGAGAATGGATCTTTCCCTATTTAAATTATCTAAATAACCTCATAATATGTTCATTATCATCTTACTATGTTATTAAAAATTTCTAACACACCCCTACTTTTTTTATCTCCCTCAATTCTCTACTCTTTGTTTGACTAGACCTGACTAGCAAACTAGCTAACTATGTTTCCACTCAAAAAATGAGATGCTTGTAGGGTGTCACTTAGAGATAGACCTCATATCATGTTTATATTCTAAATTTTAATTCATCATATTCAATTATTTATTTACTTAGACTAATATCTTCCCATATCTCTAGTTCACATTCAAGTTGCATTCATCTTTGATAATGGCTTCATGGCTCAGTTATAGGTGGTCTCTTTAGCAACAAGGGACCCCTATAAGATGTTATGCATAGTCTAACTAATGATTAGGAATTATTAGAATATTTTATCTTCATTAAATATGTAAAACATACTCATATCCTACCTAGATCATGAAATTAGCATTCAAACTTGAGGCTTTATCATGTTACATTTCTTTAAAACCTATAGGTGTACTTTCTTGGGCCAAAAAGAAGTCTTGTAGGTTGCCATGAAAGTCAAAACCATGTACTCCAACCCTTCTCAATGTGTTATTTAATCTACTAGTTCATATTCATACAAAATAATCCATTTATATGTAGACCATATCTCCATTATGTCATATATCACTATGAATCCATTTAAGGCTCAAACTACTGTAAATAACACTAAAAACTTATAGAGAAGGATTGTCTAGAATGGATGCTTCATCTACATCACTTATGAGACAAAAAACCCAATCTTATTTTTAAAGTTATTACTCCTACATGAATAATAAGAGATGGATATATTCAAACTAATTTATACTTCATGTTACCCTATTATATGATATAACCAAATGTGGGTAAGGCTCTATTTTAGAGCGTTTAAGGTAATAGATCCCTAAAACAAACCTCTTACCTTGGAATGACTTATCAAGTTTGGCTGCCCATCATAGTTATACTATTGAATATTTATGACATTCTACAAATTTATAAACCCATATGATGGTCTCAAATATATCTAGATACTTCACTCCAAATTCTCATACCTATATAGAGACCTACACATGGACACATAGTAGCAGACAAGGTAGTGAGGATACAATGTGAACAATATGCATAGTGAAGGGTCTTATATTAAAAATTAGACCTTAAAAATATCTTTAAATTAATATTTTCCACCATTAAATACTTTAAACCATCTTAAATAATTCATTCCCACGTGACTATCTCTTGTGGGACACATGTAGATATTCACCAATGGTGCATGGTTGTGTATATAAGAGAAACTAGTTATCACAGTCAATAATATGACATTTTGAAAGATTATATTGATTTATATTGTTATAATAAGGTGTCTAAATTATTAAAAATCCTCATTTCCTCTCCATGATTGTTATCAACACTTCAAAACACCTCATTCAACTGATTGTGAGTGAATACTATAAGAAAGGTATAACTACTTTGTTTACTTGATTGCAATTCAATTGATTGTAACTATTAATACTAATATTTGAAAGAAGGGAGGCTAACATTTAATTAAAATCATAAGATACAATATGTCACATCTTCTTCAAACCACTATAAGAAATGACAACCTTTGTATTTGATGATCATGCCTACAATTCCACTAGTATACACAACCTATAACTTGAGAAGGTTGATACCATAAAATAGATTCCCAACATTAAATCAAAGATGGAAATGATGAAATAAGGAATTCCATTTACTTTATAATCAATTTAACTAATTAGATTAAACAGATCATTTTAGACAAGAAGAAAACATGTAGGGTGTGGGGATTAGCATGCAAAAGGAAATAATCAAATTCTAAAGAACGGTTCCTGAAGCATGGGAAAACAATATTTTAAATCATTCCATTAAATGGAATTGGACTAATTTTAATAACACTTCACAAGATAATTTAACCTGAAACCTCTATTATTCATCGTATCAAGAGAAATGTTATTGTCTAGTGATGAAGGAGAAAAATGGTTTTGGATTAGTTTTGATAATTTAAAAGAATATAAAGTGTGGAAATGAGTTTATGTAAGATTAATATTCATTCAACGAGCTTTCCACATGTGACATACTTCTCTAGAAACTGTATAATTACTAGAACTACCTAAACTACCACTTTTATTCTTGTTTCAATGTAGTACCTACAAGTTTTAGTTAGGGATTTTTTTTTAACAAGTATCTAAAATAATACACATTTAAAGACACTATGGAACACTTTTCAACCAAGGGATACCATAAAACTCTCATTAAATAGTCCAAACATGACCCCAAGTGACTAAAAATGACATAAGCAACTAAACTAGATGTAATCAAGGTAATGAAATATTAAATGACTCCTATGTAGGACTATGACACACCCTATAGGACCATAATAATCCATATATAAGTTTTTTAACTATATGGAGTTGACCTATTTTGAATTGTGGTCAAAATAGTCAATATTATTGGCAATTTCCTAGGGGTGGTATGTTTGTTATGACCAAGATGAGTAGCCTTCTCCTATCCATTGGGATACAGAGTCACCTATGAATAGATATGACAATAAATATAACTTTTAAATATACCAAACACAATTAAAAATAATCATAAGACATAAAACAACACACCACACACGTGCTTCATGAGCACTTATGGAAAACACACACAAAACCCAAACAAACTAACTCAAACATAATGTAGATGCTAGTTTTATTCACTATTGTGTATTAACTTGGTGTGTCATCACATTATTATGTTATTTATAATATAATTCCCCCCTCATTGATAATTATTTTAAATAATTACATTCACCCCACCCATTCACTGTTAACACATAGGTTAATTATACTTAATTACTACAGTTAAATAGTAGTTAACCATATTTTTACCATTCTAGCCATAAAATCCTAAAATGAAATAAAAATAAAATCTATCTAACTTCCCAATAACCCTTATAACAACCTAACCTCATCAAAAACCCATGCAAAAAACTTAGTGTTATATTTACTAAGTTGGCATGTAGTTCAAAAAAACTTAAACCATTTTTTTAACCAGATTAGGTTAATCAACAACAATCCTTCACGATCTATTCCAATTCTATTAGATCAACATCGATCCATATATACACATCAAACCTCATTGGCTTGAGAGGAATGGTAACTATGATTTTGGACTTTGAAACGCTACCAAAATATCATTGTAACATGTGTACAAACTTTATCAACACCCTGCAATCTGGTGGAACCTCTACTTGAGAGATTATCAAAGGTTTTTGAAGGCTCTTTACCTCATCTTGTCAAGTTTATTTTCAGTTATAAAGTTTAGTATTATATTTCAATTATTTTATATTTTGGAATGTATAGTATTTTGTGTCTATCTGTCACTATTTAACATTTGGTTTTTATTATTTTATTAATAATATATGTTATTATTATAATATGTTTTTCAAGTTTACCTTTTTACATAGAATCAACATCAATCCATCTAAATCGACATATATCCTATAGGATCAACATCAATCCTTACTAAATTTTCAAAACATTATTGAAATCTAATTTTATAACATTCTCAATATTAAAAATATATCAAAACTTGCATTCTATTTTCTAAAAACCTATCTTTTACATGTAGATGACTTTGCCTAGATTACCACATGATATTTTGAGCATAATTGATCTTCCCATTGTTCTAAAACCATTTTTCATTGATCAAAGTGACATTTAATTTGAATTTGGTCTTTGTATTGTGGTTTTCACAACAAATGAAGAAAGCATTAATGAAGAAGTGGCTATAGTTCAAGAAGACATTGATATTGCTACTAAATTCCCAGACAATTACTTTGATCACATCAATCTTGCTATAGAATAGATATCTTTGACATTATCTATTTATATCTTATCCATATATATCTTTTTAATTTCATGTTTATTTATAAACTTGAATGTTAAACGTGGGTTGACATCCATGTAAGAAAGTGTATCACTTCTTAGGACTAGTTTCTTACCAGGCAACCCACTCATTTTCTATTAATCCATTTTTTGTGAGTTATCATGATTTTTAGGTCATTCCTCCCCAACCAAAGAGGAGTTCCCAAAAATCTTGTTCAACGGTGCATAACCCCATCCATATCTCTAGTTAATCTTAAAAACCCTACTTTTATTTTATTTTTAGTAGCTAATTAGTCCAGATTGAGAAAGTGAAAAAAATCTAAAATAGTATGGCATGCCTGGTGGGACATCGGTCTCATTTTTCTTGTTAAAAGTTAAAAGTTTGAATTTTAGTCTCTTTCCCTTTCTTTGTTTGACACATTCATCCAAAAAACATTAAAATTTACATTGTTTTCCTTTTAAGGTTAAAATACATTGCATTCATCTTACCTATTTAGGTTCTTTCACATAGAATAAATTAGGCAATAATCTATCATATTCATCACTCTTTCACACACAATCCAAATCATTGTCATAAATTAACACATCTAAACACCTACCATAAGGAAACTGATGGGGATTTCATCACCTCACAGTAACCTTTTCTAGTGATCCTACTTACATTTCACCACTAAGGGGAGGACCAACTTGATTCTCTAGTTGAGTATAATTTCTAGACCATTGGTATATATTATCTAAGCACCTACACTAGTTGTGGGATTATGATGTGGGGGAGAAAGCCCCAAGTATCAAGCCATGTACTAGTACCAATAAAAATTTTCTTTGAGTGCTGAAACAAAATACCCAAAAACATCCTTAGATTACCACTTTTTAAAACCCTCATTATCCTTTTTATTTATTTATTCTCAAATATTAAAGTTAAAAGAGATAAAAAAACTTTTTGGAATGACTTTATTTTGTGTATCTTTCATTTAAATATTAAAGCGAGATAATTCAAAAGAATAAATTGTTATTTTATTTCTATTTTTTCCTTTTCTATCTCATGGTTTTAACTAGACAACAATCAAAGAAAGAATTCAAGGAGGGTGTTATATCCTCTCCTATGGAACATACACCAAGATCCTCCTCTACCCCTAAGTCCTTTGAAAATCCTATGCTCCCACACTTTTATCCTGAAGGAGATCCTTCCTTTACAAAAATATTGGACAATAACCCCATTTCTCTAAGTTACTATCTTAATAATCAATCAATACATATTTCTCCTTCACCCCATGCCTAAGATTCTTGATATAAATGCAAGATGCCTTTTGAGGGAACTGAAAAAAATGAAGAGTTTACCATGGCCATGGTAACCTTTTCCACTAAATCTCTTCCATCTAGTTTTAATACCTAGGTGACATAACCTTTACAAAACCAACCATCCATAGTTTCTACCAATTCTCTAACCTCCATTACTCAGACTCAAAATACTTATACTACTCACCCTATATATACTATTCATCCTCAAAATTTAGTAGTATCAGTTCATGCAAGTCTCCCACCCATCAGAATGACTCTAGCATATAGTTCTCAAGCTCTACCACAAACATAACAAATCCCTCTAACATAATCTCCCCAATAGTATGTCTCCTCAGCTACCCAATAGATGGACTCATCACAACCATTGATAACCACTTATTTCCAATCTTCTACATAGAAAAATATTTAACTAAAAATTACATAATACATGGTGGCATCCCAACCCATTATGTCTATTATAGTTGGATACCCTTCTTCACAACCCATGTCTACACCCTTGCCAAATTTTTAAACTCTTTAGGAAGGTATCTTAGGGAATGTGCCTAAAAACAACACCCAAGTAGACCTCATAAACATCATTATGAATAGGATGGAGAGTTTGGAAGCCTCCACTTCTAGACATAATAATATTACCACATATGAGCAAATTTATAATCAACTTATCCACCTATCTATTCTAATCTAACCATATCCTCTACAATGAGAACTTCCCAAGTTTACTAAGTTTCAGAACAAGAAGGATACCCAACAACATCTTAGAGCCTTTCAACATGCATGTTACCTTATAGCATATGATCATGCATTATTACTTGGGACATTTCCTATGTTTTTAATAGGGGTGGCATTAGATTGGTATACCTCCATCCCTCAGCATTTACTATTTTCCTTTGGGCAATTATCCCAAATTTTCTTAGAATGCTTCTTGATCAATATTTTTCATAAAGTGACTATCAAAGATTTATACACCATTCAATAATTTGAATATGAATCTATATCAAACATTGTGGCTAGTTGGCATAGCCTAATCAACCAGTTAACCTTCTCCTTGCCACAACCTGAATTAATTGAATTATTTTCACACTCTTGTGAAAAACACATCTCATCTATGTTGCAATTTCAAACTTTTAATACTTTCATCAAAGCTTTTACCATGGCATGAAAACTCAAAATCCATGGCATTGAAGAGGGAAAATTTAAGTTATGCAATAAAAACTTTAAACCTAACCCATTGAAAAGCAATAACAATAAACCAAAAGGGGCAACAAATGTTATTATTTTAAAAACTTCTACCCCTAAAACACCTAGTCAATTAGGACCATCCACTTCACAAACACAACCACCTAGGGGCCTTACTGGTTTTGCCCCTAAGAAATATACCCTTTTAGGAGAACCTTATACTTCTATGTTAGATAAAATTAGACAAGAAAATTTTATTAAGCTCTCTCTGATTAAACTAGCTGATGATATGTATCCTAAACCCACTTGGTATAAAGAGGATGAGTTTTGTGCTTATCATAGGGTAATAATACATGACATAGAATGATGCCAATCCTTTAAATAGTTGGTCCAAAACCTCATTGACAAGGGGGATCTCCATTTGGATAATCCAAATGATCCTCCTAATTAATCTTTAAATATTTTTAGATAACCATTTCCAAACCATCCATCCACATCAAACACAGTCCAAGCTAAACCTAGAGAAACACAAAATTAGGCTACACATATGATTGATACAATCTGTGATCAACTATTTCCTAAAGAAGTTCCATAGAAATATCTAATCTTGGATCTCCTTATGGGAGATGATTTTGATATAAGTCAATTTGAATCTATCAAAAAAAACTCCCAAAACCTCTGTAGATCTCCTTAATCTCGTTACATGGGATCATTCATGTGAACCATCCCCCTCACCTTCTTGCACTAAATCTCCTAAAGTGGAAAATGAAACTACTCCTTAGGATGTCACATATAAACATCTTGATACTTCTAGAGTTGAAAATTCCACCCCTTTGAACCTTGATGAACCTCTTTCTATTATGCACCTAGATTGTAATATAGCAAGATCCTATCATCTTACCCAAAATAAAGACCCTTCAAAACCATCCTCTGCCATAACACCTCCTTACCCCAAAAATACTATAGGAAAGGGTAAAGCTCCTATCATCGATAGTTGGGATAATTATCTTGGTATTCCACTAAAGAAATCCTTAGCTCATCCTCAAGTTAAAGTTGATATTTTTCAAACATCAAAAGATAAAAACCTTAGTCTAAATACCCCCTCTTTTCTCAACACATGAAATAACAAAGGGCCTATCCCTTTTTTATCATCTTCATAATCTATTTTAAGATCCCATCCATTTTTTGTCCCTGTCATAGGTTCTTCCATTCAAACATGTGGGAAAATGTAAATTCTCCCTCCATTATTAGCCACACCTCCATCCCGATATCCAACATATTTTTCAAAAGGCCCATTTGAAGAAAAGGTGCCTAAGGTCATCCCTATTGTAAAAGCTAAATGACAAAACCAAATAACTAATACTTTTCCAAGAGAGATTTCACAACCTATTATAAAACCACAACATGACCCTTTGAAAGAATCTTATGATTTTATATTAAAAAAATTGTTGGATACATTCCTCATTATACTACCACCTATACGGTATGTTAACCTTCACCCTAAGGACCTATCTAGTATAAAAATTGAGAAATATGTGCATATCATCGAGTACCTCGACATGGTACAAAAAATTAAAATGATCTTAAGTCCATATTCTAACAATTAGTCCAAGATGATGATCTATTAATTGATGATGTAGGTGATAATACTCCTAAGTAGAAGGTCATTATTTCATCCATTCCACCTAGTCATGATCATGCTAGTCCTGTAAGTGATAAAGAGTCGATATCTTCTTTGGACCCTCCATTATTACACATCTATGTTTTCCATGTAACCACCCATTGTAAAAATAAAAATCATAATAAAGCCAAGGTTTCAATTATAGGATCCTCTACCCATAATACTCCTAAACCATCTAGGCAAAATCCTAAAGTCTTTATTATAAGAACTACCCTAGCTAAATCCAAGGAGTTGGTACAAATATCCATATTAAAAAAACTCCAAATGCTTGTAAAAATGTCATTGTATGAACTTATCAAAAACTCTCCACACCATCGACAAGCAATGATAAAAGCTCTTCAAGCTATTGAGATCTAGCCAAATGAGCCTCAACCATTATCAACATTTATAGAGGCCCTTCAAATGGTGTTTGTTGTTAGTTTCACTAATTTTGAGGTTATTCCTTTATCACCTGAAGATCAAGATCCCTCACTTTTCATCACAACTCAAATAAATCAATCAAAAATTAAAGAGTTATGATTGATAATGGGTTCAGTATTAATATTATTTCTTTTCAAACTTTATAATAGTTACAACTACCAAAAACTATTATTTCCCAATCCTCAACAATTCTATGTGTTCAATGGCATGGTATCACCCAAGTTTCCCATTTGTGTAGGTTCTCACACCTTCCATGAACTCTTTTAGGTAATAGAGGGAACTTTCCAATATAATATTTTATTAAGACATTTGTGGATTCATACGATGTGATGTGTCCCCTCCATAGTCCATCAGTGCTTAAGTCTAAAAATGAAGGTTAAGTACACATCATCCCTACTGATCCTCATCCCTTCAAATCATAGAACTTCACTTTTTGACCAAGTGATGTCATAATACCCTTGCTTAATACAATTCCATCTTCTAATCAAGCCTCAACTAGTAAAACTATTCTTGCTGCAAAACTACTAGCTTAAGATTCCATTGATTCCATGATGTAACATCTTTCAATGGGGGAATACTAGTTATTACACCTTAACACATTACCCACTCCTAGGGAATATGGCCATCTAGATAAATATCCCATGTATTCACCCAGCCTAGATGAGCTCATCCTATTTGGGTCACCTTTTTTACATACTCAATATATGGTGGGATCAATCAAACTATCCTTGGACCTAAAAATTGCATCCATGGTAGAACTTTCACATCCAATTTCTTATTTCTCAATAAACCCTAATTTGTATAAGCCTACCTTTATCATTGTGCCTAGAAAGGATTTAGCATGGTTAGATATGAGCAGGTTCCCCATGACATCATATTAGGGGATTTAAGAAAACCATAGGAAAAACATGTCTTAAGATTTGAAAAAGACTCTAAATATTCTCCTAAACCCATATTTCTAAAATTCTTGTAAGAAGAAGTGCCATCTTCATCATCTGATACCTGTTCCTCAACTAGCAACATTATATCCATCCCTCCTAACTTTTTTTAGTCAATATGATCTCCATAGAACCCCTCATATTTCATCACAATGGTAAGACCCAAACCATCCCTTTAGCATATCCTAACTTAATAAGACTTGATATGCTAACTATCCCTATTCTTCAGTGTCAAAATGATGAGACAATCTTGATTCATTTGGGTGCTAAAAACTCTTATTTACACAATTCCCTTCCATATGAAACATCTAGCCTTTTAAATGAAGTCACTACTGATATTAATATTGGATATCAAGAAACCCCAAGAATTATTAAAATTAGCAAAGCCTTAAATCCTCAAGAAAATTAGGATTTTACTACTTTTTATCAGATTGTAGTGAGGCATTTGCCTAGTCTTATAGTGATATGCCTAATATTGATCCCACAATCATTATCCATAATATTATCACTTTTCCTTATGCTAAGCTGGTAAAACAAAAACTCTAAGAAAAGCATCTTCATGTTGCACTCTTAGTAAAAGAGGAATTGTAATGCCTTTTATCCACTAACATTATTCAACACATTGATTATCCTTAGTTGATTTCCAACATAATTTCAATCACTAAGCCTAAAGGGGGACTTCATATCTATACTAAATTTCATGATTTAAATCTTGCATATTCGAAAGATGATTTCCCTCTCCCTAAAATTCAATAATTAGTGGACCTAATAGCATGCCATGAAATGTTATCCCTTATGGATGGTTTTTCTAGTTATAATCAAATACTTATTACACTAGGAGATTAACATAAGACTACATTCATTACTCCTTGGGGGACTTTATATTACTATGTTATGCCCTTCAGACTAAATAACGTAGGAGCTACCTATTGAAGGGCCATGACTTATATATTTCATGACATAATCCACAAAATCATTGAAGACTATGTAGATGACCTCCTTAAAAAGTCAAAATTCCATAAAGACCACCTATCCATACTTCAGGTTATTTTTTATCATCTACTATGATATCATGTGCATCTAAATCTAAAAAAGTGCATTTTTGGTGTCTTGATGGGTGAACTCTTGAGTTTTATTATTTATATTCACAAAATATAAGTGGATCCTACTAAAATCAAGGATATTTTATAAATGCCTCCTCCATCTAACCTTAAGTAGTTACATAGTTTACAGGGCAAGATCTCGTCCATCCATCATTTTATCTCTCAACTTTTTGATCAGTGTCAACCTTTTCAGCATCTATTAAAGAAAGATAGTTGCTTTCTATGGGATCTTAATTGTCAAGAAGACTTCAATATACTCAAAAAATATCTTCTATCACCTCCAATCCTCACTCCACTTAAGGAAGGGTAGCCTTTCTTCCTTTATATCTCAACTATAGACCATGATCTTGGTGATATGCTTGCTCATAGAGACAAACATCATAAAAGAGCAAGATTTTTATTGCATAAGTCGTACCCTCATAGAAAACAAAACACATTATCCACATGCTAGAAAACTATGCCTAGAATTTGTCCTTGTATCTTCTAAGCTTCACCATTAATTGCTTAACCACAAGATGTATGTAATTACAACTATCAATCCCCTTAAGTTTATGCATTCTAAACCTTATCAAAATCAGTGAATAGCTAGATGGATTATGCTTCTAACTATGTTCGATCTAGAATTTCTCGATCACAAATCTATTAATGCAAGAATGATATCCTCCAAAGATATAATACATTGGCTAATCAACTCTTATCCACTCTTGAATGTTATGCTGTCCAAATTATTCTTAGATCAACTAATAAGTTTGCTGATACTATGGCATCTCTTACCTCTTTTATCCCATCATCATCCTAGGAGTCTAAGCTATTTGTCTTTATCCATAGAGTTAACCAACCCTATTACACACAAACCAATCTTCCATATATTAATAATATTGAAGAAAACCTAGAGGAGCCACAGTACGCATAAATATTTACTTACTTGGCTATAGGACTATCTCCTCTCCATCTATCCAAAGGTGTCAGGTGTATCTTTCAACAAAATTTGCATGTTATATTATACTACGGGGTGTTCTATATAAGAATGGTTTTAATGGTATTATTCATTATTGTTTCCAAAAACATGAAGCTACCTTAGTTATCCAAGAATCACATAATGGGTCATGCAATGGACACTTTAGTGGCTGTGTAATTGCTTAAAATTCTAGGCTACTATTGGCCCACTTTGAATCAATATTATTGTGCATATGTTAAGAAGTATCTAAAATGTCAAATAGCATGAAAACTTATCCCATGTCCCTAGTAAAGCATTGCAGGTAGCAAGGGAATTCTATCCATTCTCCCAATGGGGGCTTGATCTTATAGGGCAAATCAATCCTAAGTCCTCTTAGGATCACAGTTTCATCATTACCACTACAGAATACTTCACCAAGTGGGTAGAAGTTATGCCAATTATCTTGACCAAGGTATATAATATTATATATTTTATCTACCATCACATTATTTGTTGTTTTAGGATCCCATATAGAATAATAATATGTAATAGAAAATCTTTTAAGAATAAGAATGTCCATGCACTATGTGACTCATTTAAAATCAAATTAAGTTTTTCCTCACCTTAATGTCCCCAAGATAATGGTCAAGTAGAAGAATCTAATAAAACCCTAGTCAAAATCCTAACCAAAGTTATCAATGAAACTAGAAAATATTGGCATCTTTGCATCCATTTTGCCTTATGGGCATATCAAACTAGTATTTGAACCCCTACAGGTGTTACTCCTTTTTCCTTATTTTATGGTATGGAAGTTGTACTTCCTCTAGAAGTCCAAATTCCATATCTTTTTATCTCTCTTAAATACATCATTTTTTTTTAGGATTTTCATCAGGAGCATTTATCCCAGCTCAAACTCTTAAATGAGCATCGTGTGACAGCCCTTGATGGTCTAAACTAATTAGGAGTAAATTTACCCCTTTTAATTCATTCCATATTATTGACATGTTGATTTTATTTAAGTAAAAGGTCTCCAATATTAAATTCTTGTTCTCTTATATGTTGATTATATGCTCATTCTAGTCATTCTTGATATATACGAAGGTGATCAAGGGCTGTCACATGATGCTCATCTAAGAGTTTGAGCTGGGATAAATGCTCCTAATGAAAATCCTCATAAAAAATGATGTCTTTAAGAGAGACAAAAAGAGAGGGAAGTTTTACTTCCTTTGGAAGTCCAAATTCCCTCTCTTTTTGTCTCTCTTAAAGACATCATTTTTTATGAGGATTTTCATTAGTAGCATTTATCCCAACTTGAACTCTTAGATGAGCATCGTGTGATAGCCCTTGATCACCTTCATATATATCAAGAATGAGTAGAATGAGAATATAATCAACATATAAGATAATAAGAATTTAATATTGAAGACCTTTTACTTAAATAAAATCAACATGTCACTAATATGGAATGAAGTAAAAGGGGTAAATGTTTTCCTAATTACTTTGGACCATACATCATAACCCATAAATACAAATCTGGAACATATAATTTGGCCTCTCTTAATGGTAAACCAAAATGAGAACCTCTTAATGCATTATATCTACATCCTTAGTATAGTTTATATATCTTGGCTCATCTTGATTAGCTTATCTTACATCTTGTCATATACCTTTATCCCAAATACTAGATAATGATATGAGATTTATGTGGTATTCACTATAACCTCAACCTTGAATATGTATATCCTAGTTCTATACATAGCATTCTCTCATGGATAAGTTTGACCTGTGATAAGAGAAACCCTACATCATTATTTTCTTTATTTTTTACAGACCATCATTTTCTCAAGATAACACCATCATCTCATGTCTTGAATTCATTAGAACTATCCTAAAGTATTTTTTATGCCAAACCTTCCATTATTATCTATGGGATCCAAAATCAAGTAAGTAGTGAAAATCCAAAGTATCAAAATGATCTAAATAAATAGAATAATCCCTTGAAGGATAACTATAATCAAATATAATGGCAAATAACAGACTGATCCCTTGAAGGATAGTTGTGTAAAAATGTAAAAATGTAGACCACTTACTTGAAGGACGGCTACCAAGTAGAAAGCTTCCACATTGATCAGTTTTTAAAATTATTCCATTTAAAATCCCTAAAAAGTAACACATATAAATCAATATCCCATGATATCTTCCCACATTAACCAACTTTCTAATTGTAGGCTTCCCGTATTGATCAATCTATCCATTGGCATAATTGTGATCACTAAAGTATAAATATTGATTTTAAAATATGAGGTGAAGAAATTATCTCTAAAGCAATCCATCCCCCATCCTATCAAAAGCACATAATCCTAATAAATGACCAAGGTTGAAGATCTAGCTAACCTAGGTTGTGTTATAGTCTATTATCATCTAGTTAAGGATGCATAGGCCATGTGTATGAGATATTCTCTTTTGGTTATGTTCCACGTCAATGCCGAGCAAATCCAAAATATATAATCACTAAAACCCATAAAAATAAAACCATTAAATCATCAAAAGCTATCTATAATCCATTTAGTAAAATAACAACTCATGATATAACATAATCCATAATCATCATTAAGCATAATTCATAATCATAATCCATTTATTAAAAATATGTTTCATGATATAACATCTATTATCCATAACATGTAAAATACATATTCAATAAACCATAAACATCTACAACATATATAATAACAAATAATCAAAATTAATAAGCATAATATCTAAATCTATAATTCATCACATCAAAAATCAATAAAAACATAATATATCCATAACCATCAATAAATTCATAACCAAATACACATGATCCATCCATAAACATAATATATATATATATATATATATATATATATATATGTATATATATATGTATATATATATATGTATATATATATATATATATATATATATATATATGTATATATATGTATATATATATATATATATATGTATATATATATATATATATATGTATATATATATATATATATATGTATATATATATATGTATATATATATATATATCAAAGATCGATGCACATGTTATAACATGAATACAATGTGGCTCTCAACCCATACAATGTGATCTACTAAGTGAACTCAATCATGCTGAGGTGAATGTTATCACCTCCCTCATCATCTCCTCCCTAACTCACTGTGCTCCCTATACTAGTAGACCCCCCAAGAGTCCTCTGTGATCTATTATGGCTCACCACATATGAAGAAAATTGAGCCACATCTAGTAGCCACCTCTATACAATCCTATCATAATAGGACATGTCTACAATTAAATCCCTATACCTCTAAAGTACCGTCCATATCTAAAGGCACAATACTAGATCCTACAATGTCTAGAGTAGGTCTCTTTATCATAGTAGACCTCTTTCTCTATCCTATATCTATCTCACTCTTATATATCCTAGTCATGTTGAACTCTTATGCTCTCAATATTGCACTATAATTTGTAAATATACCACTATAAAGTAATATGGGTTACATGTACCTTCTCTCACTCAATGCTCAAACTATCCCTCTCAACAATAAATATCTCTATATCTATATGCTCATATGTTGGGGCATCCTATACTATTATCTTCTCTATGTGTATGTTAGGAGCCTCCTACTCCTCCATGTGTATATTTGGGGCCTCCTAGTCCACCTCCTGCTTAGTCTCCCTCACCTCCTCAATAACCACCCCATATCATGGTTTGACTACTCTCTCCTACCTCTTTGTCATCTTAGTTATAAACTACACTACATAATCATCATTATACTTGATGTCATATAGGTCACTCACTATAGGCTCCTCCTATGGTCCCATCAAAATAACTATAGTGTCAGGTGCCAGCCAGTGTAACTATGTATCCTCCCACCTATACAAGCATGGGGTTAATGGAACATCATGTAGTAAACCAAACTATCAATGGACCCTATCAAAATAAAATAGCTCAAGGTACTCTAGTCATCATCCATGTACCCATATCTCTTAGGGAAAATCTCTTGTCTTTGTCACTAAACCATGCCACACTGAAAAGTCTACATAGGGCCTCCAAATAACATCTCCTATCTATAAGATGATAAATATCTATCTATAGGTGCTAGATCCTACACTACCCTATCTAAATATGGAATGGTTAGGTCTTCCTTCCATCAAAGGAAGCATATATTGTATACCATCTCTCCAAATCCAATCCATGGGGTCCCTCTAAGGTGAATCACATGAATGTGCTTGTATTCCTAGTAATGTAAAATAAAGGTGATGTTAATCCCTGATCAGTGTCTAGTATGCCGACTCCAAAAATCCCTATATATCTTCCCTATTAGTGTGGGTGCCCAAAAAAACTTAACCATGTCTACTATAACACCTATAAATCTCCATGGTAGTTTTCTTCCCCCAAAATTAGGTAGCACATACTAGGCCAGTGCTATCATCATAGTCAACACTAGTCTGTCTATAGGATATTGGTCATATAATGGCTGGAAGGAGAACCTCCCAATAAAGAATCCAATTTTTGGTGCATCCTCATCATATAAATGTGCCAACATTACTGCTCACCCCACCTCATCCATGGTATATATAGGAGTGCTTATAATCAATACTCATAGAATATGATAGATGTCCTCTATAGTGATTGTCATCTCACCAGTAGGTAGCCAAAAAGTGTTGGTGTTATAATCCCACTACTCTAGTAATGCCACTACTATACCAATATCCTAATAAAAATGGAGATAATTCCAAATCCCTTTGAATCTAACCATCTCAAGATGAGCCTAGTCCTTATCACTAATAAAATCTCATAGATATACCATCAATGAAGGGACCCTATCTCTCATTGTTAAAAGCTTGTGAGCCTATCAAAATAATCTTTTTAGTTAATCACTAGTCTAAGTTTTGAGATTTTCATTGATCCTCTATGGATCGATGCCAATTTGACACTAATCATCAATGATATTTATGGATCATGGTTGATCTATTCACTTGTGCATCAATCCTCATGGATCGACATCGATTCCCTTGAAAAACAATTCCTAGGCCATACATTCCTAAAATACAAAAAGTAATGAAAAATCAACCTACCCTCCCTTTCTCCCCACAATTTTCCTAAAGAAACCAATTTTCTTATGCCAAAGTAAAAATCCAAAAATAAAAATGTAAATAAATTACTAAATCTAATAAAAAAACATAATGTCTACCTCATACTATAGTGATCGTCATTGTCATCCGTTCCTGCTTGCCTCTATTATCTCTCACATCTGCTTGCAAGGATGACACACATCAAATTTTACTCTTGGATTCTTGTTCACATCGATATCCAAATGATCCTTATGCCATGTTGGATGCCTATATATAGCCATTTTCATGATCAACATTAATCACCCCAATCAATGCCAATCCCATAAATCAACATTGATCCCTTACCAATTGACATTGATTATCTTAGATTATTTGATATTTTTACATTTATGGACCCTTTCACATGATTCTAGTTTCACTTCCAAGCCCTATATTGTTACCCTTACGTTAACTATCTCATTTTTGTCTCCTATTACACTTTTAGATTTAAGGATTTTGACCCCTTATCAGTTCATCAATCTCCTTAAAGGCTTACCCCTTTTTTTAGCATCTTCCCATTAATTTCAATGGTATAATTTGTCTTGTGAATATTCATCTATAGGTAATGAATATACCATACGCACACCAAATTATATGGTCTACGATTCCTATCTTTTATTCTCTTGCTAGCCTTTACTTGTGCCCACTTGTTTCAGCTATGGCATTTTTTTACTTGATTCAGTCTTTGGGGCATTATCACTTGCATTATTTTTTATCCTATTAAGTGCAATTTTGGAGCTTCCTTATGTCATCCTCACTTTCGATTATCTTTTGTTATCACCCAATTCTCTCTTTCCACTCACCCCATTATGTTTTTGCCTTATATGTTTTTCAAACCCATCATCCATTTTGTATTACTTCTTGGTGCTCAATTTAAGTGGGGGGATACCTTCTCACAACAAACATGGAGCATTAGACACCTTAGAGTTTTTGTCTTGTGGCCTGCTATTACATACCACTTCACAAAAAGGTGCAAATGTAGATGTAACTTTTATACACCCTTGTGTATTAACTTGGTGCATCATCACATTATTGTGTTATTTCTAACATAATGTCTCCCCCCCCCCATTTTTAATTATTTTAAATAATTACATTCACCCCACCCATTCACTTTTACCACATACGTTAGTTAGACTTAATTACTATAGTTAAATAGTAATTAACCTTATTTTTACCATTTTAACCATAAAACAATAAAATCAAATAAAAATAAAATCTAACCTCTCAACAACCCTTCCAACAACTTACCCTTGTCAAAAACCTATGCAAACAACTTAGTATTATATTCACTAAGTTTGGCATGTGGTTTGAAATAGCTTAAACTATTTTTTTAACCAGATTAAGCTAATTGACATTGATCCTTTATGATCAACACCAATTCTCTTGGATCAACATTGATCCATATATACATAAAAAACCTCCTTGGATAGATAGGAATGGTGACTATGCTTTTGGACTTAGAAATGCTATCAAAATCTCATTGCAACCTACGTACAGACTTTATGAACACCCTGATATCTTGTGGAACCTTTGCTTGAGAGATCATCAAAGGTTTTAAAGGCTCTTTACCTCATCTTGTTAAGTTTGTTTTAAGTTATAAATGTTAGTATTATATTTCAATTATTTCATGTTTTGTAATTTACAGTCTTCTATATCTGTCAATCACTATTTTACATTCAATTTTTATTATTTTATCAATAATATAGCTCATTATTATAGTCTATTTTTAAAGTTTAGATTTTTACATAGAATCAACTTTGATCCATCTAAATTGACATTGATCCTATAAGATTGACATCGATCCCTGGTAAATTTTCAAAATATTCTTGCAATTTGATTTTATAACATTCTCAATCTTAAAAATCTATCAAAACCTACAGTCTATTTTCTAAAAACCTATCTTTTACATGTAAATGGCTCTACCTAGATTAGTGCATGATATTGTTAGCATATTTGATCTTCCCATTATTCAACAATCATTTTTCATTGATCAAAGTGACATTGTATTTGAATTAGGTCTTTGTACTGTGGTTTTCACATGTGATCAAGAAAACATTAATGAACAATTGGCTATAATTCAAGAAGACATTGATATTGCTACTAAATTTTGGGATAATTACTTTGATCATATAAATCTTGATATAGAATACATGTATTTTTCATTGTCTATTTATATCTTATCCATATATATCTTTTTAATTTCATGTTTATTTCTAAACTAGAATGTTAAACGTGGCTAACATCCATTCAAGAAAGTGTATCGCTTCTTGGGACTAGTTTCTTACCAAGTAGCTCACTCATTTTTATACTAATCCATTTTTTATGAGTTAATGTGATTTTCAGGTCATTCCTTCCTAGCCAAAGAGGAGTTCTCACAAATCTTGGTCAACAGTGCATAACCCCATCTATATCTCTAGGTAATCTTAAAAACCTTGTTTTTTCTTTGTTTTTAGTAGCTAATTAGTCCACATTGAAAAAATAAAAAAATACTAAAATACACAAACTAACATGAAATAAAATCTTCTCCTGGGTCAAAGGGGAAGTTTGAAACCTTTCTTTCTCTATGAAATGAATTAATGAATGCGATATGTTTCTGTTCAACCCTTGGAATTGATGCTTACATCTTCTTTATGGTGTTTGATAATCTCTTTGGAATGATGTTTAATGAAATAAAAAAAAATCCAAGTATATTATCTATGGAGATGAACTCCTCTTACATTTCAAAAACCTTAACTTTCTCATAAGACTCCTCAACTATAACCTCCAATGGTGGTTCAACAAGGCATACCTTCTTGAATTCTATGGTGTTCTCAATAAGATCAATTTTTTTTAGATGCAAGCTCTTCAAGATCATCAAGGATCTATGTGTAGTCTACCTAATCTCAGTCATTATCATCATTGGAAAACTTTTGATCTACCCTCTCATATACATGACCCTCAACTTGGAAAAATTATTCAATCTCTTGAAAATTTTCCATTTCTTGCTACCAATCATCCTTATTATCCTTGTTTTTAAGAGACACCACGAATTTAACTTTATCCTATTGATGTATGAGGTCATTAAAATAGTCTTATTTATGCTACAATGCATTTTAAAATGGTTCAACTTCATATTGAGGTGTTGAGTGCTCCTTAAGGATAATATCTTCTATGACTGTATCTTTTTGAATGGTGACTTGAAGTTTATCTTCATTGTTAACAAGGACTTCTCCTTTATGCTTCATAACATCATCAATAAACCTCTTATCAGGTATGCACCTCCTAGGAGAATAGGTTGACTCACTTAAATTTTCAAAATCTTGATTTATTGCATGAAACATATACCATAGGTCTTCCTTCTCATGACTATCATGTTTAATATGTATTTAATCATGGATAAGAGGTATGAAATATTTCTCAAGTGCCTCTCTCTTCATATATTCATCAAATTATTCATGGGCACTTGCAATAGAATCTTCAATGTCTTTTTCTTCACTCAAGAATATGGGGTTTCACTTGTGTTCACTAAGGAGAGTCCATATGGTGATTTCTTATTCATACTCACTTAGAGCATCCTTTTGATCATCTATGTATTGAGATTTTTATTTTTCACTTGCTTCCCTCAAAATGGTATCTTTTTAAATAAGGGATGAGGTGGAATATTTATGGATAGGCTCATGGGATGGAGATGGAGTATGAGGTGTGGTGGAGGGTTTGTGAATGGATTTGGGAAAAATTACTTATTGAGTAATCTCATGGGGAAGTTAAAATTTGTATTGGTTAAATGAAAAAACACCTATTTAAAAAAAAAAATCACATTTCCCATAGCCTCTTTGAGGCTCTTCAACAACTACAAGCTCACTTTTAAATTCTTTGCCTTTCCACATCTTTAGTCTATCTAATAAACATTGGAGACATTTTTTTTCTAAGTAAAACTAATATTTGATATCCTATCAAGTTTATTCTTTAAAAATATCCCATATGTACATACACCCTTAGACCAAGCCTCTTAACCATTCCATGAGATGGTTAGGGAGCACATCAAACTCATCATCCCATGTTCTCATTGTTTCTTCTCTATCTAGAAGATCTAGTATGAGTATCAATAAATATTGGATATAATATGGGGTTGAATTAAGAAGAGGAGTGTAATGATGGGGATTTAATCAAACTTTATGTTATTAGAGTTGAGTATGTAATAATTCACATCTTGCCTTGTGATATCCTGATGTATAATCCATGGAATCATTTTATTATTAATGGCAAGACTGGGAATCTTCTTGACATTGATAAGCATCATGGTATGGTTGGCAAGGGTCATATTAGAATTTATAAGAAGGCATTTCTTGATAGGATTCTTGATAACCTTCTTTATAGTGTTTTCTAACAACATGATGTCCATATGGAGGAGGAAATGGGTGACCATGGGACTACCATGGCTCATAGGATTGATAAAAAAATTGATAGGGCTGTTGAAGGGTGTAATATGGTTCATAAAAAGGTTGATAGGGAGGTTCATAATATGGAAATAGATCACAGCTATTCATATTAACCTCATAGGTTGAATGAGATACAAGACCTAATCAAAACCTTTAACAAAAGATACATGGGTTGCTTATAACCATAATATTTCATTTAGAGTTGAAATTAGTTCTATCTTTATTTATTCTAGAAGTTTATTAGATGATAGACACACCAACTATCTTTACACTCTCTTAGACCTTGGTCCCACTGATCATGACATAACTATTATCACCAAATATTGCACCTAGAGGAGGTTGGTTAGGCCTACTCTAGGATTTAGGAAACATTTGAACACTTATAGGTATGTGGGATTACCTATAGTATAAGTAGACCTCTAGGTTTAATGGATACCTCCTTAAATTTATCTTGAAGTGCTTATCACCTATACTAACCAATTGCTTATGGGAAAAGGGATAGAAGTATGAATGAAATAAATATACTCTAAGGAGGTGATGATGCCTCTAAGTGTATCATAAGTGCTTTGAGTGTTTAAATAACACTTCTCATTTTATAACTCAAATAATTTATAACATGAGTATCAAGTTGGGGTAATCTACTTACCTATGATGAAATAGTGGCAAAGCAAGGAAAATATTTTACAATATTTATAAAACTTAGTGGTTAGGAGCCTCCTTGTTACTCATAATAATCTTTACAAAAGATGTAATAATATATACTAATAATAGTGAATTTTGAATAAATTATAATCTAAGACTATTTTAAAATGAATATTTACAATGATATTAAGCTACAGTGATTGGGTTAAAAAAAGGAGAAAAGGGGAAGGGTAGGTCAAAAATAAAATATGCTATTGATATCTACCTCAAACATCATGACAAGGTTAAAATTCCAATTGAACACACATTTAATCAATGTTTAACATGAAATAGCATATTCCCAAATATTAACACACACTAGGGAAGTATTTAAGGATAGTATGAATAAATAAAAGTAAGAACTAGATTTACTTTAAAAATTTACTACTATAGTAAAATAACATATGCACATCCTTATTCAAAGAAATTAAAATGAAGTAAACCCAAGAACATTCAACTAATATAGCATTTACACAAATAAGTAACCCTGTATTAAAGATGCATGTCCAAAATTGTTAAAAACCATTCAAATTTGAGATCTAAAACAAACAATTGAGAGAGAAGCTAAATAATAATTCACACAAATAAGATGAGACAATATTATTAGAATTCTATACTTGTATTATTTGCTTTAAAGTTTACACTAGTTTTTTTAGCTTAAAAACTCCCTCCTTTATAAATGATAATGCTCCTTTTATAGACTTCAAAGAAGTATGTCGATCATTTGCGTCAACTTTCAAGTGTATACAATGTAAAGGACTATTGTCCTTTCTATCAAGTATCTAAAATACACTAAACTTTATAAAATAGACTAACTTTAAGGAAAATGTGTTAACAGCTTCACATGTCTTTACAAAAGAATATTCCATATTCAAAATTGATAATGATTCTACCAAAGGGAATATTCATAACTAGCTGGTGGACCCTATGATGATGAAGTCTCTTGATCCTTTTGAAGTAACCTCATTGCCTTTTGATGTTATTTATCAACTAACTTCAAATTGATAGCCATCTCAAGGAGGAGCTCATCCTCTTGCTCAACTAGGTCATCAAGATCCTTGTTAGTACTCTCTAAATCCTCCTTAATGCTCCTTACATTGGCTATCTTTTCTTCTATAGTTAGGAACATATCCATGATCCTATTGTTGTCACCTCCAAACCTACCTTGGATATTGCTCCTCAACTTCTATATGACCAAAGTGGTCTTGTGTTTGAACTCATCATTTGCAATGATGCCTATGGAGAAGAGCTTTATAGGCTTGGAAATCATGGTCCCCAAGACTTATTCAATTCTATCCAATAGTTTTTATCATCCTTGATGAGTCTCTGTAAGAACTTGGACCATGCACTCAAACTATTGATTTTATCCATAATCAACCCTAGGATGGTGTTGAGATGAGCAATGTTGATTGTCTTAAAAATATGGATTTAATCCCCTATCAAAATGCTAATCAAATCCTTCATCTTATCCTTAGAACTTTGCCATCGGGTGATTAAGCCCTTGGCTACAACATCTTGTTGGTTTAGTGCACTCTATCTTGTCCTTATTGACTTTAGATATATAAACATGCCATTAAATTATACCTCAAACATTTCAATCATTGAATTAGGCATAGACAAAATAGCTTATTTCTTTATATTTTCCTTCTGCCTCTGTAGGTTTTCTATTTATTGTTTTATGCCATTGATGTCAGTTTCTAGTTGAGCACTTTGAGCCTGAGCAACCTGAAGTATATCCTCTTAAAAAATAGGGTGCCCACTTGTTTTTTAGACTCAAATTAGATTAAATACAAAAAATGGATCCATTTTCCAAAAATTAAATTCTTCTCCACCCACCATAGCTTTCTTTGTTGTTACTCTTTCCAATCTAATAGTGGTTGGGTCAAATTAGACACCAAAGAGTGTTATTTTTAGAGGATATAGGGCTTCCATTTGGGTGATACCTGAGGATCCAAGAGTATCCACTTGTCTTTCCTTCTCTTCCTTTTTTAGCTCTACAATCCATGGTTTTAGCTCCTCATGAACATGGATGTTAATAGACTTTATAATTTCCCATTGATGGTGCAAAGTTTGGATCTTTTGTAGCTTTCCATACATGAACCACTCTAGACAGGTTAGTCCATGAAAAGGGTTATCATCACTAAACAAGTTAATCTCACTCAAAGGGTGAGTGAGGGTTAATTTTGACCTATTAGCTCCTATATGAACCAAGGCTTGGTCAGCCTTCCTCTTTTGTTGGGGAGCCACTGGGACTAAGTCCAAATATATCCCTTTCCCCTTTTCCTTTTATGTTTCTTAATATTGAGTTTGAGGATGCCTCCCCTGAACCTCTTTCTCATCTAATTTGTAAGCACTAGCTAATGCCTTCAATTCATCTTCCAATTTTTCCCTAGGATCTAATGTGATCAAGTCAATGTATTCAATTAGAGCCTCTGGATTTTTAGGTTGAGCATAAGATGATGCCCCTTGACTAGGTCTTTATTCAAGTCTCTCTTTTCCTGACACTCGTCCAAATTGTGCCTTTGGATATTTTGGAGGAGGCCTAGAATATGGTCTAGGTATAAAATGATACTACAAAGGTCCCATCTACCATATTTACCAACTAGCTTCTCATCTCTCATCAATCTAGCCTCAAGCTTGATATTGTGTTTCTTTAATATGGCCAATAATTTTATGAATTAAGATGCTCAGATGTATATTGTATCATGGACACCAAGCTGATGTTCATATTTCATATTAATATTTTGGCTTTTAAATTCTTCACAACATTATCATGGGGGTCCCACTATCTTAATTCATCAAGTTATAAAATGAATGAGTCTTTATGTCTGGAGATGGTGTATACATTGTATCAATTATATAACATAGTTATACTAATAGTCAAATGGAAAATATGGAGTAGCCCCACCCTTTTACCTTTGCATACACCATCAATACCATGGAAAAATTGGTATGCTATCTCCTATTTATCCAGCTTGGTGGGTACATAGACTGGTAGTTTAAGTGGTTGACATAAGGTTCCTTCTATCATAATCATAGTGTAATTAGGATATAACCAAAGTTCCCCAATAAGTTCCACATACTTTTGACTAAAGGACTAACCCTCATCATAGGTATCCCTATAATAGATTCTACCAAATCTTGGTACACATAGTCATAAATGAATTTTATGTGGTCCATATACTTGAATATATGTAGTTTGGAATAGTAATGGGAGACTTTTTGCCTTCCATCAAGTGACTATTTTTTTATGTTAGTGATTTGGGTAGTGGCTAATAAGGCATATAAAAGATAATAAATCATAAATAATTTATTTATAGTCCTCTTCTTTATGGTATGGGATTGTTAATTTAGGTAAATATTGATCATTTCTCTTATACGAGGAGTGGGTCCCTTTTCAACCATGAAATATATATAATAAGCCCAAATTTTGTTAACATAAGTGGTGGAAGGGGCCTTGGATAGTTTTTTTTATAAATGTAATAATCATTCTAATTCCTACCCTAAATTGGTCAATTGGGATATTTCCAGTGGGGTCCTGGGTGGTTTTCAAGTCATTTTTACTAGACCATTCCCTGATTGTGGGTAAATATACTTGAGTTATGGGGAGTTTGTAGTAACTTTCAAATGCAATGTGGGAAATTTAAGAAACATTTTAAACACTATGTTCATGCACTATCATGTCCTGGCCAATTCTATAATCCTTAAAGATAGGAGCAATAACATCTATACAATGAAGTACCTTTGGCTTCATAACTACATGGTGAAGACTGGTCATATGGATGGTGATCATGTCATAGTATCTTTGGTAGATTGTATAATTATTTTCATATTATTTGGTGATTTATTTTAACTCTTTAATGGCCTAGAAAAGATTAGACCAATTATTATCCCCAATTTTTAATGCTACAACATCAAATTCAATGTCCTTGAAGACCCTTATTTTTATGTTTGAAGTCAAATACAAATCTCTATCTTCCCTATTTTGTTGTTTTTTTTGTTTCCATGATTGTGATATTTATAAATTTCTCATTAGTGGTCTATAAATTACTTCTACATCAATTTATACTTATTCATGTGATAATTGAGCTTTATTTGGTTTGACTATGATCAAATTAGGACTTATACAAATGGTACAGCTTTTTACAGGTCTTTTTAGGATTTTAATGGTGACATTTATTTTCACTTAAGTGATTTCATTCCTTATACTTGATTAGGACTTTTGAATTTATACCTTTTCTTTTGCCAAGCCCACAAAATCTTTGGTTTTATCCTTTTCTACTTAAGTGGCATCTATGTCGCAACAAGTTGTCTTCTTCATGTCATTTTATTCATAAATGCTTTAAAACATGACCATTGCCTTTCAAAATTTGTCTTTGACCCATATATATTAGATCATCTTATTTAGATAAATGTGATTCATTGATCCCAATCTTATTAGTTACACACCATTGGATATCATTTGTATCAAGCCATGTGGTTGTGCCACTAGGCAATCCTACAAGCCTTCTAAGATCTCTATCTGTACCATCCTTGTAGTGAATGCATCTATGACATGTGGTGGTTTATCAAGCCTTATAATATTTTTTTAATATTTCACATTGATCTCACTCTATTTGATCATGTTACCTCAATCAGATGTGAGTCATTGATCCTAAAAACATACACAAACTTTAAGTTATCACGGGATCATGTAAATAACTTTGGTTAAATAATTTAGTCTAAGGTTTTATTTCATGTTTATAAACATGAAATAATATTGAGGCTAAATTATTTAGGTTAAGTTTAGACCAAAATAAAGGGGACCCCATTGAATGATAGGAGATATAACCATAAGTCTTTACCCTTAAATTCTATTGTATTAATGAATTCAATAATAACATTAGGATAGAGACTTAGGTTAAGTCTATATCTAAAAACATTTAGACCATGATAAATTAAATTAGTCCAAAAGGGGGGTCTTAATACATAAATGGACCAAGCTTGGGGTTTTTATGTTAAGGTTTGGTCATGTTGAAAAACATGACTAAACCTTAGGATAAGAATTTAGGTTAAGCCCATGGCATTCATAATTGATCTTATGCAAATATAAACTTCATTAGAAATGTCCTTAGGTTAAAGCATGGCCTTTAATCAATCTAAGGTGAAAGACCAATTTTAATATTGAAATGATTGATTATTTTCTAGATGAGACCCCACTGATCCTACAAAGGCAAATAACAAATTCATCTATCTAAGTGGGATCGGTTCATGAGATTGAATTTTGATGATCTCAAAAATGTCAATGATAACCTCATAGATGTCAAATGACAGGTGTAATAACATCAAATTTGATCTCTAGAAATGTATCATTAGGGATTAAATTTAATGGTTTTACAGATGTCAATGATAGCCTCATGGATGTCAAATGATGGGCATGAGAACATCAAATTTGAGCTCTAGTAATATATCACCAAGGATTAAATTTGATGGCTTCACCGATGTCAATTATGGCCTCACATATGTGAAATGATGGGCACAATAACGTTAAATCTTATCTCTATCAATGTATCATTAGGGCTTAAATTTGATGTCTTTCTAGATATCAATGATGGCCTCATGAATATCAAATGATGGGTGCAAGAAAATCAAATTTAAGTCTTTTAGGACATAGTAGGCCCTATGGAAATTTTGACCTATTATGCATCATTTGATCTATTTCATCCAAGTAAGCATGAATTATTAATCATGATCCAAGTAGTCGGCTATTATTAGTTCTTGTAGTCACAAATGGATTATGTAAACTCATTACCAAATATAATTTATATTAAGATTATGGACTAATGTTTTGTTTGCATTAATAAATATGAATATGACTTAGGATTAAAGTCTATAAGCTAAGTTACAATATAATAAAGCATGGGCCCTTTGATTAATTAAAATTAATTAACTTAAGTTTTATCCTAAGGTTTCATTATAGTACTGAATACAACTAAAACCTTAAGGTAAAACTTGGGATAAGATATTATTAAAATAACAAAGAATCCCCTTTAGTCTTTGATCTTTGTCTTTTATTATCTAATATTTAACCTCCACTCAAACACAGGTCATTGATCACGATCTAAGTGATTGAGTAGGATTGGTTTATGGAGAAAATCTTTGGACTCATCAAGTACATCTCTCACTGCCCAATCATTTTTTCCCAAATACATGTGGGTCATAGATCTTGAAAAGAAGCATACAACTTAAGTTAGGGCTTGGGGCAAATAAGACTTAGGATAAAGTCATAGGACTAGGTCTCATTCATGTTAATAAATGTGAATTGGTCTTTAAAACTAAGATATTAGTATAAGCTTGTGTAAATAAAGTCAGACAAAGTTAGGATCTTAATAAAAAGGACCTGATAGTATTAAGGTTGGACCATGTTAAAATAAAAGGGGACCAAGATTATAATTTTTAGGCTAAGGTTTACTCATGTTGAAAAATATGACCAAGCCTTAGTAAAAAGAAAATAAGCTTAAGTCTATAGCATATTTAAAATGATGCCACATAAATTATTCTCGTCATTTTTTTAATTTGGTCTATCTAAAAGAATATTGTGCTAGGATTTTTGAATGAGGGTCTTAGGAAGCTTGAATATGGATTCAACATGAATTTTAATAGATCAAAGGCTAGTAAAAGGTCAAATTGGGATAAAATCATTAAAATTATGAAACCCAAGTATTATACCATTAAGGAGAGCTCAATTAAACCTATGATATAAAACATAGATGTCCACTATTACTAATATTAATCAAAGATAAATTAGAACCCTAAATAAAGAAGACAAACCAGACCACAGGGTGCATGATATTCAAATGAAAATAATGTGTAGAACATGTTAAAGACATTTAGATCAAGTGAATTTTTAGTTTCAAGGTATAGATTGCATAATTTAACACATGGCTCCCCAATTTTCAAAAATAAGGGGTATGTTACCCTCAAAAAATGGCAACATCCATGGAAAACATAAAAATATGTTAGAATTCCAAGATTATAGTTCAGATAAATAACTAGATTATCTATTCCACTTGATTAGTGCCATCATCAAAATCACTTTATGGTTAAAACAAACTTTAGACCTATAGGATTAGGGTCAAACATCAAAATCTAGCAATGCTATGTGTTTGATTTGATTCCACTTACTATTTAACATGGGTTTGAGGGGACTTATAGGTTTCATGCCTTTAATCATTAACACTGACTCATAGCATGTTTGGATATTCATTAAGAACCATGCTTCAACTTAGGAAATGCTTGGACATTGCTCGACTACTAGCCAGGCATCCATAACTCTGATAAGATGCCTTTGGCTCCAATCATGACCTTGATTCACTACCAACCAAGCATCCATAGCCATAGTGGAGGTTAACAAAATCACCTTTGCTTAGAAAGCTTTTGACTTTGAAATAATCTCCTATATTTGTTTTTTTTTTGACCATTTAGGCTTTCTAACAAAGGTTGGGAACCTAGTTAGCCAATTTTAGGGATTTGGTCAAGTGTTTGATCCTCAAACAATCACATATGGTTGTAAAAATTATCCCAGACAAGGATTTTTGTTAAGTTCAAGCATGATTATGTTCCAATAATTTAATCTTTCATCCCATATGTGTAATTATTCTTAAAACCAAGTGTAGATGAAAACAATGTTTGAGTTCTTATGAAACAATTAACCTATCCACTTAGTCTTTATTAGTTTTCCTAAATAATAAAATTAAACTCATACTTTAGATTCATGGTCAACATTTTCTCAAGATACATACCTACATTTCTAAACTTGTGGAGTTTTTGATCTTTTTAAAATAAACTCTACACTGAGGGATGCCCAAAGGACTTATTAGCAACAAGGGATAAAACAAAGAAAGTAAAAAAATAAATAAACAAGCAAATAAATATGCACAAACATATGTAAAAACAAGGGACAAGAAAGAAAGAACAAAAGGAAACTAAACTAGCCTACCTACACCAATTCTAACTAGTCTTAAAAATTTATTCCGTGAAGACCCCATGAGGAGTAGAAAAAATGTAATACTTGAGATAATTCCCATTCATGGGAAAAGTGAATTCATCTCCTTTTAGGTATTTTTTCTTGAAGGCATTGTTCCCAAGTGTCTCAACAATCTGGTAGGGGCCCATCCATAGAGGTGTGAACTTTCTATGTTTTCCCTTAAGCTCATATGCCTTGTCCTAAAGAAGAACTAAGTCTCCTTTTCTAAAAACATTTATCTTTGATCTCTTATCAAACCACCTCTTCTCTATGGTCTGGTGTATGCTAAAATTAGAAAAATCTTCTTCTCGTGCATATTCCATTTAAACAATGTCCAACAGTCTTGAATTTGCAAGTTCTTGATCTTCTTCCATATATTCCTACATAAACTTGTATGTAGGTAACTTGAAGATGATAGGGAATATGGGATCTTATCCATACACCAAAAATAATTATTATGCCTTTAGGTCCTACTTGATTCTTATTCTATCTACCCAAAGGACATATTTGAGAAGCTTATACCATGTTCTGGGTTTGTTTGCTACATATTTCTTTATTGCTTTCATCAAGTTATTATTGGTAGATTAAAATAATCCATTACCTTGAGGGTAATGATTGGATGATAAATTTAGAATAATACTATTATCCTATGCCCATTCTATCATTTCAATTGATATAAAGGTAGATCCATTATCACATACTTGAGAGACCAAAGTCCTAAACCTAGTGCATATGTTTTCTTCTAGAAACCTAATCACTTTTTCAGTACTACACTACTTGGTAAATACTAATTTAGTCCACCTCTTTCATTAATCAGTGGTAGTTAGAATTTAATTTTGACCTTCTAATGATTTGGGGTTGATCACCCTTACAAAGTCTAACCCCTACTATGCAAAGGGCCTATCAACCATTACTGGTTATAATGGTATTGCTGATTTTGGATGCTTTGTGCTAAATATTTGGAATGATTGGTAGTCCCTCACATGATTGTGAGCATCCTTAAAAATTTTGGGCCAATAGTATTTAGACCTTAAAATTTTTTGAGTTGTGGTTTTATGAGATAGATGCCTACTTCCTAGCCTCTCATGAAATGTGTTTACTATCTCAGTAGCTTCTTCTTTTGAAATGCATCTTAGTTAGACACCTTAAAATTTATTTTAATAGATATCTCCATTATTTATTAGGTAATGGGATTACTTGAGTCCAAATTATATTCTTTTCTCCTTGGTCATACCTATAGGACAAGTATCATTGACCAGTAGATGGATAATTAGATCATAACAATCATTGGACTAGAAAATTTCTTATTCAACCTACATGACACTAAGCTTAGGGTTAGCATTGGAAATAATTTAAATCAAACCTTATCACCTTACAAATGTTTCAATCTTGAGTTCAATGTTATATTCTTATAGGATAGACATCCACTTACCTATCCTTTTTCCTAGCTCATTTTGACTTAACATGAACTTTTTAGCAAGGTAAGGCAGGATGGCATGCACTTTATTCTTAAGAATTTAGTACGTACTTTTTTTTAGTACCTTTACTAATACACAAGATTATTTGTCAATAAAATAATAATTTGACTCAACATTCTTAAATTTGGTACTCATAAAAGCAATTAGATGGTCACATCCATCAATTTTTTGAGTCAAAATTATAACAATAGTATGATCAGAAGAAAATGAGTAAAGGAAAAAATCCTTGAAGAAATATGGAATTAATAGGATTGGATATTTACCAATCACCTCCTTGATTTCCTTAAAGGATTTCTTGTTTTCCTCATTCCAGGTGATTTTGGCATCCTTTTTAGCATATCATTCAATGGTTTGACAAGTTTTTCAAAACTAGAAATAAACTTCCTTACAAAGTTAATTTTTCAAAAGAATGATTTTCATTATTTCCTACTATTAAGATGCTCTATTTTTGATATAAAATCTACTCTATTTATATTCCCTCCTTTGTGATAACATGTCCTGGCAACTATCCCACAGTAACACAGAAATACTCTTCTCTAGGTTAAGGGAAATCCCATACCTTATGCATCTTTCAAAAACCTATTGTAAATGCATGATGTGATCCTTCCTATATTTAGAAAAAATATTTAGATCATCCATGTATATAATGATGCATTTACCTACCAATCCCCAAAAAACATGATCCATGGCCCTTTGAAACATTGCTCCTACATTGATTAATCTGAATAGCATCTTCTTGTATGCAAATGTGCCCCATTTGGTAGTGAAATTAGTCTTCATCCTATCTTCCTAGTTAATTAATACTTGGTTATACCCTAAAAATCCATCAAGAAAGAACACCATAGAAAAACCAGAAATGCTTTGTATAACTTGGTCCAAAGAAGGCAAAGGATAGTTGTGTTTTTTAGATGACTTATTAAGGTTCCTAAAATCAATATAAAGTCTTATTTTTCCATTTTTTTTACTAGGACCAAATTGGAAAACCAAGTAGGATTCCTAATGGGAAATACAATATTTACATCTAATAACTTTTTGACCTCTTTGAAAATCATCAGTTCTAAAATAGGGTTGATAGGCCTTTGTTTTTGTCTAAAAGGTTTACAATATTTATTCAAGGGTATGGTCTGAATGATGACTTTTGGATAAAAAATCTTCAAGTCATCATAGGGCCATGCTATTATGTCTTTATAGTTGGTTATCAAGTCTCTATATTTCTTATCTTCAATGCTTATACATGTTTTGCAAATGATAAGTAGTTGATCTTGAGGTCCAAGATCAACTACCTTGTAATCCATCCCATTTAATTTGGGAAGCCTAATATTCTTATCCAAATTATCCTAGTCAAATAACCTTTCTAAGATAATCATGTCTTTTGGAAGTTTTTTGTCATTTAGTTGAATTAATTTACCATCAAATCTACCATCTTCTTCAAGAGTATTCTCATTGGCCTCATTTATGACATGTGATTTAAATACTCTTGAATTAGTCATGAAATCAAAATTTTTTTAGTCATCATTAAAGACTTTCATATGATTTACATTATCAAGGATATAAGGGCATGGAACTAGCTCAATGCTAAAGTTTTGAGAGTCATGGTTTGGCATAAGATTGGTTACAGTTGAGTTAAGCTCATTAGCAGTCTTGTTCTCCTCTCTAAGGATAGAGACAATGTTAAATCTATCAAAATAATCCAACAAATCCTAGACTCTAAACTTTTATCTCTTAAGGTATGATAATTTGCACTAGTATCTAATCCTTACTTAATTGACTACTAGTTTTGAATGACTATGAACCGATAATTATTTGACTTTGTACATGATGGAAAATTGCAAACCTGGGATCGATGATTCATACTTTACAAGATTATTGCTATATCAAATTTGAATGCTATAGGAAGCATGATATATCTTACCAATAGGGTTGGTTAGGATAACTCGTACTCTATACCTAGACTTACATCTAGCCCCATCAAAATAAAATTTCCATAATCTAGAGATAATATGAGAAGGTTTAGAATTACTTACCTTATTAGTTTAAAGAGTGAATACTCCCAAATCAGAGTCAACTATGTTTACCTTTTCATTCACAACACTGTATTATGTGACCATATGTTTCATCCTTAGTTCTCTTTCCTCTCTAGTTTGCTTTGGCACTCCTTTCCATAGTAGCCACAAATATGATTAGTTAGTGGACATGTATCTATTCAAGGCCTTCATCCATTCCTTATTCAAAACTAACCCCTAAGCATCAATAATGTCAACAACTTGGATATCAATAAATTGTTTGACTCTAGGCTTATAAGCAAGTTGCATGTGAATATTTAATAATTCCCCAACTTCCTTGACTCTAGACTTATCTAAGTGACAACTCGGTTAGATTTGATAGGGGTTAAGCCAAGATGTTTATAAATACCTATTGGATTAATGTTGGTGGATGATACCTATACCCTCTTTTCCTAAATGTATATGCCTTATTCAAGAATTTTTAGGTGTGTACTTCTTTAGGAACATCACCAAGTTCATTATTTTCATAGAAAGGGAAGTCAAATGTCTTCACCATGAAGGCTTGATTAGCAGATTTACATCCTGATATACCTGCACCATTATCCTTGTTATGAACTACTTTAAATGTGTCCAACTCTTCCTAAAAGGCTTCGAAATATTTTTATAATTCAATGTAGTCAATTTCAACATGCTTAGTAATATAATGAACTCTATAGGAATAATTTAATGCAACATCAATAAGATTAATGTCCATATTATTATTATTAGTAGATGATTCATTATTCTTATTATTGTGTAAACTATCATACTAAAATCTATTATTGGGTCTGTTAAATATTTGAAATGAGAAGTTTCTACTAGAGCTTTCTCCTATATGACTAACCTATTTTTACAACTGAATAAAATTAGTGTTTTTTTTGTACCATCTTTAATATAGAGTCATTATCACTCTTGGTAGTTTTTGAATTATGAACCTTATTATTATTATTAGCACCATTGGTTAATACCAAATCCTTTTGATCATTTGAATTAAACCTAGTTATATGATGGTTCAAGAATCCTAAATTTTGGTTAGGAGCAACATGACTCAAGGGTAATTGGTTTAAAGATGGGATCTAATTCAAAGCAAAAACATTCTAATTGTTTTTAGGAAAGATATTCAAGGTAGGCATATGTGGATTGATGTTTGCTATAGATTAAGCCATTTATCCTTGAGGCTAAACTTGTTCATTAATGATTACTGATTTAGAATAGGATCAAGATAAGGTGGTTATGACTAAAAGAAATCTCTTTAGGAACACAAAATCCATAGAGTCTATTGCATCCTTTTAGATTTTTGAAGCAAAAACATCATCATGTTTGTAGGGATATATGGTTCTACTATGCATCTTTTAAAACTTGGCATTAAATGCTCTTATGGTCTCACTAATATCTCTTATGATTGTTGGGGATAAACCAACAATGTTGATTACTATGTGAAAGCAATAAAACACGAAATTAACTAGAATGATAAGTAACTAGAATCAGAAATAGCAAAGAACAAGAGATACAAGAAGCCACCTTGAAAACTTGTATTAAACTCTTTATAGAAGGAATACAATTGAAGAAAATTCTTTTCTTCCACACCTCTCTCAAATGTACAAATCTCTATCTAGATCTCTTTCCCTCAAGAGCTCTCTCTCTCAATTACAATCAACTCCAACAACTTGGAATGATTCACATATACAATTTTTTACTATTCCTTACAATAAGCTAAAAATATCTAATCCTATATATAATAATTAGGAAACATGAGCATACAATTACAGCCATTAGATGCACCTCCTAATCAATGGATCTAAATAGTCTTACTAAAGATAGAGATGCGGACTTAAGACTAACACTTAATCCTACCACGCAAACACTTTGTTCTGTCCACAAAAATAGCATTCTAGATGCACAGGTAACTAACATTGGTTCCTACCTATTTGCCTGTGACTGACATCGGCCTATCCATGACCAATGCTGGCATCTCCTGGTCTACTCCTGACCGATGTCGGTCACTCCTGACTGACACTGGTGACTATCTAATCCTACAACTTCTGTAATCCACTCACTTGGTGAAGCTTTTAGCTCCACACCTTAACAATCTCCCACTTAGAGATAAGGAGCTGCACTAGTACCTGTACAACAACATCTTCTAGCTCCTCCATCTTCAACTCAATCATGAAGACCAACAGAAGTTGAATGAAGATTCAACTTCTCTTTTGTTACTGGCTTGGTTAGCATATCCACAAGATTCTTATCTGTATGGATCTTCTCCAGCTTCAACTCACCATCCTCCAATACTTATCATATGAAGTAGTACCTTAGTTGTATATGCTTGGTTCTTGAGTGAAAGGCTGAATTCTTAGCCAAATGAATTGCACTCTGATTGTCACTATACAATCTACAACTCTCTTACTCCTTTCCTATCTCTTTCATGAACTATGTCATCCATATCATCTCTTTGATAGCCTCTGTGACTGCAGTATACTCTGCTTCTGTAGTTAACAAGGCAAAAACCTTCTACAACTTTGATATCTAGCTAACCACCATTCCACCAATAGTGAAAACATATCCTGTGGTGCTCCTCCTGCCATCCAAATCACCTGTCATATCTGAATCTACATAATCATGTAGAAAAGTATCTAAACCTCTATAGCACAAATGCCTACTATTGGTTCCTCTCAGATATCTAAGGATCCACTGAACTGCTTTCCAGTGTTCCTTCCCTAGATTGGCCATATACTTACTTACAACTCCCACTGCTTGGGCAATATCTAGTCTAGTACAAACCATTGCATAAATTAAGCTCCCTACTGTGGAAGAATATGTAACTCTACTCATGTACTCTACCTCATCATGTGAATTAGAACATTGTTCTTTACTCAATTTAAAATGTCTAGCCATAGGTGTGCGTGGTTACCAATTTTGCATCCTGCATATTGAACCATTTCAACACCTTGATCACATAATCCTCTTGAGACAAAATCAACCTATGATTTTTCTTGTCTCTCTTAATGCTCATGCCAAGGATTTTCTTTGCTGCTCCCAAATCCTTCATAGCAAATGTGTGAGCTAATTTCACCTTAAGCTCAGAGATATCCTGCATGTGTGATCCTGCAATAAGCATATCATCTACATACAACAATAGAATAATATATCTACCATTATCCAATCTCTTAAAATACACACAATGGTCAGATTGACACCTACTGTAGCCATGCTTAGTCATAAACCTATCAAATCTCAAATACCACTATCTAGGAGCTTGCTTAAGGCCATACAATCTTTTCTTCAATCTACACACTAACTTCTCCTTACCTTTGACCTCAAATCTTTCCGGCTAATCCATATATATTTCTTCATCCAAATCTCCATGAAGAAATGTTGTCTTAACATCAAGCTACTCAAGATGCAAATCCTCAATAGTAACTAAAGACAATACAGTCTGTATAGAAGTCATTTTAACAACAGGAGAAAATATCACCAAAATCAATACCTAGTTTTTGTGCAAATCCTTTCACTACCAATCTAGCCTTATATCTCATCTGTCTGTTCTAACCTTCTTTTAATCTGTAGATCCATCTGTTCTTCAGTGTCTTCTTTCCTACTGGTAACTCAACCAAATCCCATGTTTGGTTCTCTTTTAAGGAATCAATCTCCTCATTCATGCCTAGCTCCCACTGATTCTTGGATTCTAACTATATTGCTTCTTCAAAACTCTCTAGTTCTCCACCATCAGTAAGCAATAAATAGAATAATGAAGGGGAATATCGAATTAGAGGTTTACTTACCCTTTTTAACCTCCTAATGGGCATCTGAGACTCATTCACAAAATGTTGTCCACTCAAATTCTCTGAAAGTGACCGACCTCGGTCACCTCTAGGCCTGTTACTAGCCGACATCGGTTCCTTCCTAGCTAATGTCGATCACTTTCTAACTAACATCAGTTCCTATATTTCCAATGTCAGTTCTTACCTGATCGACGTCGGTCTCTGTGTTTTCTTGTCTGTGATTAATTTTTCTTATGAGCTCATTTTAGACCGTCACCTCATCCAATTCTCCATTGCTCTACCTAGATTGATTCAGCTTTTTGAGCTGATCACTATACATCACTTTTTTATTAAAAACAACATCACAGCTCCTAATTATTTTGTTAGTTCCTAGATTCCAAAACCTGAATCCAAAATCATCAGAGCCATAGCCAATAAATGTGCACCTCATAGACTTAGCATCCAGCTTCTTTCTATTTTCCTTATCAATGTCCATAAAGGCTTCACAACCAAAAACTTTGAGAAATGAGAGATCTACCTTTTTACCTATCCATGCCTCTTCTATAATTCCACCATCCAGAGTTGTAGAGGGTCCTCTATTAATCAGGTACACTGCAGTGTCAACATCTTTTGCCCAAAACTCTAAGGGCAAACTAGCATGCAATCTCATACACCTTGCATGCTCCATTATTGTTCTGTTCATCCTTTCAACAACTCCATTTTGCTGAGGTGTCCTTGGAACCATCCTTTGCCTATAGATTCCATGCATATAACAATACCAATTGAACTTGTAGCTGCAGAACTCACCACCATTGTCAGATCTTAGGCACTTCAATCTCTTGCCTATTTCATTCTCAACCATAGCTTTCCAAATCTTAAAAGTGTCAAAAACATTAGATTTCTTCCTTATGCAATAGACCCATACCTTTCTTGTAGCATCATCTATGAAAGAGACAAAGTACTATGTTCCTCCAATAGAATCAACCTGAGCTAGTCCCCACACATCTACGTGAACAAGCTGCAACTTGTGCTTCTTCTTTGTTGACCCAGTCTTGAGAAAACTCATTCTCTTCTATTTCCCAAAAACACAGTGCTCACAAAAATCTAGATCTATGCTTTTCAAATCTGAAAGCTTACCTTTTGACTTAAGAATGGACATTCCCTTCTCACTCATGTGGCCGAGCCTAGAGTGCCACAACTTTGCATCCACATCTAAAGTAGATAACACAGAAGGAGAATTATTAGTAACACAATTACATAAATAGAGAGTACCTACTCTCTTACCTCTAGCCAATACAAGTGCACCCTTGGTCACCTTGCAAGATTCAACTATGAGAGTTACTGTACAACCCTCATCCCCTAATTTTCCTGTAGAAATCAAATTCCTCTTCAAGCTGGGAACATGCATGACATCTCTCAACACCCATGTGTTGCCATTCTACATTTTTAGCTAAACTTTTCCTTTGCCAACAATTTTACAAGGCTCATCATCCCCTAAATACACTATTCCAAAATCTCCATGGACATAGTCACTAAAATATTCTCTATTAGGGGTAGCATGAAAAGATGCACCAGAATCTAAAACCCAATATTCTATATTATTATGTAAAGAGAATATTAAAGCATCTTGTGCAATACCTGCAACCTTTGCTTCTTCTATTCCTTCATGTTGATTATCTTTCTTAAGCTTTGACCAGTAATCTTTGCTTATGTGCCCTATCTTTTCACAATTCCAGCAGGTTGTCCTCCTGCCATTTCTAGATTTGGATCTTCCTCTCATCTTTAACTTAGACCTTGATCTCCCTTTCTTGCTCTTCTCTTTTTGCCTTCCACTGCTCTCAAAACTTAAGGCATTCCCTGATGTTTCCTCTATGCTTTTCCTATGAATTTCTTCATTCAAGATTACACTAACAACATCCTCTACTTTTAAAATATTTGAAGCAGATGTAGTATTACTAACTACCATTACCAAGCTATGCCAGCTTTTAGGCAAAGAACATAATATTAAAAGATCTTTAATTTCATCATCAAACACTATTTTGACTGAATTTAATTGATTTACAATTCCATGGAAATCATTCAGATGATTAGATATAGATCCAACTTCCTGTATTTACAAATTAAATAACTGCTTCATAAGATATACCTTATTTGAAGCTGAGGGTTTTTCATACAAATTTGCTAAAGTAGTCATTAACTCTACCATTGACTTTGATGGTGATAAATTAGATATCACAGTAGATGCCAGACTCAATCTTATAGATCCAAGAGCCTTTCTATCAAGAACTTCCCATTCTTCATCTTCCATGTCTATGGGCTTCTTTGCAATCCCACCTAACGGTAAGTATAGATCTTTCTGATACAGATAATCCTCTATCTACATTCTTCAATATTGATAATTCTTGCCATTAAACTTCTCCATTCTTAGTTTACTTTCTTCTGCCATTGCTTCTCCCACTCAAACAGAAATCCCTGTAGAAACCCCTGTGAGTACCCTGTAATCAATACACACTAACCAGAACTGAAACACCTGTTAGTCAACTTGAGCTCTGATACCACTTGTTGGGGATCAACCAACAATGTTGATTACTATGTGAAAGTAATACAACACGGAATTAAGCAGAATGATAAGTAACTAGAATTAGAAATAGCAAAGAACAAGAGATACAAGAAACCACCCTAAAAACTTGTATTAAACTCTTTACAGAAGGAATACAATTGAAGAAACTTCTTTTCTTCCACACCTCTCTCAGATGTACATATCTCTATCTATATCTCTTTCCCTCAAGAGCTCTCTCTCTCAATTATAATCAACTCCAACAACCTGGAATGATTCACATATACAATTTTGTACTGTTCCTTACAATAAGCTAAAAAGATCTAATCCTATATATAATAATTAGGAAACATGAGCATACAATTACAGCCATTAGATGCACCTCCTAATCAAGGGCTTTAAACAGTCTTACTAAAGATAGAGATGTGGACTTAAGACTAAAACTTAATCCTACCATGCAAACACTCTGTTCTGTCCACAGAAATAGCATTCTGGACACATAAGTAATTGACATCAGTTCTTGCCTATTTGCCTATGACTGACATCGGCCGATCCATGACCAATGCTGGCATCTCCTGGTTTGCTCCTGACCAATGTCAGTTGCTCCTGACTGCCCTCAGTGACTGTCTAATCCTACAACTTCTATTATCCACTCACTTGGTGAAGCTTTTAGCTCCACACCTTAACAATGATGGTGGTGAATTATTGGTACAAGACACAAGGACTAATGATCTTTCCAAATTAGTCAATGAAAACATTGTTAAAATGATCCTAGCTGGTAATATAATTGTCAAGAAAATTAAGACACCATTCATATGCAGCATTCCTAAAAGTAAAAGGAAATAGCCTACATGATATATCTTCATGGGTAACATTTAATAATATTAATGTAACTTTAAATTATTTAATGTGTTCCTCTACAGTTATGACTATAGACACTAGAAAATCATATACTACAATTTTGAGTGTCGAAACACCCCTAAACCACCTTAGTACCCCTTTAATCCCATCCTTAACCTTTCAACAAATAACAAAACCTAATAAGTAAACCCACCTTTTTAACCCAACTTGACCTTGACCCTCGACCACTGATAGTCACCCTAACTATCAATGGTCATCTTGACCACTGACGATCAAGCTCCACCATCTAAACAACTAAATAACTACCACATCACTATGCCTTGCTTTTTTAATAATTATATTATCTAACTTATGTGTGAGCCCATGCATGTCCAAGTTAAAATTAGATAACAAGTTGGACCACTTGTTAATGTATTATTGCATCTCTCCTTCCTTCCTATAAAAAGAGAGTGGCAAGAGGTGAAAAAGGAAACCCATAACTATCAAGAGCTTTTACATCCAAAGTTTCTTTTTTAGGTTCTCTTCTAGTGAGCTAGAAATCCATCCATCATGATAGAGATCCAAAGTGTTTTCATCTATCAGCCAATAGCCAAGTATTTTTACTCTATTAAAATAACTCTAGACCCCCATTAAATAAGTTTTTTGCCTCAGCCATTCATCTGATCAACTATCAATAAGCTAAGTATTTGTTTTAATTATTCATTCACTTTGTTTGTAAATTATAATCAACCTAGCTAGAACCAACCTCTCAGAATCTTATTCTGGAACCTTGTTAATTATCCTTTTCTTAGCTAGACCTAACCCATAGTAACCACCAATGGTCTATCCCAACCACTGATATTTACGTTAATATTTGAAAGTCACCTTAACCATCGATGGTAACTATGGCATAAAATAAAAACAATCTATTTTATCCTACTTACCCTTAACCAAATACAACTTTCTTTTCCTTAGCCTATTCACAAAACTCTTCCCTATTTTATGAACCATACCTAAAATATTTAGCATTAGTATTGACTTGCTTATTGCTATAATTAGTCAATTTCATCTATTCTTTTATCAATAACTTCTTGTATTTTATTTTAGTATCTTCTATTATTCATGAAATTACATTATCTTTCAAAACTTGATTATTTAAAAGTGTGGATCGATAGCCTCCAAGGAAGCTCATTATTCTTGGATCTAGCTTGCTAGGTAATCCACCATGCTATCTATCTAATCAAACTATTCGCTTTGAGTGATTTTTTATCTATAGGCCATTCCTCCCAAGCCAAAGAGGAGTTCTCTACAATAATTTAATCAATGTACACACAACCATACATGTTTTTATACCATACTCATAACTAGTTTCTTTCTTCTTCCTTTCTTGGAATATAAGCTAAAATTGTCTAAAACATTTTGTCACACTCGGTGGGACCTAGTCGTATCTAAGTGCTTTTTATTCTTATTTTATGCTCATTTAAATGAAATCAAAATTTCTTTTGGGATTGAGATTAACCTTTCATACATTGTTTATTTGCATAATTAGCTCACATAGCTTAATTGATCAAGTAAATCAACCATAGACTCACTTATTTGCACACATAAACCAAACCACTTACACCAAATCAAAAATTATAACACTTGACATAAGGCCTGACTAAGGTTTCATCTCCTAGTGATAATCTTCACCTATTGGATATCCCACTTGGACATCATTACTAAGGGAAGAAACCAAAACTCAACTCTCTAGCTGAGTATAATCTCTATGAATTAGTATATCTTGGCTAAGCACCTGAGACCCTTATCACTATGGTGTATGAAATGAGGGGGTAGGCCCCAACATCAAGCCATGTACTAATTTCCAATATAGAACCCTTTGAGAGCCTAAACATAACTTGAAACCAACCATAGACTTATTTTATAGTACCCACTCTAAAAACCAAGTGGGGTCACATATTCTTTCTAACTTAAGGCATAAGACACAAATGAGACAATAATAACCTTAGGATTTAACATTATTTAGTGTGCATTTTATCTTCTTTTACTTTTTTATTATCTTCTCTTTGTTTGATTTGTGAGAAATCTAACCCCCATTAGAAAAACCTTCTACCATCTGGGCTTCACCCACCTCATCTCCATTGCCTTGTTTAATGGGGAGCATTCCTATATTTTCTCCTAGAGATCCTAACTTTTAAAACCTCCTATAAGACAACCCTCTTACCTTAGAGTGTTACCTTGTATCAAGAGCCACTTATGCTCCCAATCATACCTAAAACCAACCTAGCCTTACCTATAATCAACCCAACCTCACCTAAAATCAACCCAACCATACCTATAACCAACCTGGCCTTACCTATAATCAACCTAAACTCACCTCTAATCAACCCAATCTCACCTAAAATCAACCCTATAATCAACCTAACCTCACCTATAACCAACCCAACCTTACCTATAATTAATCCAACCTCATCTACAACCAACTAATAAACTCTCAACAAATATTTGATCATCATCATAACCAACCAACAAGCTTTCAACACATATTTGACCATTGTCATAACCCACCTCAACCTCAACTATCTCAACCTCACCAATATTTTGGCTACCTATCTCAACCATCATATCAGTGACCTCAACCTTAATAAAATTTTGATTATCTACTTCAACCATCATATCAATTATCTGAACCCCTTTTGTGGTAACCTAGTTTATCTCAAAAGCAAGACTTGGTTTGTCCCCTAAACCATCAACCAAATTTTTTAAACCAATCTACCTTATCAAATCCAACCAACAACTATCAACCCACCTTATCAACCTTACCCAAACTCTCAAACTGACCTACCTTATTAACCTTACGTACATTATCAACCTTACCCAACCTCTCAAACCAACCTACCTTAACAACCTTTCCCACCTTATCAAACTTATCAACCATCTTAAATAAAACCAATAAATACTAACCAAAATTTTCAAAACCACTAATTTTATCAAACCTACCCAGCCTATTAGATTTATCAACCATGTCAAACCAACCAATTAGCTCACAACCCTAGGAGGTAGTGATGCATTCTCTTCCTAGGTAATATACCCTACTATGGGAATCATATGCCTCAATCCTTAAAAAATTCTTGGAGGCTTCTACCATTATACTTCCTCCAATCAAACCTATCAATCATTCTCTTCCAAAGACCATTTGGTTTATAGATAATGAGTTTTGTTTTAATCATCATACAAACATACATGTGGTAGATAGATGTGGGTCTTTTATGATGTTTATCTAAAACCTTATTGATAAAAAGGATTTTTCAAAAGATATTATCTGTGTTCCCCTAACCTAGCCTTCAATATCATCAGGCAATCCATCATTAAACCTCTTTTTTCACTCATTATTGTACAAACCCATGAATAAAGCCCTCAACACAATGAGGTCCATTTAATAGATTTGGTCCTTAGTGAACCTATAACTAAGTAAACCATAATCTAAAAACCAAAAAATCCACTTGTTGACCAAGTGAAACCTTCCAAACTTCTTTTTGTAATCATCACTAAGGAATAATCAACCTTAACCCAACCACTTATTGGCCAAGTAGAATATTCTCAACTTTCCTTTAAAACCACAACCAAAGAGACCAACCTACCTCTTCCACTTCCCATTTTAGTGTATCAACCTCAAATCAACATACCTTTTCCACTCCCTCAAAAGGTGGAATCACCCCCAAAAACCATACCTATTCCACCTCCCTTTTGGGTGGAGCCAACCCAAAATCAAAACACCTTGTCTATAACTAATCCAACCTTGCCTCAAATCAACCCAACTCCAATCTCAACTAAAACCAAACCCATTCAATTTCTCTATAATATGCTCATTTTTGTCTATCTAATGACATTATCTTTGGTTTGATTCCCTTTTGAATAGGGTCAAATATTTATCACCTTACATTACCAAACAAACAAGCAAACCCAACAAAAAAATCAAATCAACCACCCATCCAATCTCCCCCAACCAATCAAACCAACCTCTAAACTAAATCAATCAACCATTATCAACCAAAAATTTGATCTAACCATAAGCAACTTATTTATCAACCCAAACCAACATCAACCCTTTATTTAAGATTTCTTAAAACTCAGATACCCTTTTATCTAAGATACCCACACCTCACCTAAACTCCCTCATTGGGAAAATCTGACACTCTTGTCCAGCCCACCTTTATTCCAAGATGATGTTCCCAATGTCATTTTTAGACCCCAACCCTACCGAAATCTGACCCAACAATGTTTCCCTTACCATAGCATCATAAGGGAGATCCCACCTGAACCACCACCTATAATGTGAACTCCAAACCAACAACTAACAACTAATAACCCCTAGGAGGTGAATGAGGTCATATTCATCCTTCCTAAACCCTATTTACTAACGTATTTATCTAAGAATATTTTCCCACCTCAACATTCATGTAAAAAACACCTAAATCCTCCCTCCAAAAATATTAAACCAAGCAATAACCCAAACACTAACCAATAACCAAATTGAATTATAACCTTTTTCCTACCAACTTTAACCAATTACCAAACTAACCATTGGCACTTATGACTCAACCTACACCTAGCCTAACACCAAACCCACCTTAAACTTAAACAAACCTTGACCTTGACCAACCTTTCATTAATAACCTAAACTAACCTAGACCAAAACCTAAACCATAACCAACCACCATTAAGCCTAAAATATAAATTAAATTCTAACTATCATCACCTAACCAACCTTACTTTCTACTTTTTCAACTATCCATCTAAGGTGAAAACTGAGGGAGTTCTCCCCTATGAGGCTTTTATCCATTTATGAACTTAAAACCTTGCCTAAATAAAATGACCATACCAACCCTTGGTATTTTCTTGCCTCAACCTACACCTAACCTTGACCTTAACCCAACCTTTTACCTGAAACCTAAGCAAACCTTAAACTCCAACAATTTAACTTAGGCCTATTTATGTCTTTAAGCCTCATAACCCTACCTTTTCACCTAACTATCCAATTAACCTATAATCATAAACCTACCTAACCAAACCAAAAACCAATCAACATTTCAATCCAACTAATGTTTAATAGATTTCACCTAACTAACCTTACATTTGACCATTCTCAATCTAGCATTCTCTTTCCCACATCTAATCTAGTATCATAGAGTAATTGGGGGACATCTTCACTCATTATTATCTCAAACCATTTACATGCAAGTGTGGATCTGGGGCATATCAAAACCTAAGACCCTCAATGATTTTCATTTACATCCTATTTTTTTGTTAAACCAATTTCATAGTCATCTTGTGTATAGCTTAAGCTCATCCCTTATTTCCAACCACCTTTATCTCTTTATTTTAAGGAAAATTGATTAAAATAGGATTATGTGATTATCCATCACAACCTTAGCCTAATCCTAAGAATGGGTATCATGGATCTACCTATGGCATGATTTTCATGGTGCTTACCAACCTTTATAGGATAGATCCCCATGGTCATTGCCACTTAACTTCGTTTACCCATCATCAACCTTATTGTGTTATGGTTTTGCCTCCATAAAAGAAAGCCTTATAGCCTATATAAACTTGTCCATGTATAAACTAGCATAAAATTCAATTTGGGATACCAAGTATCACATGGGTTAAAAACATCTAGCATTGTAGACTACTCCCCTAATGGATAACTACCCAAACCTACTAAAAGTTACTTAAAATTTAAACTACTCCCTTTAAGGATAGATATCAAGAAGCCTTGAATGAAGTGAAAAAACATAGACTATTCCCTTGAAATATGGCTACTTCAAACACTCATCAAGCAAGTAATTAGCTAGAAGGTTTTTACATCGATCAGCTTCCTAAAACTATCAACTTAAAGTAATCAAATGAACTCAAGTCAAAAGTTAGAAAAAATAAATCATTCTCAAGAAAGCTATAATTGGATTTCATAATAACTTTAGTAGACTTCTCTCATCAATCAATCTACACCAAAAAATTAGGGCATGGACTTGTATATCATGGTTCCTATGCTACCTACAGAAGGGGAAATCCATCCCCATGAGAAGGTTATACTACCATCTATTCACATACTTCATCCATCTCTCCTTTTACACTCTATAAATCAAATGATTTTGAGCTTACTTGGCACTATGTAATCAAGATACTTATTTTATCCAATGAAATAACACTAATGAAATGCATGAAAAAGGGGTTTATGTTCTTAAGCCCATCGATCTTGCCATTTTGGTCTTTTATAACTACATCATTTCAACCTCCTTCTACTTTCATGACCACCTAATTTACACCATTCCACCAAATGAAGCAACCTATTTGAACACCAACCAACCAACCTACCAACCATTCACCCATTAGAAAGCACCTTCTCTACCAAACCAACCAACCAACTAACCATGCACCCATTAGAGAGCACCTTCTTTTCCACCACTCAACTAAACTAATGAACCTCAACTTGGTCATCTTGACCTACCTTTTGCACTTTTTATGACCCAACTTTTCCGTAGTCATTTTGATCCCATCATTTACCTTGCCATTTTTGATGAACTTGCACTACTTTTTATGCACCGATCATTTAAGTACTTTAGAGCATGACCCTTTATGGTCCTAACACCTAATTTTTTTTAATCTTACCAAGATCACATCTTACCTTGGATACCTACAAATACATTGACCTTACTTATGAGATTTGAGTTTATAGGAGTAACCCATATTAGCTATGCCTAATATTATGGCATGGTTACCCTATCACTTGTCCTTCTAGTACCAACCTTGTTTTACTACCTTACTCCAACCCCTCAACCATTATATATTACCTTTCTTAAATGACAACCATAACCAGCTACATTACCTCATCATGGATCCTTCTTACCCAACTAGTGCATGCTTTATGATGACCTTGTCTTGGTCCTTTTGACCACACTATAAACAATTGCCATGCTGAAATTTTTTAAACTTGCACTACCTTGCACACACCTAACCAACTTGTGTCTTATTGGGAGAACTTCCTACCTCATATATTCATGAATACACTAGATGAATTTATGTTTTTCCTAAGAGCACTTACTATCTTAGATACCCACAAAAACATAGACCTTACCTAGGAGACTTGCATTTATGAATGTTCTCAACCACCATGCCTAAATACAATCATGCAGTCTACTTATCACATGTCCTTCTAACATTGACCTTAATTTTTACCAACTATGGAAACCTAATCCATGGACAATCTTGGATATTAGTCTTTTCTCTCAATTTATGTGTGTGTTTGTAATTCAGTGCCCCACCTATCACCCACCTTTCATCATCACCATTACCACTCATCAACCCCATACCTAATTTTGTTTTGTCCCATCACTTCCAAATTTGAGGGGGAACACTTCCTCTCATGCTTAGGGAAACCAAAAATTTGACTTTCACTCCATTTTTGTTTTATTTTTTGATGATATAAGTTTCATAACAAAAAAGGGCAAAATGTCAACACTAGAAAACTACATAATATGGTTTTGAGTGTTGAAACACCCCTAGACCACCTCAAGACCCCCTTGGGCCCAGCCTTGACCTTTTGATTGATAACTAGACCTACTGGTTGAACCCACCTTTATAACCCAAATTGACCTTGACCCTCGACCACTGATAGTCACCCTAATCATTGATGGTCACCTTGACCATTGATGGTTAGGTTCCACCATCTAAACCACTAACTAACTACCACATCAATCTATCTTGATTTTTTATGATTAGATTGTCTAATTTATGTGCAAGCCCATGCATATCAAAGTTAAAAGTAGAAATTAAGTTGGACCTATTGTTAATGTATTATTTCATGTCCCCTTCCTTCCTATAAGAAGAGAGGGGTAAGAGGTGAAAAATGAATCCTATAACTATCAAGAGCTTTTATATCTAGAGTTTATTTTACAAGTGTTCTTCCAGTGATCTAACAATCCAACCATCATGATAGAGATATGAAGTGCTACCATCCATCAGCTAATAGGAAAGTATTTTTACTCTACTCAAATCACTCCAAACCTTGTCAAACAAGTTTTTTGCCTTAACCATTCATCCAATCAACTATCGATGAGCTAAGTATTTATTTTAATTATTCAATCACTTTATTTGTACTTTATAATCAACCCAACCTAAACCAACCTATCAAAATTTTATTTTAGAACCTCATTAATTATCCTTTTATTACCCAAACCCAATCCATAGTAATCATTTATGGTCACCCTAACCAGTGATGATATATCCTAACCACTGATGGTTACCTTAACCCCTGATAGTTACCCTAACTACTGACAATCACCTCATTCATTGAAGGTCACTATGGAATAAAATAACATCAATCTATTTTCACCAACTTACCCTCAACCAAATCTAACTTTGTTTTCCTCAGCCTAATCATAGAACCTTTCCCTATTTTTTTAACCACACCCTAATTATTTATCATTAGTATTGACTTGTTTATTACTATAATTAATTGATTTCATCTATTGTTTTAGCAAGAACTTTTTGTATTTGATTTTAGTATCTTTTATTTTTCATGTAAGTACTTTATCTTTCAGAACTTGATTGTTTAAAAGTGTGAATCGACAGCCTTAGAGAAAGATTGTGCTTCTTGGATCTAGCTTGCTAGGCAATCCACCCTACTATCTATCTAATCAAACCATTCTCTTTGAGTGATTTCTTATCTATAGGTCATTATTACCAAGTAAAATAGGATATATCTACAATCTTATAATAAATGTGTAAACAAACAAATAGGTTTTTATACCATACCCATATCTAGTTTCTTTCTTCTTCTTTTCTTGGAATATAAGCTAAAATTCTCAAAAACAACATCATTTGGACTAAACATTGGCAAATATTTCTTAGCATTGTTGGGTGATCATGTACTACACCTAGTGCATTGATGGAAGAATCCCCTAGCTAGGCTATACATTAATGAATTTAGAATGTAGGAGTACCTTGGAGTGGTGAATTTGGCAAAGACATCAAATGTCTATGCCTACCTTTATCTTGCCTAGCTCTCTTATGGATTTTTAGTTCAAAAAGAGGTTCCCTTATTTTTGAATGTGACCTTGTTCTGATTCTAGGCAATTTCATCTTGAGAACTTTGAATTATTTTTGAAATATGATGTGTCAAATTAGTTTTTACGAAGAACAAAGATTAAACTTGCACATTAAGTGAAGTTTTCAAAGATTCATGTAAATAACAACAAAGGACTAAGATATTTAACTATTCTATCTCAAAGATATGTCCAAATAAATAACTATGAATAATATTTAAAACTCTAAGATTAAATGAGCTCAAATTTATAAAGGATCTATGAATCCTTAACCACAATAGCTATTACTAACCTCAAACCTATTGAATTGACAAATTTAACGCCATATTTACCATAATCAAGTGTATACTTTCAAAAACATTGATATTTATCTAAAGGAAGCACAAATATGGATCTAAAACTATGAATATCACTAACCTTTACACAATTATGCTTAAATAAGTATAATTATGTAAATAATAGAATGATCTTTGATCAAAATATACCAAAACTAGAAAAGATCCTACAACTTCACAAATATTTATTAGGCACTCCTTCTAGCGATAGTATAGCTCCACCTATTGATGCCTTTAAGTGTATCATAGGTGTTCTTAGTGTTTAAATAACACTTCTCATTTTATAACTCAAAGAATTCAAAGCATGACTAGTAGGTTATGGTAATCTAGTTACCTATGATGAAATAGGTAACTAGAGAGGTCTCTTACTGTGTCATATTTATAAGAAATTCTAATTTTCTCTCATCTAATTGTTATGTTTCTTTGATTTGAGAATTTATTTGGGTTCTTGTTACATATAGTCATTGGCCGTTATTAATTTGTCATAGGCCCCTTTTTTCTCTACAAAATCTATACCCTATCCAAAAATTTCTCACATTTCAGAACTTAATCTTTGACAATGGAATTTGGAAAATCTCAAGAATCTTCCACAATTGAAATATTAAATGAATCTAAATTTGAAGGAAAGTATGAATTACCTCCATTTGTCCCAGATCATCTTACTGAGTGTCCCAATATAAAAGTGACAGAGGAAGCCCTTGAAAAGGAAAATAGTTTGTATAAACCCTTGGCTTTAAAGTCTTCTCAAGTTTATAAAAAATATAAAATTCTAAAGTCCAAGTTTGTGTATAATAGTACCTATTTGTCTTTTGTAAAACCTTGGATCAAATTTGTTGAATTCACTCTAAGTTATAAACCTAAAAAGTCATTTCAAACAAATTTGTTATCCTTGTTACCTGATTGGAAGCTTGATTGGTTGAAAAAAGTGTCTCCAAAGATGAAAGGTCAAGCTAATTCTCATAAGATTGATGGAAGAACAATAGATATAGTGCTTAGATTTCTTTCATTCAATAGTTCTTCTAGCATTATCTCTGCTCATAGACCATCTAGCAATTATTTAAAAAGGACTATTAAAACTAGGCATATTTTAATAGAAGATGAAGAAATTAATCAAGGACCTGATCCAAAGGATCAGTTACCATCTACAATGATGAGTATTCCAAGAGAAAGGACTCTTGAATTTTATACAAATAATCAGGTGAATATGTATAAAGGTGGAAGATAGACACCTCACAAAGGTACATATAAACAACAGGAAGGCATTGTTAGTTTTTTTTCTACAACTTATCAAGGGGAAGTAGAACCCTCTAATGAATTTAGGTAGAGAAATTATTTATCTGGATTCAATACACACCTTGCTAAAATTTTTGATGATCTTTGTAAAGATGTTTTATCCATAAGACATAGCTTAGATAAATTAACCACTATTTAAGATAATACAAATCATGTTAGGTGAGTCTATAATGATGTCCATAATTATTCAAACCAAATTATTAATTATGTTTAGCCTACTCATGATAAATCAAATACTATTCATAGTGTTATTTCTTCTTTTAGCACCCAAATGTCTTTTATAGATACAAATCTAACATCATTAGAAGATATTCTTGACTGGTTGGTAAAGCAAGAGTAAAGCGACACAATCAAGATTGAAGAGGTTCTAGATCAAAAGCCAATTTGCCCTCATGGAACCAATTCTATTAATTTTGGCACTTGTTTTAGGCCACAAAAGAAACAAAAGAATCCCAGTGTTTCTTTAATGCAAAAAACATAAATCCCCTTACAGCCATGGTACCTGAATATAGATGATACTCTCAATCCTCTAAATGAGATAACTACCTAATGTAATTCCATGAGATTAATCACATATGCATCTAATCTTGATCTAGCTACCACTACAATATTTGCTTTAAAATTTTTTTGGGGAATAGTCACACACTGGTGGGATTTAATAACTGATTAATAGCATTATGATACTGTACATAATCATCCTGATCCTTTAGAAGCTTTGTATAATTTTTTGATAAATGAATTTGTACCTCTTATTGGTAATAGAGAATTGGAGTCTCAAAAATGGTTGATTAAGATGGAGCTGTGTGATCTCACACAATTTGATGCTTTTGTTAAGTAATGCATAGAATTAGCTTATGAAAGTCATTCTTTTTGTTCCATGGAAACTAAAATGGAATTTTTGCATGCTCTACCTTATACTCTCATTGATAAGGTCATTACTTATAGAGATCTTAAAGGATTCACCCTCACTAACATGTCTCTTTATGATGTCATTGATTTTACTAAGTAATTGGCTATGTAATTAGTCTTTGAAACTAAGACCATGCAAAAACTCACTAAGCATTAAGCATCCCGCATCACTCCTATCTTTCCCAAAACTACACCATTTGGCTATCAACAATTTGTCCAGCCCCGTAAGCACTAAAAGAAGTAGTGTTGTTCTGATTTGTATTTTAATCACCACTTCTTTCCTTGCAAGCATTCTTATGTTCCTCCTCATCACTTTATAAAAAAAACACTGAACTCCACATCCTCCATCCAAAACTCCTATTTTCTATATTTGTCACAAACTTGGTCATATTGCTCTGTAATGCCATTATAAAAATACTACTGCCAAATCTATTTTTTCCTCTAATGCAATAGCATGGTGGGATGTTATTGACACAGAGGAAGATCTCTTCCAATAAGATGACATCTATGAACCAATTCTATATTAACTCTATGATGAATAAATTAATGATGATGTTGACGCTCTCTACTTATTAATTGATGATTTGGAGTAATCGCTCACCAACATGCAATGACCATGGCATCATGACTATTCCATCCTCCCATTTGAAGCCTATGGATGATGGTATCACCATCACAGTGAAATTCCTGAAAGGGATTATAGACCAAGGAATAAAGGATATAATAGAGGATGAAGCAACTATAGAGGAAGGTAGCCATTCATGCCAAGAATGCCTCCTACAATGTAAAGGCCTCTGAATCCTCCTTTTCAATTTCAAAGTTATTTCAATCCAAGTCACTCTTGGGTTTGTAATAATTTCAACAATAGCAACCCTCAAGATAAATCCATTCTCCAAGGATTGAACCTCAATGGGACATCCTCTTACCTACTAAAGAAAATGAAGTGGATACAGAGGTAGAAGACTCTTTCATTTCTAAACCAAAACACTACCCTGAGAAAGGAGAATGTAGCCATCCCCAAGAAATAGAAGAAGATGATGAAGCACAAGTAGAAAAAGACTTCTACCAGGAATAGATTCAAGATCGATCATGAAAAAAAAAGGTATATACAAATACTCCCCCATTAGAAATATCATAAACAACCTATCTTACATAGCTAATTAATGGGAAATTTTCCCAATTCATTTCTATTAAGATTAATGGAAGATTGGTAGATGCACAAGTTGACACAGGTGCTTCACTTTCCTTTGCCAAACCATAGATCATCCAAGACTAGAAGAAATTGGATGACTCTCTTGCTTATAAGAGCTTAGATGTTTAAGGGAATAGTTTTGTCCATAATATATATAAACATTAGCAGCCCCTTCAAATCCAAAATAAAATCTTCCACTGTGATTTCTTTTCTTTAAGCAAAATGCCTATAGATATCTTACTAGGTGGAACTTTTATAGATAGATACTCGCCCTATGGTTTTACAACTAAAAGTGTCATGTTTACTATAGAAAATGAAAGGCTAAGGATTCCTCACCTAATATATGCCACTGAATAATTCCCAAGCTTAATGACTCAGGCCCCTAAAATTACAATCCCTATAGAGATCTAAGAAATAGTAAATAAGATCAAAACCACTATCTATTATGATAACCCTCAACAGTTTTGGTCCAAGTCTATGCTTGAAATGGAAATCAAAATCATAGAAGGCAAGTAGATGAAAATTGGGAAGAAAATCATAATTCCCTCATAGGATTACCATGATATAGAAATGCAAATAAAATAATTGGAATCTAATGGCTTCATTTAAAATTTGACCTCTCCTTATTGTTGTTATGCCTTCATGGTTAACAAGCATTCAGAATAACAGAGAGGAAAGAAAAGGATGGTTATTAATTATAGACCATTAAATGCCATTACTCAGCCATATCCATATCCAATACTAGATAAGAGTTACTAGAAAAGGTTGCTAAATGTAAGTATTTCTCATAGTTTGACTGCAAGTTTGGTTTTTACCAAAGCAGGGTTAAGGAAGCTAATAGGGGGGAAATAGCATTCAACTACCCTTTTGGCCATTATCAGTAGATAGTAAAGCCATTTGGATTATTGAATGTTATAACATCCTACCAAGCCCACATGGATAATGTTGATGCTTAAAATTGCACTGTTTCCAACACCAACAATGGGAAGTTTTAGGAATGTGGGACTTGTGACCTAAAATTACCTCCAAATTTTTAAGAAGTTGGCTCTTCTTTCTCTCAAAAATTATTGTGAGAAAAGGGATAAAAATTAGACATAAACACCTATGCAATGAAAGAAAATCTAGCTATGGCGATGTGCCTGAGTTTAATTCAATCCTTAATACTAAGCACAGTGAATCTATCTTTAGGATTCAATTACATTAAAGAGCATACAATGCATGATCAATGTAAAAGATGAAAACAAATAGAATCAAATGCTCACAACTTAGACATTTTTTGCAATGACATAGAAAATATCAAAAAAGGCATAGAACTCAATCTTCTTATTAATTTTCCAATCCTATAAAAGGAATAGACACATGTACAATTATACAAACTTTCTAAATCAAGAAAATAGAACAAAGGCAAATGATATTACTGGCCATAACCATAAAGTCTAAAACTTCTTGATAATAATCTCTTGTAGAAAATTCTCTCTCCTTCTGATCATGATCTTTCTAGCGATATTTGCACCCATATTTATAGCATCAGACTAGCTCTAGATTGTATGCACATTTCCAATCCAATGATCTAACTGAACTCTAACTAAAATGGAAGTGTTTAACAAAAGATATTCTTTGGATTTGAAACATTTAGTTTCCCCTACAAGTTCATTGGCTGAATTAGATACATGTAACACTTTCCCACTGTGAAACAGGTGAAGACACTTGGCATGTTTAACTTACTATACTTGAAAACCTTCTCATTATTCAAGAGGCATCAGAAAATGACACTTGGTAGCTTCCATGGCACTTACTAAAGACACACATCACTTTTCACTTAACTTATACTCTTTACTATGTCTTTGCTAAAGAGCATTCTGTCTTTGACATCTATCACAGTTCGCTGCTTCAAAACTTTAACATCTTATAGAAAATGGGACCCACAACACTTCTTGCCTAAGCAACTTTAAAAAGGGAATGGGGATAGGTGGCACTTTTTGTGTATCTTTAACCAGGGACACATGGCAGCTTTTGCTTTCTTTAGAAGCTTTTAGACACTTTTTGAAAATCTTGTGAAAGGTGACATGTGGTGGTCTCCATTGAGCTTTAACTAGGGACACGTGTCAACTTCTGCTACTTTTAGCTAGGGTGTAGAAATATTCAAGACTCATTTTAGATTCATATGGATGATGACACTTGGTGGCTTCCACTTACTTTAGAAATAAAACCTGGGGTCCACCACAATCTTTAATCAATCAATGAAACAAAATGAAGAAACTATAGATGTTGACACTTGGAGGCTTCCATTGCTTTTAGCTAGGGGCACGTGGTGGCTTTTACTATTTATATTGAAACCTTTCATAATTGCCACTTGGTTCCTTCCACTTGACCCTTAGAGAAGCTTATTTACAAAATCTTTCAAAACTCATAAGAAATTTGAAATGCAGATTCCAACACTTGTCATGTTCCACTGGATTATAATAGGACACATGACATGTTCCATGCAACTTATAGAAATTATAAAATGTGTCCCAGTTGATGACACTTGGTAGCTTCTACTTGATTTTGATACTTAGACAATTTTTTGGCAAAAATGAAACTCACACCTGCACTTTATGTCAAAAAACTTCACTGCCTCGAAACTAAAATGTGTAGGGATAAAACTTGGAGCACACAACTAAAACTCAAAAAATAAAAATGTAGAGTTTTTTACTCTACAATTCTTGCTGACCCTAAGGAATTTTGAGCCTGCTTAAAAAGAATCCAAAGAATGTATAAAAAATGTGACAATATCATAACTTTAGTAAGGCTATCTAATAAATAGACCACTCATCATTAGATAATCCCTACTTATTTTTCAATTCATGGAAGGATAAATCAAAGTTGATGATATCCTTATGTGAAAAATTCTACAAAATATGAATTGTAGCCTTCAATTGAAATTTAATTTGGGAAATGGGAATCAAGATAGCTTCCACTTCAGGCACTAATGAATCATCTCTTAAATCCTAGAAAATTGACTGATCATTTTGCCTGTCTAATAACAAAGGTTTAATCTCATCAACCATCAACACAGTGTTGTTATCAAGAAAAGGGGAGGGAAGACCCAATTACACCAGATCTTCAATGTGTTGTTTCATGTCCTTGATTCCTTCTTTCACCACATCTAAAAGCTCTCTATAATTGATTACTACATAGTTACAACTGAGAACTTCATTCACTCTTTTGGTAGTGATCATTCTGTCACTAATCCCTGCTACTGATAACATTCTATTAGTTGCATCATATAGCTTTTGCAATAGCATTTGAGAGTCAAACACTCTCAAAGAGATAGTGGATAGAGTGTCTTCAATTGAAGTCTCCAGCTTTTCACACAATTTTTATGTATTTAGCAGAAAGGTTAGAGAGGGTCTAAGCTAAGTAATCTCCTTAGAGATTCTTTTCCATATTTATACATAAAGCTCCTTAACTAGATTCAAAACCCATACATTCTTTGGCCTATTAGCCAACTCAAGTGTCAATTGATCTATCACTTGTCACTCAGCTTGAAGTTGGGCTTGTATAGTAGCGATATTGTTCTGCTCATTCAGTAGCTTCTGTTGAAGTTGAGTGACCTATAGTAGGCTTGCCTCACATTTTCCTATAATGTTGACTTTTCCCACCTTAAGGCTGTCACTACATCTTTCACCTACATCAACCCTACTTTCAAAGAATTATTTTAGGCCTGAAAAACTTGGTGAGTCTAAAAATAAATAGTATCTTGAAACTATTTGTTGAGACTCTCTATTTCATTATTCTTGGTATTGATTTATGTAGTTAAACTGCTACAATTTGCCTTCTCTCGAGCTAGATCAGCCTCCATCTTCTATAGCTTCTTTGATAATTTTAAATAACCATTTGCTATTGTATAAGTGGATTCATTTAGAAGCTTAACCTTATCTTGTGGTCTGAAAAGGGACATATCTATAGCCACTACATTCATTGTATAATCTTCAAGATACATTTGCTCATTTGGTTGGACTACATTAGGCGACAAATGGGTCACCATTAGTTGCTACTGGATTGGGTCAAATTGTGACCTTATATGTGGTGTAGCTGGAGATTTATTATCCTTCATCCTCTTTTTCTCCATTTGAGCTTCTCTAGCCTTTTTTAGCAATATCTGCTTGAGTTTGGAAGGTAGAAGGAGAGGCAATGTGCCCACCCATAAAAGGATAACCCTATGGCAAGCCATAGGGAATAGCCAAATGTTGGCTAGGGTAAATCTAAGGAGGTAATCTTTTTGGGATAGAGGGGAAAAAATGAGGTAATTATTTGGACTGAGTATGAATAAGTGGGGCAAAATGAGAAATGGACACAACAAAGGTGGCTGGGGATGCTATTTGGCCAGATGGAATTCTCACCCCTATAAAAGAAGAGAGAAACTAAGAAGAGAAAGGAGAAACAAAATGTACCTGAGGAGAAACTAATGTACTCAGTGATTAGTGATGTGAGGGTTCTACCTCCTCCTTAGTATTAGGCTAAAGCTTTAGCCTCTTATGTTTTCTTGATGTTTCTTCTTCTAGTTGTTATTCCTTTTCTTCAACATTTACCATTACTACTAGTGGTGAATGTACAAAAATGGGAACTCCAAAGGCTAACACTAATGGAGAAGCTTTGGATGATGAGCATACCACACTCTTTTGTTTTTCAAAGGCACTAAGAGATTGGGGTCAGACAGTTACATTGATTGTAGATGATGCTTGTCCTAGAGCCTGCACCATATGAGTAGATTATGTTCTAGTTTCTGACTCTCCACCTTGTGTCTATAATCTACTTATATCAGGGTTAGAGATAGGAGATAGATGACATTCATCCCAGATTTCCTCCCATTTCTCATCTAAATCCACATTTCCAAAAGAGTGAGTTGTCTCACAAATATCCTGCCTATATTTCCAATAGGCTTCTATTTTCTCAGAGTTTCAGTCTTTGTTCTTCAATGCCATTCTTAAACCAGAAGTCATTCTGATCTTAGGATCAAAATCCCTTTTCTTAACATATAAATTTTCCCATGGTCTGGCCTCTTTTGAGGGCAAATCTATCAATTTTACATATAAATCAAGAATATCTTCTTGAGGGTTTCTTCTATTTTTCCAAAAGGGGTGGCTCTCATGCACAATTCTAGTAGTGACCTTGTTATTCTTGACCCATGAAGCTATGAAACCATTTGGGTCATATCCTAATTTATCTTTAATTAGAAAGAAACCCAAGAAAGCTAACTTTCTTAGCAACATGTGCTCAGCATCTCTGACCTCTAGGGCCATGTTGTTCATCACCCATGGAACATCATACATTTTCTTCTTTTTCTTCCCAGTGCCATATTTAGTATCCACCATAGACACTTGCCTGGTGACCTCTAATAATGCTAACCTAAGGGTCAAAATATTAGGCAGCAACACTAGTTCTCCACTAAAACCATGGACTCTAATAATAGTATGATGGGATCCAAAAAAGTAATCACAAGGAATAGTACAATTTGTCATAAGGCCTGAGACACTTGGAGTCAATATATTTTCAACTAGCTCTGGGATTAGATGACAAAAGGCAAGGGCAACAAAAAATTCCCAAAATTCATATGGGTCACTAGTTTTGGAAAAGGTATGTGTCCATGCACACATAGGAATGGTCTTATGTACACCGAAGCTTGGCTCATACATATTTAGATGCATGTATTGGGAAAAGATGCTAGAGTTTTTATACAACATAAGGTGAAACAGATAAGAAGAATACTTGAAATTCCATTTAGATTTGAACTAGGTGAGTTGTTCAAACATTGAATATGTAATTTACTCAAAGAAATCTAGCTGATATTCTTGAGACTTGTCAACAGTTTTCAATCTGAATAGAATGGCCATTTTTTCTTCATAGATAGTTATATCTTTTATCATTCCAAAAATTAAGGCCATCATGGAAAGTGCCTCTTGACTAGCTTGTGAAAATTTTGCTCTTGTTGTTGGCTGTGTCGACATAGTGGTATCATCATCCCCTAATTGCAATTCTAATTTCAGAAACCTCAATTGATTATTGACATTTGCCCACATTTTTTGCATTTTGGAAATGGTGGGAAACATGGTTGTCTTGTCATGATACAGGGCCAACATGTCTCTAATAGCCTTTGGTGTAATTTTCACCATGAATGGACCCTATTGTATGGGATTTGAGGGTGCATGAAACAATTTGGAGCATATTTCAACCAAGTCATGGCATGGATGTACACCTGGGATAATGAATTGTGCCGGTTGGGAAGTCCATATTCCCATTGCAAATGTTTTGTATTGTCCAGCCTTGGCCTTCTGAATACATATTTGATGTGCCCCTTCTCTTAGATTTTTGCTAGGCTTTTAAAGAATTGGGTCCATGATTTTGTTTGAAAAATCTTTCACCTTTGTTGGGTCATTTACATAACCAACTTCAGAGACTCTAGTTCGTGGATAGGTCTTTAAGGGTTGTGCAGGGGCTGAAGCATATGATTTGCTTGTGAGAAACTTATTAATGGATTCATAAATCCTAGACCCTTGTTGCAAAGACTATGCTCCCTCCATATCTATATCTATACTTGGAAATAGTTAATTGTGGTAATAGGTATGGAGCTTTACAATAGGGAAGGCACTTTCACTAAGCAGGTTTGTTATGAACTGAAAATCCAAGTAACGAGGATTTTCTAGCAGACATAGGAATGTTTAAGACACTTTTAAGCTTTAACACTTGTTATGGGGTATTTAATGACCCATCAAGTCTAAAAAATGGCATTAAAATTAGATAATCATTGGCAAATCTTATTGAATTTATGTGGGACAGTGATTCAAACACATCATGAAATCGCTGTGTAAGGTACTTTAGGGAATGTTGGAAATTTGAGAGAGATTTAATGTGTCAAGAATTTTGAAAATTTTGAAAAAGGATCTAAACCATGACCACATGTTCAAAAAAACTTATTAAAAGAAAGAGCAGGAACTAAAAATGGGAAAACAAAGCAACAAGGAAAGGGAAACTATCTAACTATAATACATTAAAGATACAGCTTAACTGAAATGCTTTAGGTATATTTTCTTTCCTCTTAGATTAAAGGGAAAATGTCTAAAGTCTCCTTCATGGCAAGGAGACTTATGGTGCCAGATAAGTGGCTAAATGGGATTGAGTTTTGGTGACTTGCTCTTCTTGCTTGCCACCTTGATTGGCCTACATTTGAGTGGATCAGAGTCAAACATGTTTCCAACATATACATACTCTTCTTGTTCTTGGAAGCTTGTCAAATTCTAGTTCTTCATGCTAGTGTGTCTCATCAATAAATAAATGGCTATTGGCTCATCACCATAAGCCCTTTGATATACATCATTGTTTAGCCTATCTCCTTTTGCCTCATGCTCAGGTTCCATTGCATGATCATCCTCCTTGATGACTTCAAAAATATCATCTTTATATTTACCAACCTCTTGAAAGGATAAGCCTGAAAGCTTGCAACAATTTTGCATATTTATTTGAGTCTCAATGCTACCTTCTCCATCCCTAGCCAGCTCACAACCTCCTTGAAGAACAATATAACCTGCCCCAATGACTTCAAACAAGCCATTCAAAACATGATCAAGGAAGTGTCCATGCTCCTCCATGACATCTTGCAATGTGAGAAAAGGGTCATAAATTATCTCTTCCTCATCAAAGATAGAGGCAAAATCTTGTGACTTGTCCTCTTGTTCATCAAAAGGTGTACCTATAGTGATCTCCTTCTCATTTGCAATCATGAAATCTCCCTTTTTCTTGGCTAACATGAGCCCATGTACTAAGGATTCATATTCAACATCATTATTACTTCTAGCCCCATCCAAATTTAAGGTCCAGCTTCCTGAGTCTTTTTTAGATTCTTGAGTCTTTGGCATTTATTTCCTTAAAATATTTCAGATTTCATGGTCTTCATCAAATATGACATAAGTACCCAAACCAGTAGAGTCATAATTTCCATATGGGTCACTTTGCATCATAGCTAACAACTGGTTATTTTCCTCTTCTTGGTCATGTTCAATCTAGTCACCTAACTCTTCTACAAAGACCCTTTCTTCCTTATTCAACATAGCATGAGTTGAATCTAATTTTGGGGTTGGTTCATTGGTGATGTGATCCTTAGATAGTGACTCAGATAGTATTGTCATATTTGAACCATATTTGGTTTTTAGAATGAGGTGAGACCAATCAAGTGACATATATCCTCCTATCTTGGCTATGAAATCTCTAGATAAATGTAGGCCAAATACAGGGGGTATATCTATGACTACCACATCTTTATTGATAATTATATTAGGGAAAGTATATAATTATGATGGGAGTTATTTAATTTTCCCTATTATTTGCACTAATTTCCCATCCAGCTACATAAATCCTTTAGTAAGCGGCTCATACTTTATTTTTAAAGCATCTATTATTTGCTTAGGCATTACTAGAGTACTAGCCCCTGAGTCTATCATTGTATTATGTAATAGTTTCTTTCAAACTATCAAATTCAAATAGAAGGGCTATGGTTTGGATTTGCTTACCTCTGGTGCATTGTTCAAAAACATTGTTGTCTACAAAAGAACCATATCTTTGAACTTTTCTTTTTCATTAGGTCCTTCTTTGGTACTAGTATGTTTAGGCAATGTTTGATCTTACAGAGCTTCTTGTAATAGTGTATTTTTCTTAGTAATATCTGATATGTCCCATATTAACACTTGTGTTGGAATCCTCCTTAGCTGATCCACCACATTCATTTGTCCTAATGCTTAGGTTCTTGGAAAATAAGGGTACCTTGCTTTTTCTTGAACTTGTCCAAGAATCACTTGGTTCTGCACTGGCTAAGGCACTTCTTGTCTAATAGCTATGTTTCGATTACCTTGAAATGGAGGATTCCCCATAACTTCATTATTTACAACTTTAGGCTATTCCATCATTCTTCTCTTTGATTTGGTATAGTAGTCTGATTGTACCACTGGCTTCTTGGAAGTAGAAGCTTCATTCAAGAATACTAACTCTTCATCTTCAACCCATGAAAACAAAGCATGTTCAGAGGCTATTTCTTCTTGTTTTTGTAAATACATCCCTTGCATCTGAGCCATCAGGACTGAATTTTACATACCAGAGGATTGCTAGGCTTGATTGTTAGAAGTATTTGCAAATTTTACATCCATTCCTCTTTGCTCTGCTACCTTTTGTTGTAGATTACCCATTGGAAAATATCTAGCCATATGAGAATTATTACAAGGGAAACACCAAGCATTGGTGCTATCTATATAGTTATTCTACCCTTGAACAATCTCCCTATTTGGATTAGGAGGGACAGCCTATGAGGGTGTAGGGACTACAACTAATTGGTTTGCTGGCTGAGGGTTGGTTTGACTTTAAGGACCTTGATACTAATTTGACTATTGTGAAGGTCTATTTCCTTGGTAGCTTTGATATTGGGGTCTAAGATAGGGATTATGTAATCTTTTTATGTTAATTAACTCATTAGAAAATGCCTTTAAGATGTTCTTGATATCATCCATCTCAGATGACTGGACAGGGACAAGTTCTTTAGCAGGTTATTGAGGATATGTATATAAAGACACAAGTGGGGCTATGGAATTAGGGGCTTCTTGAGGCAAAGGTAAGGTAATCTCTAGAAACATGGGCATGGGAGGCCTTAGAGGCAACTTTACAGCATTTATTAAATTATTTTAGCTTTGACTGCATAGTCATAGGCTTCTGGCAGAGTTTGACCTCCAAGTGACTGAATCATTACTGATATATCTGAATTTAAAGATTTAAGATAAAATACTATAGCCATACCTAGTAATGGTCTTGCTATAGTAGGGATTCTTTTCCAAGTCTTTTGAAATCTTGAATTGAAATTAGTCATTGCTTCTTGTGGTGCCCTTTTGATAGTAATCAATTGTTGCAACAAAGAATATTTATCACCCTTTTCTTCAAATATTTCAAAGAAAAGATCTCCAAGCTGATCCCATGTAGATATTATATTTGGAGTTAAATATCTATACCATTCCAGAGCCTTTCCTTTAAAAGATGCTACTAACAATCTTATAGCCACATTCTATTATGTGACCACATGTATTGCACAAACATCAGACATATCCTATAGATGTTCTTCAGGTGTTTTGAAATCTTGACCACTGAATTTGGGTAGAGATTTCAAGGCATTTACTAGAATAGGATCCCAAGTGGCTAGTGGTACTGGGAGAATCAGAGGACTACCAGTGTTCCAACTTGCATGATTCCTTAGGGGTATAGGTGCTCCCATGTTTGCTCTTGGTATTACTATAAATTGATTGACCCTTCTTCTTGGACTATGGTGGTAAAAGAATACCTGGGTTCACAGTAAATTGAGATCTTGTTACTGGTCCATAGCTCTAACTCCTTGTAGCTCTCTAGTTCATATGGTCTTGAAAGAAACTTCAAGATTGTCATTGTCCCACCAAGTGTGCCAAAAACTATTGATGCTTAAAATTGCATTATTTCCAACACCAACAATGAGAAGTTTAAGGAATGTGGGACTTGTGACCTGAAACAACCTCCATATTTTTAAGAAGCTAGCTCTTCTTTATCTCAAAAAGTATTGTGAGAAAAGGGATAGAAATTAAATAGAAACACCTATGTAATGAAAGAAAATCTAGCTATGGCGATGCGCCTGAGTTTAGTTTGATCCTTAATACTAAGCATAGTGAATCTATCTTTAGGATTCAATTACATTAAAGAGCATACAATGCATGATCAATGTAAAATATGAAAACAAATAGAATCAAAGGCTCACAACTTAGACATTTTTTTCAATGACACAAAAAATATCAACAAAGGCACAGAACTCAATCTTCTTATTAATTTTCCAGTCCTATAAAAGGCATAGACACATGCACAATTATACAAATTTTCTAAATCAAGAAAATAGAACAAAGGCAAATGATATTACTGGCCACAACCATAAAGTCTAAAACTTCTTGATAATAATCTCTTGTAGAAAATTCTCTCTCCTTCTGATCATGATCTTTTTGGTGATCTCTACACCCATATTTATAGCATCAGAATAGCTTTAGATTGCCTGGACATTTCTAATCCAATGGATTAATTAAACTCTAACTAAACTAGAAGTGTTTAATAAAAGATATTCTTTAGATTTGAAACATTTAGTTACCCCTGCAAGTTCATTGGCTGAATTAGATACACGTAATGCTTTCCCACTATGAAATAGGTGAGTACACTTGGTGTGTTTCACTTACTCTACTTGAAAACCTTCTCATTATTCAAGAGGCATCAAAAAATGACACTTGGAAACTGCTTTGGCACTTATCAAAGACACAAGACACTTTCTACTTAACTTATACTCTTTACTGTGTCTTTGTTTGGGAGTGCTCTATCTTTGACATTTGTCATAGTCCACTGCTTTGAAACTTTAACATCTTATAGAAAATGGGACCCACAACACTTCTTGCTTCTTGAGCAACTTCAAAAAGGGAATAGGGACAGGTGGCACTTTCTATGTATCTTTAACCAGGGACACATGGAGGCTTCCACTTTCTTTAGAAGCTTTTAGACACTTTTTGAAAATCTTGTGAAAGGTGACATGTGGTGGTCTCTACTGAGATTTAGCTAGGGACACATGTTAGCTTCCACTACTTTTAGCTAGGGTGTAGAAATATTCGAGACTCATTTTAGATTCATACAGATGATGACACTTGGTAGAATCCTCTTACTTTAGAAATAAAACATGGGACCCACCATAGTCTTTATTCAATCAATGAAACAAAATGAAGAAACTGTGGATGTCGACACTTGGTAGCTTCCACTACTTTTAGCTAGGGGCACGTGGTAGCTTTCACTTTTTATATTGAAACCTTATGTAGTTTCCACTTGGTGCCTTTTTCTTGACCCTGAGAGAAGCTTATTTACAAAAGATTTCAAAACTCATAAGAAATTTGAAATGTGAATGCCAACACTTGTCACATTCCATTGGATTATAATGGGACACGTGGCACATTTCGTGTAACTTATAGAAATTATAAAATTTTTTCTAGCTGATGACACTTGGCAGCTTCTACTCAATTTTGATACCTAGATTAATTTTTGGCAAAAATGAAACTCATGCCCGCACTCTGTGTCAAAAAACTTCACCTGTGTCAAAAAACTTCACTGCCTTGAAATTGAAATGCGCAGGGACAAAACTTGGAGTGCACAACTGAAACTCAAAAAATGAAAATGTAGAGTTTTTACTCTATAGATAACATCTTCAAAGATACTTCTGGTTTTCTCTATGTATATATAGATGATATATTAATTTTTAGTAATTCTCTTTCTGATCATTACTCCCATCTTTTGAAATTCTCAGAGCTTGTAGAAAATGCAAGAATAGTTCTATCCAAAATAAAGCTTCAACTTTGTAAAATAGAATGTAATTTTCTTGGAATGATTTTCCAAGATTCAAAATTAAAAGTCTAGTCATATATCAAAGAAAAGTTTATCAGTTTCCCTAAAAAAATAGATAAACCAAGTCTTCAAGCATTTTTGGGATTGTTAAATTATTTGAATAGATTTTATCTAACTCTGGTGAAGATAGATTCATACTCCAAGAGATTATCCAAAAGAGAAAAGCAGTCTAATGGAACGATGAACATATATCTGCTACATAAAAGATAAAATCTAAAGTATCACTACTTCTAGAATTGCACATCCCAAAATTTGATCAGTTTCTGGTTTACACTGATGCCTCTGATACTGCATAGGGAGGAATGTTAGTTTGTAAATATGATAATAATGAGTTTGTTTATGAGTTTTACAGTGGAGTGTTTAGTATAGATGTCTTAAAATGGATCTCTTTTGATAAATATATTTATTCTATAAAGAAATCTCTAGAGAAATTCATGCTGAAGTTACTCCATCTACCACACTTTATTGTAAAAACTGACTGTACTAGATTTATGACCTTTAGAGAAAAATATCATGGTTGGAAAGATGGTCACAGTAAATATCTTAGGTGGCAAGCCTTTTTTAATCATTTTAATTTCTCTGTAGAACATATAAAAGGCACTAAAAATATTGTAGCAGATTGGCTCAGTAGAAATCCTCTTGTAATGATGATGCACTAGCCCTATCCTAGTTTTAACTTAACCAAAATTTACAACCAAGGGTTTGCTTCTTTGAATATTTTGGTTCAAGAACAAATTCTAAGAGAAGGATTGCATCCTCACTACACAATAATCTCATATGCTATAGGATCAGACCTACAAATGTCTTTCGTAGCTGTTATCCAAGTAGACCACTATAATAATACAGGTATAATCACCATTGAATGACTAAATAGTGAACTATTATTTCACCAGTTTATTAAACTTGTAAAACTTCCTCTATAGACCTGGTGGATTAAAATAAGGTCATCACATAATGAGTATCTTTACATATGGATTATAAGATATGGACCACATTGTATTCATGAAGAAGAAAATCATGACCAAGACATAGTAGTTCATACTATTATTCAGACATAGCTAGAATGGGAATATTATTTATATATCAATCCACATTGTCATACATGTGATACTAGACCCAAATAATGGTATCTTTCCAATACATTCTATCTAATATGTCTCTTTTGGCTGATTAGTGAAGATGATTAGTTAACATAAGCAAAAGCAATGTTGGACCCACTAAGCCAGACATCATCATGTAGCATGTCCAACAGTCTATCACTGTTGCTAACTTTTGTGTTGTAAAACATGATGAGATAGACACCACCTTGCCAAATATTCCAAATAGGACCTATTGATTTTCTATAAATAAGGCCTCTCTCCTAGCATTAATCATCGAATAAAACTCTTAGATATTTCATAAGTGTGTTATTAAGCTAAGCGTATGCTCTTCTCTTACCCTTTGAGGAACCTAAGGATCAAAAGTTTAGTTTAAATATTGTAATATTTGAGTGTAAGAATTAGTATTCAATAATATTGAAGCCATATCCATTTGGCCCTTGCCTCATATCATGGGTTTTCTATTCAACATCACTAGTACAAAAGGAGTGTCTATTGACGTAAAAAGTAGAAAATCAAGCAAACTATTCTAAAATATTTATAAAACTTGGTGGTTGGGAGCCACCTTGGTCCTCTCACTAATATTTACAAAAGAGATAGTAATATATACTAATATTAGTGAATTATAATCAAATTATAATCTAAAACTATTCTAATATATATATATATATATATATATATATAATGATATTAAGCTATAGTGAATTGGTTAAAAAAGGAAAAAAGGGAAGGGTGTGGCAGAAAGAAAATATACTACTGATATCTACATCAAACATCATGACAAGGTTTAAATTCTAACTGAACACACATTTAACCAATTTATAACATGAAATAGTATATGTCCAAATTTTACCATACACCAAATAAGTATTTAAGGATAGTATGAAGAAATACAAGTAAGAACTAGCTTTACTTTAAATATTTACTAATGCAATAAAATAACATATGCACATCCTTATGTAGAGAAAATAAAATGAAGGAAACCCAACATTCAACTAATCTAGCATTTGTACAAATTAAAATCTCTATATTAAATATGCAGGTCTAAAATTCTAAGAACCATTCAAATTTGAGATCCAAAATAGACAATATAGAGAGAAGCTAAATAATAATTCACACAAATAAGATGAGACAATCTTCTTAAAACTCTCTACTTGTATTAATTGCTTCAAATTTTACACTAGTTTGTGTCTCTCAAAAACTCCCTCCTTTACAAATGATAATGCTCCTTTTACAGACTTCAAGGAATCATGTTGGTTAGTTGTATCAACTTACAAGTGTATAAAATGTATAGGACAACTATCATTTCTATCAAGTTTCTAAAATACACTAGACTTTCTAAAATGGACCGACCTTAAGGCAAATGTGCTAATACCTACACATGCTTTTACAAAATGATATTCTATTTTCAAAATTTGTAATGCTTTCACTAAAGAGAATATTCCTAACTAACATGTGGACCATGTGTTGATGAATTATCTTGATCCTATTGAGTTAACCTCATTGCCTTTTGATGTTTTTCATCAACTAACTTCAAATTGACTATTGGATCAAGGATGAGTTCATCTTTTGGCTCAGTTATGTCATAAAAATGTCTATCATTCCTCTCTAAATCTTCCTTAATGCTCCTTACCTGAGCTATATTTTATTCTTTATTCAGTATCATATCCATGATCTTATTATTGTCACCTCTAGACCTACCTTAGATATTGCTCCTCAACTCTTGCATGACCAAAGTGGTCCTATGTTCTAACTCATCATCTATAATGATGCCTATGGAGTAGAGCTATATAGGCTTGGTAATCATGGTTCCCAAGAGTTATTTAATTCTATCCAATAGTTTTTATCATCCTTGATGAGTCTCTCTAAGAACTTGGACCATGCACTCAAAATATTGATTTTATCCATAACCAACCCTAGGATGGTGTTGAGATGAACAACGTTGATGGTCTTAAAACCAAAGATTTAATCATCTATCATGATCTTAATTAAATCCTTCATCTTGTCTTTGAAACTCTAACATTGGGTGATTAAGCCCTTGGCTACTGTATCATGTTATTTTAGTGTACTCTATCTTGTCCTTATTAACTTTAGAGATACAAACATGCCATGAAATGATCCCTCAAGCATTTCAATCAATTCCTTAGGAATAGACAAAATATCTTGTTTATCCATATTTTCCTTATGCCTCTATAGGTTCTCTATTTGTTGTTTCATGCCCTTGATGTTAGTTTGTAGCTGGTAACTTTGAGCCTGGGCAACCTCAAGTATATCCTCTTAAAAAATAGGGTTTCCACTTAGTCTTTAGACTCCAATTGGAGTCAAGCCAATAAATAGATCCATTTTTTGAAAACTAAATTCTTCTCCACCCACCATAGGTTTCTTTATTGTTACTCTTTCCAATCCAATAGTGCTTGGGTCAAATTAGACACTTACTAAAGAGTGTGTTATTTTAAAAGGCTTTAAGGCTTCCATTTGGGTACTACTTGAGCATCTAAGAGTAGCTACTTTTATTTCCTTCTCTTCCTTCTCATCTCTACAATCCATGGTTTGAGTTCCTCATGAACATGGATGTTAATAGACTTTCTAATTGCCCATTGATGATACAGAGTTGGTATCTTTTGTAGATTGACATATATGAACCACTCTAGAATGGTTGGTCCATGAAGAAGGTTCTCATCACTAAAAAAATTATCTCACTCAAAGGCTGAGTGAAGGTTAATTTTGACCTCTTGCTTCTTGCAGGAACTAAGGCTAGCTCAACCTTCCTCTTTTATGGGAATCCACTGGCACTAAGTCCAAATCTATCCCTTTCCCCTTTTCCTTTTTTGATTATTCATCTTAATTTTGAGGCTCCCTCTCTTTCACCTCTTCCTCATATGATTTGTAATCACTATCTAGTGCCTCCAAGGCATCTTCCAATGTTTCCCCAGGATCCAATGCAATCATGTCAATGTATTCAATTGGACACTCTACATTTTTATGTTGGGAAAAATATTATGCCCCTTGACCAAGTCTTTATTCAAGTATCTATTTTCCTAACCCTTATGTAACTTATTCCTATAGATGTTCTAAAAGAGGCCTAGAGGATGGTCTAGGTAAAAAATGATATTGCAGAGGCTTCATCTATCATATTTCACCATTTGGCTTCTCATCTTTCCTCAATCTAGTTCTGAGCTTGATATTTTGCTTCTTTAATATGGCCAGTACTTCTATGAATTAAGATGTTTGAATTTACATTATATCATGGACACCGATATGATTTGCATATTCCATGTTAATCTATTTGGATTTCAAATGCTTCACAACATTATCCTGAGGATCCCACTATCTTAATTCATCAAGCTATAAATTGAATGAGTCTCTATGTTTAGAGATGGTGTCTACATTATCCCAATTTTGCAACATAGTTTTAATTATATTCAAAGGGAATGTATGGAGTAGCCCATTCCTTTTACCTTTGTATATACCATAAATACCATGGAACACTTGGTATTCTATCTCTTATTCAACCAACTTGATGGGTAAATAGACTGGTAGTTTAAGTGGCTGACATAAGGTTTCTTCTATGTTGATTACAATGTAGTCAAGATATAAGTAAATGTCACCAATAATTTCCACATACTTCTTGATTAAAGGAATAAACCTTATCATAGGTGGCCCTATAATATCTTCTACCAAATTTGGGTACACATAGTCATAAATGAATTATATGTGGTCCCTATACTTGAATATATGCACTTAGGAATAGTAATGGGAGACTCTTTGCCTTCCATCAGGTGACCAATTTTTTATGTTAACAATTTGGGTAGTGGCCAATAGTACATCCAAAAGATAAGATAAAAAAAATAAGTGATTGATAGATAATCCTCTTCTTTATGGTAGAAAATTGTTTCTTTAGTAAAATATTGATCATTTCTCCTATATGAGGAGTGATTCCCTTTTCAACTAGGAAATATATATAAGGGACCCCAATTTTGTTGACATAAGTGATGTAAGGGGACCCAGACAGTCTGTTTAGCAAAGTCATAATCATTATAATTCCTATCTTGAATTTGGTGATTAGGATCTTTCCAATAGGGTCTTGGAACACATGGGTTCTTGAATATAGCCATGGGGCAAGGGTAGTTTTTAGGTCAATTTTGTTTGACCATTCCCTAATTATGGGAAAATCTACCTAAGGGATGGGAATTTCATAATAAATTTTGAATTTAATGGGGGAAATGCAAGCAAGCTTTTAAAAACTAAGTTCATGTACTATCATGTCTTGGTTAACTACAATCCTTAAAGATAGGAAAAATAACATCGATATAATGAAGTACCTTTGGTTTCAGAGCTTCATGTTGAAGATTTCTCATTTATATGGTGACCATGTCATAGTATCTCTAGTAGACTGTATCATTATTTTAATATTCTTTGGTGATTGCTTTCAACTCTTTAATGGCCCAAAAAATCTTGGATCATTTATTATCCCTAGTGTTTAATGCTACAACATCAAATTCAGTGTCCTATAAGACCCTTCCTTCTATGTCTAAATTCAAATATAGCTTTGTGTCCTCCCTAGTTTATTGTTTTTGTGATACCATGATCATGATATTTATAAATTTATCACTAGTGGTCTAAGAATTACTTATGTATCAATTTATACTTGTTCAAGTGACAATTGAGCTTTCTCTAGTTTGATTGTGATCAAATTAGGGCTTCTACAAATGCTAGGGATTTTTGTATGTCTTTTTGAGATGTTAATCATGATATTTGTTGGAAATCAAGAGATTTCATGCCTTATAATTTATTAGGACTTTTGAATTTATAGCTTTACTTTTTCCAAGCTAACAAAATCTTTAGTTTTGTCCTTTTCTGCTTAGGTGGTGTTTATGTGGTAGCCAATTAGCTATTTCAAAACATTTTATTCATAAATGCTTTAAAAATTGACTTTTGCCTTTTAAAATTTTTATTTGATCTAAATCCATTGGATCATACTGTTCAGATCAGTGTGAGTTGTTGATCCCAATCCTGTAAGTTTCATGCCATTGGCTATCCTTTGTACTGGGACCTATGGTTGTGCCACTCAGTAATCCCATGGGCCTTCTGAGCTATAAATATTTATGATTCTTGTAGTGAATGCATTTATGCCATGTGGTGGTCCCATATGCCTTATAGGCTTATATTGAATATTTTATTATGATCTCACTCCATCTGATCATGTTTCCTTGATTAGACATGATCAGTTGATCCTAATAAGGTGTACAAACTTCAAGTTAGCATGGGATCATGTAAAGAACTTAGGTTAAATAATTTAGTCTAAGGATTTATTTTATGTTAATAAACACAAAATAATCCCAAGGCAAAAGTATTTAGGTTATGTTTAGACCAAAATAAAAGGGACACCATCAAACGATATGAGATATAACTATAAGTCTTTATCCTAAGTTTCTATTGTATTAATGAATACAATCAAAACCTTAAGATAGAGAATTAGGTTAAGTGTATATTTTTAAACATTTAGACCATGATAAATGAAATGAGTCCAAGAGGGGGATCTTAAGACATAAAGGGACCAAGCCTAGGGTTCTTATGTTAAGGTTTGTTCATGTTGAAAAACATGATTGAACCTTAGGATAAGAATTTAGGCTAAGCCCCTAGCATTCATAATTGATCTTATGCAAATCTAAACCTAGTTAGAAATGTCCTTAAAGTCAAAGCATGGCCTTTAATAAATCTAAGGTGAAAGATTGATTTTAACATTGAAGTGCATGATTATTTTCCAAATAAGACCCCATTAACCTTGCAAAGGCAAACAACATGCTCACTTTTTTAAGTGGGATTGGTTGATGAGATTAAATTTTGATGACCTCACGGACATCAAATGATGAGTGAAAGAACATAAAAATTAAGTTTTAGTAATGTATCATCAGGGCTTAAATTTAATGGCCTCACATACATCAATGACAACATCATGGATGTCAAATGATGGGCATGAGAACATCAAATTTAATTTCTAGAAATGTATCACTGAGGTTTTATTTTTATGTCTTCATGGATGTTAATGATAGCCTCATGTATGTCAAATGATGGGCATGAGAATGTAAAATTTGAGCTCTAGTAATGTATCATTGGGGCTTAAATTTTATGACTTCACAAACATCAAATGATGAGCATGAGAACATCAAATTTAAGTCATATGAGACACAATAGGCCCCATAGAAATTTTGATTTATTATGCATCATTTGATCAGCTTCATCCAAGCAAGCATGGACCATTAATCATGATTTGAGCAATAGGCTATGATTCATTCTTTCAATCACAAATGGATAAAGTAATCTTGGGACCACATAAAATTTAGACTAAGATTATGGATTAATGTTTTATTTGCATTAATAAATATGAATAGGACTTAGGATTAAAGTCTATAAACTAAGTTGTAATATAGTAAAGCATGGGCCGTTTGAATAATTAAAAGGACTTAACATAAATTTTATCCTAAGGTTTTATTGTATTAATAAATATCACTAAAAACTTAAGGTAAAACTTAAGCGAAGATATCATTAAAATAATGAGTGTCTTTTAGTCTTCGATCTTGGTCTCATGCTATCCAATCTTTGACCTCTTCTCAAATATGGGTTATTGATCATGATCTAAGAGACTAAGTAGGATTGGTTTATGGGACAAAGCTTTGGACTCATCAATTCCATCTCGCACCATCTGATTGTTTCCACCCAAATGTATCTGGGTCATAGATCCTATAGAGAAGCACATACCTTAAGTTAAGGCTTAGGGAAAATAATACTTATGATAAATTCTTGGGACTAAGGTCTCATTCATGTTAATAAATGTGAATGAGGCCTTAGAACTAAGACATTATTTTAATCTTTTGTAAATAAATTTGGACCAAGCTAGGAGCTTAATAAAAAGGACCCTGCAGTATTAAGGTTAGACCATGTTAAAATAAAAGGGGACAAAAGAGCTCAGGACATAAAGGGGACCAAGCTTATAATTTTTAGGTTAAGTTTTGGTCATGTTTAAAAACATGACCAAGCCTTCATAAAAATAAATTAGGCTTAAGTCTATAGCATATTAAAAATATTCCCACATAAATTGTTCCTACCAATTTTTGAATTTGGTCTAAAAGAATCTTGTGTTAGGGTTTCTAAACAAGGGTTTTACAAAGCTTGAATATGGATTACACTTGACTTTTAATATACCAAAGGCTAGTATCAAGTCAAATTGAGATAAATCCATTAATAATATTAAACCTAGGTATGATCCCATCAAGGAGACATCCATTAAACTTGTGATCTAAAACATAGAGATCCATTTTTATCAACATTAGGGAAAGCTAAAGCAAAACCCTAAACAAAGACAACCAATCAAACAATGGGGTGGATTATCTTCAAATGCATATAATATGTACAACATGTTAATGACATTTAGATCAAGTGATTTTTTAGTTTCAAGGTATAGATTACATAATTTAACACATGGGTCCCTAATTTTCATAAATAGGGGGTATGTTACCCTAAAAAAATGGTGAATTTTGAGGGAAACATAGAAATATGTTATAATTTAGATATTTTGGTTTAGAAAAATAAATATATTACCTAATCCACTTGATTAGTGCCATCATCAAAATTAGTTTATGGTTAAACAAACCTTTCACCTAGAAGATTAGGGTCAAAAATCAAAAGCTAGCCATGTTATGTGTGTTATTTAATTACACTTACTATTTTGAATGGATTTTATGGGAAAAATTCTAGGTTTCATGCCTTTAATCGTTAACACTAATTCACATCATGTTTGTATATACATTAAGAACCATGCTTTAGCTTAGGAAAGGTTTGGACATTCCTCTACTATTTACCAAGTGTCCATAGCCCTGATAGAGATGCCTTTGGATACAATAAAGACCTTGTTACACTACCATCCAGGTGTCCATAGCCCTAGTGGAGGTCACCAGAATCACATTTTTTTGGAAATATTTTGATTTTGCAATAATCTCCTATTTTTGTATTTTTTAGACCATTTAGGCTTTATAACAAAGGTTGTGAACTAGGTTAGCCAAGTTTAGGGATTTGGTAAAGTGTTTTATTCTCACATTATCACCTACTATTTCAACCTTTATCCCAGGCAAGGATGTTTGTTAAGTGCAAACATGACTATGTTCTAATAATTTAATCTTTCATCCCATATGTGCAATTCTTCTTAAAACCAAGATTAGATCAAAACAATGTTTGAATTCTAATGAAAGAGTTAACATATCCACTTAGTATTTACTATTTTTTTTAAATCATAACAATAGGCTCATACTTTATATCCATGGTCAACATTTACTCAAGATACATACCTACATTTCTAAACTTGTGGAGTTTTTTAACTTTTTTGAATAAACTCTGCACTGAGGGCTGACCAAAAGACTTATTAGAAGCAAGGGACAAAATAAATAAATCAAAAACATAAATATAAATCAAATAAGAATAAATCAAATAAATATGCACAAACATATGTACAAACAAAGGATAGGAAAGAAACAATATAAGGAAACTAAACTAGCCTACCTACACTAACTCTAACTAGTCTTATAAATTTACTCCATAAAGATCCTAGGATGAGGAGAAAAAAATTAATTCTTGAGACACTTCTCATTGGTGGGAAAAGTTAATTTATCTCCTTATAAATCTTTTATCTTAAAGTCATTATTCCCAAGTGTCTAGATAATTTGATAGGGGCCTATCCATAGAGGTGTAAACTTTCCATGTTTTCCCTTAAGCTCAAATGCCTTGTCCCAAAGAAGAACTAAGTCTCCTTATCTAAACATTTTTATATTTTATATCTTATCAAACCACCTATTCATTGTGTTTTGGTGTCTTCTAAAATTATAAAAAGTTTTTTCTCATGTATCTTCCATTTGAATAATGTCCAGTAGTTTTGAATTTACAATTTCATGATCTTATTCCATATATTATTGCATGAACTTATATGTAGGTAACTTGAGGTTGATAAGGACTATGGTCTCTTGGAAATAAACAACAACAATGTTTATTCTTTTAGGTCCTTCTTGATTCTAATTTTGTCTAACCAAAGGGCATATATGGTTAGCTTATGCCATGTTCTTGGTTTATTTATCATAAATTTATTTACTACTTTCATCAAGTTCTTATTAGTAGATTCATATACTCCATTACCTTGAGAGTAATGATTGGATAAGAACTTGAGAATAATACTATTATCTAATGTCCATTATATCATTTCAATGGATATGAAGGTAGATCCATTGTCACATACTAGAGAGATCAGAGTTCCAAACTTGGTGGATATGTTTTCTTCTAAAAAACTAATCACTTATTTAGTTCTACACTACTTGGTAGCTACTGCTTTAGTCCACCTCATGAAATAATAAATGGTAGTTAGAATTTACTTTTGACCTTCTGATGAGTTGTAGTTGATCACCCCTACAAAGTTTAACCCCCACTATGCAAATGGTTTATCAACCATTACTGGTTGCAATGACATTATTGATTTTGGCTCATTTGTGCTAAATATTTGGCATGAGTGATATTTACTCACATGCTTGTGATAATTCTTGAACATGGTGGCCCAATAATAGTGAACCATTAAATTTTTTTGATCTATTGTTCTACTATATGGATGCCCACTTCCCATCCTATCATGAAATGTGCTTATTATCTTAGCAACTTCTTCCTTTTAAATGCATCTTAGGTAGACACCTTCAAAGTTATTTCAATATATCACTCCATTATTGATCAAGGAATTGGTTGCATTGAGTTAAATTATCTTCTTTAATCCTTGGTGATACCTTTCAGACAAGTACCATTGATCAGTAGATAGACAATTGGATCATACCAATCATTGGACTAAAAAAATTCTTGTTCAACTACATGATACTAAGCTTAGGGTAAGCATTGGAAATCATTTGAATTAGACCTTGGCACCTTACCAATTATTTAGTCTTGAGTTCAATGTCATGTTCTTATATGACATACATCCACTTACCTCTCCTTTCTCTTAGCTCATTATGACTTAGCATGAGATTTATAGTAGGGTCAGGTAGGATGGCATGCACTTTATTCCTAAGAATGTAGTGCCTAAATTTTTTGACTACCTTTACTAGTGCACATGCTTTTTTATCAATCAAAGAATAACTTAACTTAGCATTCTTAAATTTGATGCTCATGAAAGCAATTGGATGGTCACATCCATCAATTTTTTGAGTTAAAACTATGGTAATAGTATGATCAAAAGCAAAGAAGTAAAGGTAAAAATCTTTGGAGAAATTTAGAACTATCAGGACTGGAGTTTGAGTAATGACCTCCTTGATGTCCTTAAAGGCTTTCTTATTTCCCTCATTCCAAGTGATTTTGGCATCGTTTTTAGCATATCATTCAATGGTTTGACAATTTATATAAAAATAGAAATAAACTTCCTTACAAAGTTAATTTTTCCAAAGAATTATTTTAGTTCTTTCCTATTGTTAGGAGGCTATATTTTTGATATATCATCTACACTATCTGGATCTATAGATATTTTGTCCTTTGTGATAACATGGCCTATTAGCTTTCCCTCAATAACACAAAAAATGCTCTTATTTGGGTTAAGGTAAATCCCATACCTTTTGCACCTTTACAAAACCTATTGTAAATGCATGATGTGATCATTCCTATTTTTAGAAAAAATAGTCATATCATCCATGTATATAATGATGAATTTACCTACCAATCCATAGAAAGCATGATCCATGGCCCTTTGGAACATTTCTCCTATATTGAGTAATCTGAATGGTATCCTCCTTTATGAAAATGTGCCCCATTTAGAAGTGAAATTAGTCTTTATCTTATCTTCTTGGTTAACTAATACCTAGTTATACCTTGAAAATCCATCCAAAAAGGACATCATAGTAGAACTAGAAACACTTTGTATAACTTGGTCAAAAGAAGGTAAAGGATAGTTGTATTTTTCATATTACTTAATAAGGTTCCTAAAATCAATGAAAATTCTTATTTCACCATTATTTTTTATGATTTTGACAAAATTGGCAACCCAGGTAGAATATCTAATGGGAAATACAATCCTTGTATCTAACAACTTTTTAACCTCTTTGAAAATCATCGATTCTAAAATAGGGTTAACAAGCCTCTACTTTTATCTAAAAGGTTTGTAGTCTTTCTTCAAGGTTATGATATGAATGATGAATTTTTATATCAAAAATATTGACGTCATTATAAGACCATGTTATTATGTCCTTATAGTTGGCTATCAAGTCTTTGGATTTCTTATATTCAATGCTTATACATGTTATGCCAATGTTAACTAGTTGAGGTTGATCTTGAGGTCCAAGATCAACTGCCTTGTAATCCTTCCCACTTGCTTTGGGAATCTTAGTGCTCTCAACCAGCTTATACTAGTTAAATAACCTATCCAAGGCAATCATTCCTTTTGGAATTTTGTTGTCATTTAGCTGAATGAATTTACCATCAAATATGCTATCTTCTTCAAGAGTATTCTCATTGGCCTCATCTTTAACTTGTGCCTCAAATACTCTTAAATTAGTCATGAAATATAGGATTTGTTGAACATCATTTAAAACCTACATATGGTTTACATTATTATGAATAGAAGGCATGGAACCAGCTCAATGCTAAAGTTATGAGAGTCATGGCTTGATATAATATTGGTGGTAGTTGAGTCAAGCTCATCAACAACCTAGTTCTAGTCACTAGGGATAGAAACAATGTTAAATGCATCAAAAGACTCCAACAAATCCTAGACTCTAAAATTGTATCTCTTTAGGTATGAAAATTTGCACGAATATCTACTCCTTACCTAAATGACTACTAGTTTTGAGTCACCATGAACTAGTAGTTATTTTAATTTATACTTGATGGAAAATTTCAAACCTAAGATCAGTCATTAATACTCTACAAGGTTATTGGTACATGGAGATTTAAGTATATAGGAAGCATGATATATCTTACCAATAGAGTTGGTCAAGAGAACTCCTACTTCAAACCTAGACTTAAATCTAGACCCATAAAATTTTAGTTTCAAAAATCCAAGGAAAATATGAGAAGATTTAAAATTACTTACCTTATCAGTTTCAAGGGTGAAGACTCCCAAAGTAGAGACAAATATGTTCACCTTTTCATTCATATCATTGTATTCCATGATCATATGTTTCATCCTTGGTTTTCTTTTGATTCTAATTTGATTTGGGACTCCTTTCATGGTACCCATAAATTTGATCAATTAGTGGACATGTATCCACTCAGGGCCTTGTTCCATTCCCTACTTAATAGTAACCCATAGGCATCAGGATTGTCAATAACTTGGATATCAATAAATTGCTAGACTCTAGGCTCAAAATCAAGTTGCATATGAAAATTTAATAATTCCCAGACTACCTTGACTCTAGACTTATGCAACTAAGTGACAACTTCATTAGATTTGATGGGGGTCAAACCAAGTTATTTACAAATACCTATTGGCATAATGTGGATGCACCAGAATCTAAAAAAAAACCTATTTAGATTCTTACCAAACATTTTGATAGTAAGCAAAAAGGTGGGGACTCTATCTTAGCCTTATACATAAAAACATTAACATTATCATTTTTGGATGCTTGTTAGGCTTCTTTGATAAAGATTATAGAAATAGGTCCATTTTCTCAATGATCTATGTCAATTCATGCAACATGATATTAGCATTTATTTTCTTCATGTCCTCCATAATATTATACCTAGTTTTATGTAAAGGAATAAATGCATCAGTACTTTTTTTAGAAGTACTTCCCTTTGGAGGCTCTCGGTTATTATCTAATGTAGTGTATGGAGAGTTTCAAATTTTTTTGGAGGTGTTGAGGTAGTCTAAGGTTACCTCTTCTCTATGGATATGCCTTCTTTAGGAATTGTTGAAAGGCATGTACTTCTTTAGGAACATCATCAAGTTCATTATCTTCTCAGAAAGGGAAGTCAAACATCTCCACCATGAAGGCTTGATCAACAAATTTAGATCTTGATGTACCTACACCATTATCCTTGTTAGGAACTACTTCAAACATGTCTAATTATTCCTCAAAAGTTTCAAAAGCTTTGTATAATTTAATGAAGTCCATTTCACCATGCTTAGAAGTAAAATGAACTCTATAGTAATTAGTTAATGCAACATTAATAAGATTAATGTTCATGTTCTTCTTATCAGTAAATGATTTGTTTTTCTTATTATTATGGAAACTATCATTTTAAAATCTATTATTGAGTTTTTTAAATATTTGAAATGAGAAGTTCTTACTTGAGCTTTTTCCTTTTTGACTAATCTACTTTTGCAACTAAATAAAATTAGTGCTTAGTTTTTATACCATCTCTAATATAGAGTCATTCTTAATCTTAGGAGTTTTTGAATTATGAACTTAATTATTATTAGAACCATTGGTTGGCACCAAGTCCTTTTGATAATTTGAATTAAACCCAATTGTAGGATGGTTTAAGAATCTTATGTTCTAGTTAGGAGTAGCATGGCTCAAGGTGATTGGTTCAACGATGGTATTTGACTCAAAGCAAGCACATTATGATTGTTTTTAGGAAAGATATTCAAGTTAGGCATATGTGGATTGATGTTTGGAATAGAATAAGCCATTTTCCCCTAATGTTGCATTGAAAATTAGCAATTACTGCTTTTATATAGGCTTTGGCTAAGGTGGTTATGACTAGAAGAGATATCTTTAGGAACACATAAGTTATAGGGTCTACTACATCCTTATATATTTTTAAAGCCAAAACATCATTAGGTTTATATGGATCTATGGTCTAGCTATGTATCTTTTGAAACCTAGCATTAAATTCTCTTATAGACTCACTATCATCTCTTATGTTGGTTCTAAATTGTTGGTACAAGACACAAGGACTAATGATCTTGCCAAATTGGTTAATGAAAACATCATTAAAATGATCCTAGTTGACAATGTAATTGTCAAGAAAATTAATAAATCATTCATATAAAGCATCCCTAAAATTAAAAGGAAATAGCCTACATTCTACATCTTTATGGCTGACATTTAATAATCTTAATGCAACTTTGAATGATTTGATGTGTTCTTATACAATTATGACACCATTTAGACTAAATATTGGTAAATATTTCTTAAGATGTGGGGGAGATCATGTACTACACTTGGTATGTTGATGGATGAACCCCCTACCCAGGCCATACCTTGATGAAGGTTAAATGCAGGAGTATCTTTAAGTGGTGAAGTTGGAAAAGACTTCAAATGTCTATGTTTACCTTTTTCTCACCTACCTCTTCTATGGATTTCTATTTCAAGTAGAGGTTCCCTTGTTTCTAAATGTGACCTTTTTCTAATTCTAGATAATTTTAGCTTGAGAACTTTGAATTATTTTTGGAATATGATGTTCCAAATCAATTTTTACAAATAAAAAAGATTAAACTTACACATTAAGTAAATTTTTGAAAGATTCATGTAAATAAAAATAAAGGACTAAGATTTTCAACTAAAATAGCTCAAATATATGTCGAAATACATAAATGTGAATGATATTTACAACTCTAAGCTTAAATGAGATCAAATTTGTAAAAGATCTATGAATATTTAACCAAAATAGCTATTACTAACCTCAAACCTATTGAATTGACAAAGTTAAAGCCATCATTACCATAATCAACTGTATACTTTCAAATAACATTGATATTTGACTAAAGGAAGCACAAATATGGGTCTAAAACCATGAAGATCACCAACCTTTACAACATTATGGTAAAATAAGTACAATAATGCAAAGAATAGAATTATCTTTGATCAAAATACACTAAAACCAACAAAGATCCTATAACTTCACAAAGATTTGTTGGGCCCTCCTTATAACACTAGTGGAGCTCTACTTGTTGATGCCTCTAAGTGTATCATATAATATCTTAGTGTTTAAATAACACTTCTCATTTTAGAACTCAAAGAATTCATAGTAGGAGTAGCAGGTTGTGGGTTACCTGTGATGAAATAGTGGTAAAGCAAGCAAATGATTTCATAATATTTATAAAACTTGGTGGTTGGGAGCCACATTGGTCATATTAACAATATTTAACAAATATGTAGTAATCTATACTAATATTAGTGAATTGTGATTAAATGCTAATATAAAAACTATTCTAAATTAATATTTATAATGATAATAAGCTATAGTGATTTGGTTAGAAAAAGGAGAAAAAGGAGAAAAAGGGAAGGGTAGGGAAGAAGGAAAATATGATGCTGAAAGCTATCTCAAACATCATAACAAGGTTTAAATTCCAACTAAACACACATTTAACCAAGGTATAGCATGAAATATCATACACCTAAATCTTACCACACACTAGGTAAGTATATAAGGATAGTGTTTTATTGAATTTGGGAAACTATAAGTTTAATTTTCTAAATAGTAAAGGGGTTCGGATTAAGGGGAAAATCAATAAATAAATATGCCTTAATTAACCTATTTATTTAATGAATCTAGAAGTGATTAATTGATTTATAAAAATAGCAAACAAGGGGATAGAGAGTAAAACTTAGTTGATTTTGGGCTAAGATGGAGGAGACAGAGGCTAAAAGTTACTAACCTAGCTAGGTAGACTATCAAAAATAGGATCCAAAAGTCTATTCTCTACCTAGATAGGAGCATTAAAAATGGGACACCTAGAGATCTAGCACTATAGTCTAATTTTTGGCATTGTAGTCCTTGTTACCTAAGCTTTCTAAGCTTTTTGGGTTTTGTTTATCTACTCTAGGAGACCTTGTACCTGAAATATTGAGTCTTTATTGATCATGAAACTCTATGTGCAATTGATTTTGTATTCAAGAACCCTATTTCCTCTTCATGCTTGATAGCTGATCTTGAATCCAACTGGAAAAAGGGGTTAGTGTGTAATATGCACTAAACATGTGATCACACCTCATGTGTGGCACACTACCTACATACCAATACTCTGAAGAGGGATCGAGGCCAATGTAGCTCTCCCAATTTGAATGTGTATGGTGAAATTTTATGTATGTAATGCAAGTTTACACAAATTTTAGAAATCTTGAGATGACTCTAACTACTACGGGAGCTTGGATAGTCTATAAATAATAGTGGTTGGTTGTGTGTAGAGAATATGAAGATTTGCTTGATTATGATTTAGTATATTTCTAGCTTGTGCCTTTTGAATGATTTTCAACCCTTATAAATGACCTTTGAATGGGATTTTATAGGGAAACTAGTGATCTTAGATTAGATGAACTCATATTAGGCCAACAAGGGAAAAGATAAGGATTCAAGAAAATCTGACCATTTGATGATATTATGGACTTGCATAATAACACTTAAAAGTGGACACCATGGGTCTCAGTTCTATAGTGCAATTTATGACATTGTTATCTATGGGGAAAATGACCTTAGGGGATATATCTGTGCCTGGGAGAGGAGTTTAAGATAGTAGGGGTTGAATCTAGAAGGCTTTAGATGATTGGGAAATAGTGAAAACATGCCTAAGTAGGTTATGTAAGAGATTAGGAAAAACCTATGGTTTTGGTGTCACAAGTCATGCTCAAGTTGTACATATTACATTTTAGTATGATTAAAAATAGTATGAAGAAATATAAGTAAAAACTAGCTTTACTTTAAATATTTTCTACTATAGTCAAATAACATATGCACATCCTTATGCAGAGCAAATAAAATGAAGTAAACCTAAAAACATTCAACTAATCTAGCATTTTCATAAATTAACAAACCTATATTAAAGATGCACGTCCAAAATTCTTTAAAACCATTCAAATTTGAGATCCATAATAGACAATTGAGAGAGAAGCTAAATAATAATTCACACAAACAAGATAAGACAATCTTCTCAAAATTCTTTGCTTCTATTAATTGCTTCAAAGTTTACACTAGTTTTTGTATATCAAGAACTCCCTCCTTTAAAAATGACAATGCTCCTTTTATATAATTCAAGGAAGCATGTTGACCAGTTACATCAAATTAAAAATATATAAAATTTAAAGGATAGTTGTCCTTTCTATCAAGTTTCTAAGATACACTAGACTTTCTAAAATAGACTGACCTTTAGGAAAATGTGCTAATAGTTGCACATGCCTTTATAAAAGAATATTCCATTTTCAAAATTTATAATTCTTCCACTAAATGTAATATTCATAACTAATAGGTGGACCCTATGCTAATGAAGTATATTGATCTTGTTGAAATAACCTCATTGCCTTTTGATGTTGTTCATCAACTAACTTCAAATTAATAACTAGCTCAAGGAAGAGCTCATCCTCTTGTTCATATAGGTCATTAAGATCTCTATCATTCCTCTCTAAATCCTCCTTAATACTCCTCACCTTAGATATCTTTTCTTTTACAATCAAGAACATATCAATGATCTTACTATTGTCACCTCTAAACTTGCCTTAGCTATTTCGCCTCACCTCTTGCATGACCAAAGTGGTCATGTGTTTGAACTCATCATAAAAAATGATGCCTATGTAGCTAAGATTTGTAAACTTGTAAATAATGGTCCTCAAGATTCATTCAATTCTATCCTTGGAACTTTACCATTGATTGATTAATTTCTTGGCTAATGTATCCTATTGGTTCAGTGCATTTTATCTTGTCCTGATTGACTTTAGAGATCCAAACATACCATGAAATGATCCCTCAAAAATTTAAATCATTACATTAGTAATATAAAAAATAGATTATTTCTCTATATTTTCTTTCTACTATGCAATTCCCCTATTTTTTATTTCATGTCATTGATGCCAGTTTGTAGCTAGGCACTTTGAGCCTAGTCAAACTCAAATATATCCTCTTCAAAAATAAGGTGCTCACCCAGTATTTGACCTCCAACTAGAGTCAAGAAAACAAATGTATCCACCTTATAAAAATTAAACTCTTCTCCACCCACCATATCTTTTTTTATTATTACTATTTCCAATCCAACAGTGGTTGGGTCAAATTGGACACTTATTGAAGAGTGTGTTATTTTTGGAGGCTTTGGGGCTTCCATTTGGGTGCTACGTAAAGATATAGGATTAGTCACTTATGTTTCCTTCTCTTCCTTCTAAATATATACAATCCATGGTTTTATCTTTGTATAAACATGAATGGTAATAGACTTTATAATTCCCCATTGATGGTGTAGAGTTGGGATCTTTTCCAGCTTTCAATATATGAACCACTCTTGAAATTTTGGTCCATGAATAGGTTTATCATCATTTAACATGTTAACCTCATTTAAATCATGATAAAGTGTTAATTTTAGCCTCTTAGTTCTTGTAAGAACCAAGGCTATCTTAGCCTTCATCTTTCATAGAGAAGCCACCAGGACTAAGTCATAAGCTATCCCTATCCCCTTTCATTTTTTTATTGCTTCATAGTGAGTTTAAGGCTCTCTCTCCTTTAGCTCTTCCTCATATAATTTTTAATAACTATTTATTGCCTCTAAGGTATATTCCAATGTTTCCCTAATATCTAATGCAATCATTTCAATGTATTCAATTGGAGACTCTAGCTTTTCCTATTGGTCAGAAGATGATGCCCCTTCACTAGGATTTCTTTAAGTCTCTCTTTTCCCAACCCTTGTACAACTTATGCATATAGATAGTATATAGGAGGCATATAATATGGTTTAATTATAAAATGATATTGCATAGGCCCCATCTACCATAGTTCACTAGTTGGCTTCTCATCTCTCATTAATCTATCCTCAAGCTTGATATTGTGTTTGTTTAATACTTCTATGAATGAAGATTCTTAGATGTACATTATAGCATGGAAATTGATCTAATGTTAATATTTCATGTTAATCTCTTTGGCTTTCAAATGCTTCACAGCATTATCCTAGGGGTCCCATTGTCTTAATCCATCAATCTATAAATTGAATAAGTATATGCCTAGAGATGGTGTCTACATTGTCCCAATTCTAAAACATAGTTCTACTAATAGTCAAATGGAAAGGATGGAGTATCCCCTTCCTTTTACCTTTGCACAAAACATCAATACCATGTAATAATTGGTATTATATCTCCTATTCAACAAGATTAGTCGGTACATAGATTGGTAATTTAAGTGGTTTACATAAGGTTCCTTTAATCTTGATTATAGTGTAGTTAGGATATAACCAAAGCTCCCCAATAATTTACACATAATTATTTATTAAAGGAATAACCCTCATCATAGGTATCCCTATAATATCTTCTACCAAATTTGGGTACACATAGTCATAGATGAATTGTATGTGGTCCCTATACTTGAATATATGTAGTTTGGAATAGTAATGCAAGATTTTTTGCCTTCCATCAGGTGACCAATATTTTATGTTAGGGATTTGGGTAGTGGCCAATAGGGCATAAAAAATATTAGACTTCATAAAGAAGTGATTGATAGTCTTCTTCTTTATGGGAGATAATTGTAACTTTAGGCGAATACTGATCATTTCTCCTATAGGATGAATGAGTCCCTTTTCAACCATGATATTTATATAACAGACCCAAATTTTGTTGACATAAGTGGTGGAGGGAGACCTAGATAGTCTATTTAGTAAATTCATAATCATTATAATTCCTACCTTAAATTAGGTGATTTGGATATTTCCAGTGGGTTCTTGGATCATATGGGTTCTTGAATACAACCATGGGGCAAGGGTGGTTTTCATGTCATTTTTACTAGACCATTCCCTAAATGTGGGAAAATCTACCTAAGGTATGGGAAGTTTGTAGTAACTTTCAAATTTAATGGGCGAAATGTAAGCAACATTTTTAAAACTATGTTCATGCACTATCATGTCTTGGTCAATTATACAATCCTTAAAGATAGGAACAATACCATTGATAAAATGATGTACCTTTGGCTTTGTAGCTATATGGTGAAGATTGGTCATATGGATGATGATCATGTCTTAATTTCTCTATAATATTGTATCATTATTTTCATCTTCTTTGGTGATTGCTTATAACTCCTCAATGGCCCATAAAAGCTTAGACCAGTTATTATACATGGTGTTCAATGCTACAACATCAAATTTAGTGTCCTTAAAGACCCTTCCTTCTATGTCTAAAGTTAAAGATATCTTTGTGTCATCCCTTTTTTAGTTTTCATGCTTCCATGATCATGATATTTATAAATTGCTCACTAGTGGTCTAGAAATTGCTTCTAGATCAAGTTGTACTTGTTTAGGTGATAATTGAGTTTTCTTTCATTTGACTATGAATAAATTGGGATCAAATTAGGGCTTCTATAGATGCTAAGGTTTTTTGCAAGTCTTTTCAATATTTTAATGACAATGGTAGTTTGCACTCAATAAATTTCATGCCTTATAATTGATTAAGACTTTTGCATTTATACCTTTACTTTTACCAAGCCCACAAAATATTTAGTTTTGTCTTTTTTTTACTTAGGTGGCATCTATGTTGTAGCTAGTTAGCTTTTTCATAGAATTTTGTTCATATATGCTTTAAAAATTGACCATTGCCTTTAAAAAAATTTCTTTGATTCCTCTCCATCAGATCATCTTGTTTGGATCAATGTGAGTCATTAATACTAGTCCTTTGAGTTGCATGTCATTGACTATCCTTTCTATTGGGCCCCATGATTGTGCCACTTGGTAATCCTATACACCTTTTGAGATCTGTGTCTCTACCAGACTCATAGTGATCATGTCTATACCACATGGTGGTCTCATATGACTTTTAGGCTTTTGTTTAATAGTCCATAATTATCTCTCTCCATTTGATCATGTTGCCTTGATTAGACATGAGTCATCGATCTTGAAAAAGTGCATGAACTTTAAGTTAGAATGGGATCATGTAAATAACTTAAGTTAAATACTTTAGTCTACAGTTTTATTTCATGTTAATAAACATGAAATAATCCTGGGGATAAAATATTTAGGTTAAGTTTAGACCAAAATAAAAGGGACCCCATCTAATGATAAGAGATATAACCATAAGTCTTTAGCCTACAGTTCTATTGTTTAATGAATATAATAAGAACCTTAGGATAGAGACTTAGGTTAAGTCTATATATATAAAAATTTAGACCATGATAAATGAAATGAGTCCAAAAGGGGGTCTTAATACATAATGGTACCAAGCCTAGGGTTCTTATGTTAAGGTTTGGTTGTATTGAAAAACATGCCTTAAACATGAAGATAAGAATTTAGGATAAACCCATAGAATTCATAATTTATCCTATGCAAATATAAACCTAGTTAGAAAGTTCCTTAAGTTAAAGCATGGCCTTTAATAAATATAAGGTGAAATATTTATTTTAACATTGAAGTGCATGATTATTTTTCAAATGAGACCCCATTGATCATGTAAAGGCAAATAACATATTAATTTATATAAGTGAGATCATCTAATGATATTTAATTTTGATGGTCTCATGGACATCAATGGTGGCCTTGTGGATGTAAAATAATGGGCATGAGAACATCAACTTTGAGCTCTATAAATGTATCATCAGGGCTTAAATTTGACAGCTTTGTGGATGTCAACAATGGCCTCGTGGATGTCAAATGATGGGTGTGAGAACATAAAATTTGATATTTAGAAATGTATCATTGGGGATTAAATTTTATGGATTTTTGGATGTCAATAATGGCCTCATGGATATCAAATGATGAACATGATAATGTCAAATTTGAGCTCTAGCAATGTATCATTGGGGCTTAAATTTGATGGCTTTATAGACATTAATGATGGCCTCACATATGTCAAATGATAGATGTAATGACGTCAATTTTAAGTCTTATAAGACATAATAGGCCCTATGGAAATTTTAGCTTATAATGCATCATTTGATCAGCTTCATTCGAGCAATTGTGAACCATTGATCATGATCCAAGTAGTTGAATGTGATTGGTTCATGCAGTCATGAATGGATTAAGTAAGCTTGGGACCACATGAAATTTAGACTAAGATTATGGACTAATGTTTTGTTTGCATTAATAAATAAAAATAACACTTAGAATTAAAGTCTATAAGATAACTTAAAATATAATAAAGCATAGGCCCTTAAAATAATTAAAAGGATTTAACATAAGTTTTATCCTAAGGTTTCATTATATTAATAAATACAACTAAAACCTTAAGGCAAAACTTAGGTTAAGATATTAATAAAATAAAAAGGAATCCCCTTTAGTATTTAATCTTGGTCTCACACCATCTGATCTTTAACCTCCACTCAAACTTAGGCCATTGATCATGATCTAAGTGATTTAGCAGGATTTTTTTATGGAGAAAAGATTTAGACTCATGAAGTCCATTTCACATCATCTGATTATTTTTGCCTGAATGCACATGGGTCATAGATCCTATAGAGAAGCATGCACATTAAGTTAGGGATCAAGGTAAATAAGACTTAGGATAAAGTCTTATGACGAAGGTCTCATTCATGTTAATAAACATGAACAAGGCCTTAGAACTAAGACATTATTCTAAGCATGTGTAAATAAAGTAAAACAAAGCTAGGAGATTAATAAAAAGGACCCTACAATATTAAGGTTAGACCATGTTAAAATAAAAGGGGACAAAGGAGTTTAGGACATAAAGGGGACCAAGATTATAATTTTTAGGCTAAGGTTTGGTTATTTTGAAAAACATGACCAAGCCTTAGTAAAAAAAAATTGGCTTAAGTCTATAGCATATTTAAAATGTTCTCGCATAAATTATCTCCACCAATTTTTGAATTTGGTTTAAAATAATCTTGTGCTAGGGTTTTTTAACAAGGATTTCAATAATCTTGAATATGGATTCAAATTGAATTTTAACATACCAAAGGCAGGTAAAAGGTAAATTTGAGATAAAATAATTAAAATTATGATATCTAGGTATGATCCCATCAAGGAGAGATCCATTAAACTTGTGATTTGAAATATAAAGATCCATTATTAGTAACATTATGAAAATTTAAAGAAAAACCTTGAACAAAGAAGACCAACTATACCATGGGGTTGATGATATTCAAATGTAAATAATGTGTAAAACATGTTAAAGACATTCAGATCAAGTAAATTTTTAGTTTTAAGGTACATATTGCACAATTTAACACATGGGTCCCCCATTTTTAGAAATATTTGGGATATGTTTCACTCAATAGGAGGTGATAAATCATAAGTATTTACACAATTATATCATACTTGTTTCACTAAGGAAGGAGACATTAAAACTAGCTTCAAAGTCCTAAGATGGTCTAACATAAGTATTTAAATATAGAGGTGATATGCATGAGAAAACTCAAGGTAAGTAGACTAGAGATCATATTACTGAATACACTTGTACACTTAAAGGGATCTAAACACACTAAATACACTCTATATGACCTATTAAAATGAGAAATCCTTGTAGTAGACATGAAAGGATAAGGACAAGCAAGGATATAATCACTAGATCTCACCATTCATCAGTTTGCACACTTAGACAAGATGTTTATGAAATCAAAACTAGATTTACTATATTATTAAAATTAAAATTACAACATCAAATTAGAAAGGCTTCACCATACGTGGTGTGGAATTGTTAAACAAAATCTAAAATGGCTAGTACTTATAGAATGTGAGAGAGGAGAGAGAAGAATGAAGCCCAAGAGTCACAAGAACACTTGTCAAGCTAAGAAGAGTTAAAATTATATGAAAATGAAGTATGAAATATAACATTTAAGGTCACTGGGATAAATTTCCCTCAGAGGCATGAAACTCCTCAAATCTAGCATATAGGTCTCTTAGTTAGCTTTTTGAAACTACCCTCATCATTTAGCCTTCCTTGAATGATCCATATTATACTAGGGAAAAATTATATAATTAAAATATTATGGGGGGGTTATAAATAGGCTGAAAAATGAACTAGATGTGTCCCTAATAATTAATATTATTTTGGCCAAGTGTTCTCATTACCTGTAGTCATAATCACCCTTCTTTTACTCATCCTTTACAATTGGCACGAAGGTGTGTTTTTGTTTCTCAAAATAGTCCATATAGAGGATGATGTGACAATTTTAAAGAGTCCTCATACCTTTATATTCATCAAAAACACATTAAAAGGCCTCCTAATTTTATTTATCACCTTCTCACTAGGTGATCACTCTTCATTCACTATGTCATTCTAGACTGGTTGAAGTAGAGGTGTTAGTAAAGATAATTTTTATTTATTTTGAAGAAATAAATATATATGAAGAGTTATATTAGGTCTTTTTACTCCTCTCAAAATGATAATCATATTTTGAAACCCTTATGTGATTGTCAAACACATAAATATATCAAGAAAATCCATCTTGTACCCTGTCCATACAAATAGGGTACAACTCAATCTAATGGGAAGAATCCCTGTGAAGTCCTCTACAATTCCAAGGTCATTTCCCAATCAAACTAAATAATCTAGATGACTTTATATCAAATTATTCTCCATCGGGTCAAGAATAAGGGTTTTGGAGGGTTTTAGATAGATTTATCCATTAAGAATTGTCCATAAAGTTGTGATGTCTAATCTTTATAAAAATTACATTAAATATTTGTTTAGGACACTCTTAAACTTATCATATCTCTTCAAGCTCCCATGTTATGCATTCATACTATTATGAGCTTCTAAACATGCCTTCTCAAACTCTCCTTTACATTCTACATACCCTATCATGTTCCTAAGCCAATAAATGGATCATTCATGGCCTTATATATAATTGAAAGGCTCTCAAAAACCATATACATCCCCATTAATGTCCTTCAATTCTGTGTAAGGTTCATATATCTCTATAAGTGGTTTTAGACCCCCTTTATGTAGTAGGCCTAGTTTTGGTTTGGTAGGACTTAACTACATCTATGTGGGTTTAAGTTACCCTATTTGGCTTATATCACCTATGAGTTATTTTCCATGTTGATCCATGTCCAACATAACTCTATATAACCTTATTAAATGTTTACATATCTCTTAACTCACCTTCATCTCATTTTCCAACTAAATTTGTAGGGTTTGTTCATCTAGGAGTACCCTCTATCTTGGATAGAATAGAGGGCATCCACCTTATTACCTCAGATAATATGAAGATTTGAAGGGATTGAATAGGTTATGGGGACCTTATACTTAAATTTATAGGGTTATAATATCTCTTAATGGATTTTTACTCCTCAATTTCACAAGACATACTTTTTGAATACTAACTATGCATGATTTTGTGTGTTGACTACAAGTGTACCTTGAAAATTAATATTGCCCTATTTTTATTATCTTAATAACCTCATAATATATTCATTATCATATAATTATGTTTTTAAACATGTCTAACACACCCATAATTTTTTTATATCCCTTAATTCTCCTCTCTCTATTTGATTAGACCTAATTGGTAGACTAGTTAACTATATTTCCACTCAAAAAAGGAAATACATGTAGGGTGTCACTTATAGATAGACTTATCTCTACCCATAGGTATATTTTAGTTACTTATTCTCCATCAGGTTAAGTCATCATAATTACTTATTTAGTTACTTAGACTTATCTCTTCCCATAGGTCTAGTTCACATTTGATTTGCATTCCCCTTTGATAGTGGCTTCATGCCTTAGTTGTAGGTGATATCTTTAGTAACAAGGGATCCATGTAGGATGTTATGCATAGTCCACTTTATGATTAGGCTTTTTTTGAATATTACAGCTTCATTAAATAGGTGAAACATACAGATATCCTACCTAGAGCATTAAATTAGCATTCAACCTTTAGGTTCTATCATGTTACATTTGTTTGAAACCTATAGGTGTACTTTATTAGGCCAAAAATAAATCTTGTAGGTTGTCATGTAGGTCAAAATATTATACTTCAACCCTTCTCAATGTTTTATTTAAACCACTAGTTAATATTCATACAAAATAATCCATTTATATGTAGACCATATATTTATTATGTCTTATATCATTGTGAATCCATTTGATTCTTAAACTACTATAGATAACATTGAAACCCTGTAAAGAAGAATTACCTAGAATGGAGGCTTCATCTACATCACTTATGAAACCAAACACCCAATCTTATTTTGAAAGTTATTACTAATATATGAAGGCTAAAATATGGATGCATTCAAAATATTTTAGACTTCATGTTATCCTATTATATGACAACACCAAATGTGGGCAAGGCCCTATTTCTTAGCTTTTAAGGTAACATATCTCTGAAACAAACTTATTAGCTTGAAATGACTTCTCAAGTCTACCTACCCCTCATAGATCCACTATTGAATTCTTATGACATTATTTAACCTCGTTAACCTCTATAAGAGTCTCAAACATATCTAGATACTTCACTATAAATTCTCATACCTTTATGGAGACCTATACCTGGACACATAGTAGCAGACAAGGTAGTGAGGATAAAATGTGAACAATATGCATAGTGAAGAGTCTTATAATCAACATTAGACCTTATTAAGATATTTAAATAAATCCTTTAAAACATGAATTACTTGAAAATATATCAAATACTTCATTACCACGTGAATATCTCCATGGGACACCTTTAAATGTTCATCAATGGTGCAGGACTGGGTACATAAGAGAAACTAGTCATCATAGTCATTCATATGCCATTTGGAGAGATTAGCCTAATTTATCTTGTTATAATAAGGTGTCTAATTTATTAAAAATCCTCATTTACTCTCCATGAATGTTCTCAACACTTCAAAACACCTCATTCAGTTGATTGTGAGTGAATATCTATAGGAAGGTCTAATTGTGTTATTTACTTGACTACGTCTCCATTGATTATAATCATTAAGACTAAGATTTTAAATAATGGAGATTAAAATGTCATTAAAATCATAATATATATAATTTCACATCTACTTGAAACCACTATAGTAAATGACAACCTCTAGAGTTAATGATCATACCTACAATTCCACTAGTATACTCAACCCGTAACTTGAGAAGTTTGAGCTCATAAAATCACTTACCAACATGAAAACAAGTATGGAAACCATTAAATAAGTAATTTAACATATTTTATAATAACATTCACCAATTTATATATATATATATATATATATATATATATATATATATATATATATATATATATATATATATCAACTCAAACAAGAATAAAACCTGCAGGTTGTGGGGATTAACATGCAAAAGGAAACAATCAACTTCTAAAGAATGGTTCATGAATCATGGGAAACTAATATTTGAATAAATATCATGAAATAAAAGTTTATTTATTTTAATAACACCCTAAAATATAATTTGACCTAAAACCTCTCCTATTAGCCGTACCAAGAGAAAACTTGTTGACCAGTTTTGCATGCCAACAAGAGCAATGAAGGTTAAGAATGGTTTTGGACCAATTTTGAGACTTTAAAAGTATATAACACATGTAAATTAGTTAAAATAATATTAAGATTCATTCCATAAGCTTTCCACACATGACACACTTTTCTAAAAGGTATAGAACTACCAAAACTACCTAAACAACCACTTATATTCTTATTTCAACATAGTACCTACAAGTTTTAGTTAGGGACTAACATTCATAAAAATAATTTGAAATCATATACATTTAGAGATACTATGGAATAGTTTTCAACCAAGGGATATCATACAACTCTCATTAAATGGTCCAAACGTGACCCTAAGTGACTAGAAATGACATAAGGGGATATAATGGATGTAATCAAGGTAATGACATATTAAATGATTTATAACTAGGACTATGAAACACCATATAGTGCCTTGATAATCCCCTATATAATTTTTAATCTATAGATAGTTGACTTATTTTGACTTGTGGTCAAAATGGTCAACAAAGACCATAATTAAAGAGCACAGGTGTGGTGATAAAAATTCAAGAATGTATGAGTCACTTATGGAGTCAATTATTCTTTTAAATTAGGTCATGAAAAAATCCTAGTCATGTGGGTGCTTGAATTTAGTGGGTTAGGTGCTCAAAGTTGAGTTGGTGCTCAGCAAAATTTTGGTATTTTGGTTTATAGGACTATAGTCCATTTATAAATATCATAATGGGTTTTCTTCCCCTCAAGGGTTTCCCACTTATATATGTGTTATCTTGTCTGAATGATTTATTATGCTTTTCTATATCACTATGTTGCTTTCATAGTTCATGAATGATTGGGTATAATTGCAAGAAATGTTTTAAACACTGATTCACCCCCTCTCAATAATTGTGTTTAAAATAATGGTTATTAAAGCCTAGTCCTTTGAATTAGGCCTTACAGCTTAAAGGAGATCCTAAAATCAAAAACATTTCTACTCACTAAGTACATGGATTTTTCTCAAACAATAAGGCTCTTCTCTTTAGTGGGACTAACTATGAATTTTGGAGCATCAAAATGAAGACCTATCTAATGTCCTTGGGCTATGACATATGTAAATATTTTGTTTATGGATTAATTTCACCTTCTACACCACCAAATAAAATATAATTCAAGAATTCAAGTGAGAACAACTTTATAGAAATGAATGCCATCTTGTGTAGTCTTTCAAACGCAGAATTTATAAAGCTCATGCATTGTGATACAACCAAAGGCATTTAGGAAAAGTTTCAAACCATCTATGATGGAGACACTAAATTCAATTTGGAAAAGTTTTAGATCCATCAAAGGTATTTTGAAACTCTGAGAATGAATTGAAATGAAAATATTGCATCTTATCTATTAAGAGTAGATGAAGTGGTAAATGTTATTAAAGGTCTAGGAAAGAAGTTGGAAGAATCAATAGTAGTACAAAAGGTATTAATATCTCTAACATCTAAGTTTGATTAAAAAGTGTCTATTGTGGAGGACATCAAATCTCTTCAAATACTGATATGGATGAGCTTCATAGCATCATGACTACCTATGAAATAAGAACAACTGATGGAAGACCTTCCAAGAAGGAAACTATATTCAAAGCTGAGAAAAAGTCACAAGTTAAAAAGGTCAATGATGATGTTGATATAGAAATTGATGATGACAAGGTAGAATCCATTTTTGTCAAAAAAACTAAGGAAAAAATTAGGTAATTATGAGGGTAAGCTAACATTCAAGTTATTTAATAATGGTAAGATTGGTCACTTTGCCTCTAAATGTCTTAACATGGATAAGAATGAGCATGGTGGAAAAAATGATGAACATCATGGTGATAATAATAATTTCTATAAGCCTAAAAATAGCAAAAAGATTTTTAATAAGTATGAAGGAAATAAAGGGTCATTCAAGAACAAGAGATGTGTTTATACCAAATATGATAGTAACTCCCCTGATATAAGTGACACAAGCACATTTGATAGTGATGATGATAGTAATGATCATGATAACAATGAAACCTTATTCATGGACATATAAATAGATAATGAATATTGTTCAAAAGGGAAAAGTCTTATGGAAGATGAAGAAGAGGTTGAAGTGAATATTGAGGCAAAATTGGTGTGTGGTCTAGAGGATTAGAAGTTCCAAATAAGGAAGAATTAGAAACCTAGATCATTGGTTAAGCGTTATGAGGAAAAAAACAATCTATTTAAAGAGAGACTAAGTAACAACACAAATAAACATGAAGAAACCATCAAATATCTAGAAACTCATATTTATATTATCACTACAAATCTTAAGACCAAGGAGGAAGAATGCATCAAGTTTAGAATAGAAATGGAGTCCTTGAAGGCAAAATTGCATCAAGCAATTGTCAAGTTGAAGACACATCAAAACTTTGAAAAGGGTTAGTGATATTTTGAATAGGCATAGGCCTTCACATGAAAATATAGGTCTCGGGTTCAAATAATACCAAAAGGAAAATAAGGAGAGTCAAATCTAAATAGATAATAGACTATCAATAAGTGATGGTACTAATAGAGTAAAGATCTATGCATAAAATCTCAAATCTGAGACTCAAATTGATCATCAACAAGTTAAGAAGAATTTTAATCCTTCAAGAGACAACAAATGTATAGGTGCATCATTTAACATTAGATAGATAAGGTATGTGAATCCTTTCAATGGTTATTATTTCTCATGTAATCAATATGGACATGAAGCTATGGATTTTAGACATCTTGATATAATTAATTCCTCATGGAGGAATAGGGTTAATGCTCATTTCAATAATATAAGTAAAATTATGTGCTATGATTATGATTATAGAGTACATATTTTAAGGGATTTCAAAATGAGGCATATGAGAAAGATCAATCAAGATAAAATGTTATATAGTCATACCACTAAGAAGTGGATCAAGAAGTTATACCCTATGGACAAGGTGACAAAGGAACAATAGATTAAAGGAGAAAAATCTATGCTAGCTCATATTTCCTTTAAGATCTAATATGAAGGCATGAAACGGTATATAGACAGTTGTTTCTCAATCCACATGATAGTGGATAAGAGCAAGTTCATTGTATTTAGGAATAATGCTATAAGGATATTGAGATTTGGAAATAACACAACTTCTAATATTGTTGGTAAAGGTATCTTAAGTTTGGACAATGGGAAGACCAAGATAGAGAATGTGTTATATGTGGAAGGCTTGAAATATAACTTTCTTAGTGTAATTCAAATATACAACCAAGGACACACACTAACATTTTATGACAATGGGTGTGATATTAGGAGATCTAAATTAGAAAGGATAATTGCTAATGCTAAGGGGACTGAGAATAATTTATATGTCTTGAGTGAGATCAGGTAAGAGATACGATATATGAGTAAGATGTATGAATGTTGGCTATGGAATAGAAGTTTATGCCACCTAAACTTTCACAATCTAGTCAAGATAAGCTCTAATAAGTCTATGAATAATATGCCTAAAATGGCCAAACCTATAAACACACTTTGTAAGGCATGTCAACATGGTAAGAAAACTAGAAGATTTAATTCTAAGGAGTATTATACTACAATACATTTAGAATTAATACACACTTATCTCTATGGACATATAATAATCCAAACCATTTAAATAAATATATTTTTCATGTTACTCATAGATGAATACACAAGAATGACGTGGGTAGCATTCTTGAAAGAAACATCAAAAGCTTTTGATAAGTTCAAGGCATTCAAGGCTCCAGTTGAGAATGAAAATAATGGGAAGATTAGTTTCCTAAGATTTGATAGAGGATGAGAGTTTTAGTCCAATGAATTTGTTGATCTATGAGGTTCATGGAATAAGGATACAATTATCAATAGTTAGGACACCTCAACAAAATGAGATCGTGGAAAGAAATAATAAAATAATTTAAGAGATTTAAATAACTATGACAAATGAATCAAGATTATCTAATGGATATTGGAAAGAGGTAGTGAGTACTACAGTCTACATTTTGAATAGAGGATAGATAATGACTAATGGCAACAATACCCCTTAGAAACTATGGAAATACAAACCTACTAATGTGGAACACTTTATAGTGTTTAGAAGCAATTGCTTCATCAAAAGAGATGACAAAGACTTAGGTAAGTTTTATTATAGGTATGATGAAGGTATATTCTTTGGATACACAGTAAACTCAACCTATAGATGTTATAATAAGATGTTAAAGAAGATAGTGGAAATCACCAATGTAAAGATTAATGAGACAAGTTCGAAGAAGTCACACTCAAGGTCAAAGGATACATCAAGAGAATTTGGAATTCAAGAATGAAGAAGAACCAATAGATATAGATAAGGAAGACTAATAAGTTAAGGAAAGACTAGATTCAAAATGTCCTTAAAGATATATTTAGAGAGACCATCTTGAATCACAAATCATTGGAATCAAGGATGCAGGTATGCAAATAAGGAGAAAGATGGTAAGTAATATTAATCAAGATAATATTTCTATATTGTCTAATATTAAACCTAATAATACTGTAGAATTAAACAAATACAAGTTTTGTATATGTGCTATGAATGAGGAGTTAGACTAGATAGAAAAGAATGACTCTTTGGAACTAGTTCCTAGGCCTAAAGATAAAAATTTCAATGACACAAAATGAGTGTTTAGGAACAAGTTGAATTAAGATGGAGAAGTCACTAGGAACAAGGCTATATTGTTATGTAAGGTGTATGCACAAGTTAAAGGGGTATATTTTGAGGATACCTTTGCTCCAGTAGAAAGAATAAAGGCTATTAGATTATTTCTAGCATATGTAGGATTGAAATGGTTTAAGGTGAATCAGATGGATGTCAATTTAGCTTTTTTGAATTGGAATTTGGAAGAGGAGGTGTACATAGATTAACTTGAGGGTTTCTCATTATTAGGTAACAAGTAATATGTATTTAGATTGATAAAATTTCTTTATGGTCTAAAACAAGCTCCTATAAATTGGTATGATAGATTGGACAATTACATATTGGACCAAATATTCAAGATAGGAGTTGTAGATAGTAATCTATACATTAATACATAAAATTATCATAGTTTGATAGTGTTTTTCTATGTGTATGACATCATATTTGGTTGAAATAGTGATAAAATGACTAAGGCCTTTGTAGATGTAATGAAGGAGTTTGAGATGTCTATGCTGGGAGAATTATCATTCTTTCTTGGGTTACAAATCAATCAATTAGGAGGAGGTATATTCATTTCACAAGATAAGTACATAAGAGAGTTTTTTATGGAATTTGAAATGTAATATTACAAGGGAATTAGCACACCTATAATCATAGGGTATAATTTAAGCAATGAGGATGGATATCCAAAGGTCAATCAGACATCATATAGATCAATGATTGGAAATTTACTATACACTACTTCCTCTAGAACTAACATCATGCAAGCAATAGGTCTTTTGGGAAGATTTAAGGCAGACCCAAAGTAAAATAACTTGGAATAATTCAAAAGGATACTTAGGGATCTCAAGGGGAATATGGAGTTTGGTTTGTCGTATTCAAGGAGCAAATATTTTAACTTGATAGACTATATAGATGCAAACTGGGTAGGGAATATAGATGATAGGAAAAGCACTATTTAAGTAGCTCTTTACTTAGGAGAGTCCCTAATATCATGGATAATCAAGAAGCATCCATTAGTTTATTTATCTACTTGTGAGGTTAATTACATTACAACAACTTCATGTTGTACTCAAGTCTTATGGATGAGGCAGACCTTAAAGGAATACAAAGTGGAGTATGATAGTCCTAGTCCCATCTTTTTTGATAATACAAGTGTTATAAGTGTATAAAATAACCTAGTTATACACCCAAGAATTAAGAACATTCAAATTAGGTATCATTTCCTAAGAGAACATGTAAGGGAACATAATATAAATCTTGAGTATATATGTACTAAGGATCAAATTATAGATATTCTAACCAAACCACTTCTAAAGACAACATTTGAACATATAAGATAGGAATCAGGTATAATTACTACTCCTAATAGTCATTAAGGAATTAAAGTCCTTAGGGGAAATAATCAATAGGTTCATTAGCTCCAAGAGTAGGTGAGTAGTGTCAAGAAGGTATGCAGGGGGAACATGTTTGTATAATTCTTTATTGACTAATAATCCTATGTGTTGAGTGTTCTGGTTGTAAGAGGTGTGATCCAAGAAGTTGAATCTATCTATTTTTCATTATTGTTAAATGGGGAAAAAAAAAAAATGGGGAGAATTATCCTATTTAGTTAAATTTCTAAGAGTCTTTGCCATCAATGAAAAAGGGGGAGATTGTTGAGTATTATCATTGATGTCAAATGTGATTAAGAATGGTTTGTAGTGTGTGATGTGACTAGGTGAATTTAAAGAGTGTTGTATTGAAAGATTTTTGTCATGAGAGAAATATAAAGAGATAATTTGAAGGAAACTAATGTCTTATTTTTGCATGAAGGTACAGGTCATTGATATCAAAGTACATAAGAAGCTAATCATGAGCCTAGTCATGAAATGAAGATGTATGTGAAAGTAAAAATGAATGAATAGAAACATGTGAAGGTTGTATGTAATTGTTTTATCATGTAATTAATGTATATAACTATTTATGAGAGTTTAGTGTGATCCTATAGGGGTAGGAGCTTTAGTCTAAGTTTGCAAATAGACCACTCTTAGACCTTTATTGGCCTAATGATGTATGAATATCATATTTAAAGGAAATTATGCATATTTGATTATGTATATAGGTGATATAAGTTGTCTTAGGAATCATCACAAATTTTGAGGTCAATTTTTGAAGGAAAGTGCATGAATCAAAGTTTTAGGCTATATCGAACTCAAAGAATGAGGTCTCAAATCTAAAAAGCACTTTAAAAAATTCATTGGAAATTTTAACCTCTACATGGGAGTATGATATATTAAATATATATGGTGAAGGTTAATATATAATATCTCCATGCATTAGTTTTGGATTCAAGTGGCATTCCTTTATGAACAATCATTATACCAAACCTTGTGTTAAACCTCCCTAAAACCCCAATAAGGACCTAATATGAAAGATTATGTTAAAAATAGATCAAGATGGTTTTAAATTCCTATATAAGTTATTATATCATGTATTAAAATTTCTTAGGTACCTCCAACTGGTGGTGGTTATCAGATGAGAGAGAAAATGCATAAATACAGGCTTATTTGTCAAGAAATTATTATAGCTCTCAAACATTGTATTGGTCAAGAAAAGAAATTGGATGGAAGAATAATATAGAGACTCATTTTTAAATTCCATGATTATTTGTGTATATTATATATCCTTCAAGTGTTAAAATTTATTCATTCAATTAGGCCCATTGCAGACATACCTAATGGTGTGAATAGTGTAAAACCTAAGTAGAGATGAAAAGATAGATTGGAAGGTTTATGAATGATAGTTTGATATAAAAATGTGTATGAAAAATTTGTTTATGACTTTTAATTAATTTTAATTATTTGATAAGATTTGGATATCAGTGTATGTGGTGAAAAACTAGATCATAAAAACTGGCCTATCTAGTTCAAATAGGACCGTGAAACATATGGTCAATATATTGCTCTACAAGACCAATATTTGGCATTAGACCATATGAATTTTATATATTATGATAGTATGGAGATATAATTTCACTATGTTTATGCTTCATGATTCATGACAATTGTCTGTATAGGCACTGGAGGTATAATTCATCATGACTAGTTTTTGTGGTGAATTAGCAGTTTTATGTAAGCAAGTTGTAGAGATGTTCTTAAGCCTTTATCTCCTAAGTGAATGTATTTAAATAATTTTTTTATGAAAATTAGTTAATGTATAATTTTTATAAACTTTTAATTTATCATAATTGAGTAGCTTAAGTGTTATTAATCTTATTTGTTGTAAGACAAACTTTTGAGGTAGATAGGCCTAATAGGGCAGTTTGTCCTATAAGAGCTTTCTTAGTATGAAAAAAGGATGTATGTATAATAAATCATGGAATAGGTCATAAAATCATATTTTTTAATTGTTTTAATGTTTATTATTTGTTTTATAAATCCATCTGGGCCTAAGAAGATCAAGTTTTGGCATTAAGAGAATAGACCTAATACAATTAGGTCTCCGTGAGACCTAAAGCAAGAGTAAGGCCTAATTGAGTTTTTGAAGAAAAAAAAGGGTTAAAATTAAATTTTATTCATTATCATAAGATTTACTAAGACCTATTATATGTCTGAACTAAGATTTTTAAGGTGTGTCACGAACTAAGTGGTGTGTGACCATATGTCTAGTATATATACAATGCAGTTTAGGCCTATTTATATGTATGAAAAATAAGTGAAAAAATATTGAATGGTTGAGAATAATCAGGTATTTAAATGATACCATAATAGAATATCAGAGGTGTGGTGATAAAAATTCATGATTTGGTTGAGTTGGTTATGTGCTACTTAGTAAGTTAGTGTTTCCTTGCAATTAGGTGCTTGTTAAAGCCTAGTCAAGTGGGTGCTTGACTTTATTGGGGTTGGCACTCCAAGTTTAGTGCTTAATAAAAATATATATTTTATTTTATAGTAATGTATTCCATTTATATATATCATCATTGGTTTTCTTCCTCTGGAGGGTTTCCCACTTATATATGTGTTATCTTGTCTAAATGGTTATTTATGCTTTGCTAGATCACTATGCTACTTTCACAAATCATGAATGATTGGGTATAATTAAAATTAATTTTTTAAACATTAATTTACCACCCCAATAAATTTTCTTCCAACATGCTTATAGTGTCACCTAAACTAACTTTGTACTCTTTACAATCAATTAATTAACCTCTTTTTACTAGTAATTAATTTGCCTTTCCTTTGAGTTTCTTTCATGCTTAGATGAATAAGAATAGATTAATTAGGTGGTTTTTAAAATTAAAAATTTCTTCACACTATTTTATATTTTTCACACACTTCTAAACTTACACACAAAAAATAATAAACATTTATCTTCCCAAGGTCTAACTACTTGGATTTCATCACCAAAGGGGAAGCTGATTTAGTTTTATGGGCAAGTATAAACATGTGGTTAATGTTATATATATTTGAAAAAAATTGATACCCTTATCATTGTTGTATTTCTAAGTGGTGGGTTAGGCCCCAATACTAATTTATTATCATTTCCAAGACAAATCCCTTTCCATCTAAACTTCCTAAAACCATATTTAGATTGATTTCTAGTTCCTCATTATAGCTAAATTCCCATCACATTAAATTTAAACTCCATTATAACTTAATAAAAATTAATAATAAATAATTAGTTAGCATTTAATTTCAAGTTATTTATTTCTCCTTGATCATTATATTTTGTATTACAAAACTTGCATTAGCCACTGTTGATGTAAGGTTTGTGTTGTGTGTTCTAATTGTATCAATCATATTGATCCAATAACTTATGTGATTAATTTCATTTTTTTACATATTATCTTGTAAAAAATTATTTATTTTTATAACATTGTCATCCATATCAACATAGTTTCTTATATAATATTTATAATATTACCTATTGTACCTAATCAACATATTTGACTATGTCTCTATATATTCTTGTTCATCCCCTATCTAAGAATCACATAGTCAATTTGTATATTCATGTCTTCTTATTTCTTGTATTTTCCCCTATTTAATAGTACAAATTTAACCTGCATGATTATGTTCTCTTTTTCTCTATTTCATTCATTGGTTTATAGAACATAGTCAAACAACTCATCTCATTAGAATCCTTTTTTCATCATGGATTTCTTGTTTGAAGATAATAAAAATTTAAATCCAAAAAACATGATTATCACTACCAATTCTAATATGTTTCCCCAAAATAACATGTGGTTTCCACTCTAAAATGAAAGTAATGTGAATGTCATTATTCACACTACCAATCATAGGAATCCTCCTCATTTATCCTCTATTTGTAATCGTTTATTCTCCTTAGAATATGATCACGAATTAGAGTACACACCTAAAATGCTTTTCTTCATTAACACATTTCTTCAACATAGAGGAAATGACCCTTCAACCATCTATAATTTGATGAAAGGTGTTCAAGTAATAGAACCTTTCTCACCCTCCCCTACCATCTCTCATAGATTTTGGGAGGACACTTTATTTTCTTCTCAACCATTTCATTCTATTTTAAGTCCTTCCCACACCATGGCTTCTTCTTATATGATCTCTTCAACCTCCATGCCAAGTACATCCACCAACATGGTAGGTTCAAACTCTAGCAAGCCTTCTCCAAAGTCCCTCCTCCTTAATCATGCCACTAGTGCATCCTTTTATACAAATGATAATAATGTTACTAGTGCTTATTTTTCTTAAAATATTAACCATTATAATAGTTCCTCTTTTTTTATAAATGCTAATTAGGCTACTAGTGCTTCCTTATCTATCAATGTTTCTCATGTAACTAGTATAGTGTAGTGCATGATACTCCTCATAGTGTAACCCAAGCCACTAACAAAAGTACCAATGCTTCATGTGTTTCAAACACTATTCAAAATATTTCCCAAACTAATCAATATTTGTTAAAAATACTCAATCAAATGAACACTTTTCAAACTAATAGCATAAATCAAATGATGTAGATACAAAACCATCTCATTCACCTTCAAAATCAAACCCAACAAGTTTCATGGGGAGTTCAAAATCCAAATGCCCCCTAACACCCCTTAGGGATTCCCATGGTAAGCATTTTCCTCAACCACCACTCATTAATAAAATGATCAAACATATCCAAAATGAACCTCTTGTACCTCAAATTTATAATATCTACATATGAGATATCACACCTACCATCAATTTTGATGGGTCATCTGATCCCATGTTACATTTAAAAGCATTTTGTAATCTATATAAATATAAGATCAAACTTAATACCTTTATTGCTACCAAGATATTAGATAAAACATTCTCAAGTGATGATTTAAATATTTACAATCAACTAAAAACCCATTATATCACTAGCTTGGAAGATTTGGTTAAATCTCTAGTATAAGAGTTTCAAACTAATGATCTCCCTAAGAATACCTTAGCTCAATTCATAAATTGTAAGAAATTTGAAACTGAAACAACATAATCTTTCATCAAATGATTAAATAACTTGTATAATAACTATGAGCATAACATATTAGAGATAATATATTTCATCTATTCATTAATTTTCTCTAAACCATGCTACAATATTGGATTAGGACTCTCTCTCTACAATAACTTTGGAAGAAGCCCTCGACCAAGCTAAGCACCAATATTTTTTCATGCATGAATTTGAAAAATCTCAGCTTCCCATGGACACTCTCATGTTCATTAAAAACAAAAAACATCATGCTACCAATGATGGTGTCACTGATACTTATGATAATATTCACAACATTCAAGCCATCACTCCCAATAATGCTATGGAATGTGCCCCCCCTCCAAAAAACACTCCTAGTCCTATAATTTCTCAAATAAACAACATTAATGTCCATAAACCCTTATCCTTATCCAATCTTTAAAAACATCTTCTAAGGCCTCTACCATGATATCTTTAACCCACTCATCTAATTAAAACATGGTATGATCTAAACAAATTTTGTTTGTTTCATGCAAGTTGGGGGCACTTTCATGAGACTTGTAGGTAATTACATAATCTAGCTATGTATTTATTTCTTGTACCAAAACTTTATCATGAATCACTCATTTTTAAATGACAACACACATATGACATTGTCTTTAAATCTCAAAAAACAAAATAAAATAAAGCTTTAAATCAAGATAATGCTCATCTTTCTATATATAAGGATCCTCTTCTTAATCATAAAGATAGAAATGATAAGCCTACTCATTTCAAAAATATTTTTTAAATTCTTATAGACCTGAGTACTAAATAAAATGTGGTAAATATGAGTAACATGCAAAGTGTAGTTTATTTTATTGAATATAATCCCACACAAATGTACCAATCCCCTCAAGAATTTCACATCATTCAAGACTCTTCCCCATCTCATCTCAAAGAGTTGGGTCAAGAGGAGCTTCTAACTTTCTAAGAACCACCTTCAACATCTCAATTGGATAGTACCTATCACAATATATCTACTATTCCCCCATCATCTACACACATATACACCATTCCCTAAAATTATAATAGTATTTATTTAACCCAATCAAAAGAAATACCTATATCAACTATCCCAACATCTAAATATAGTTAACCTATTTTTCCTCAAAATAAACCAATGGCATATTCCCAACACAATTTTGCATGTACCTCAAAACCTCCTTCTTAGGAATTGTACCAACCTTATACACCTTTATCTAGTAATCCCCCTATGGGCTATGATGAAAGGGACCCCATTGCATAACTTTCTCATCTCCCATCTCAAATACCTTTAATGGAACTAATGTAAACTTCCCCTATCATAGCATCCATCTAATGAAATTATTAATTTAAAAGAACATCCCTCATCTTCCCCTAGTAGGATGTGAAACTACCTTATCTAGATCTAAAGATAGTATATTGTAACAATGTGAAGAGATTCCCATACATTTGATGAAATAATGGACTCTTCTCTTTCCCTTGAGTTTCATATTTCTTCCATGATTATATATTAAATTTTGTTTCACATGAATGATCCTCCACTATTTATTAACATCCAAATTGGTGATATCCAATTTAAGTGTGCTTTGATTGATAAGGGTTCAGGTACTTGTGTCACCTCTCTTGATTTCATTAAAACTATTGGATATTCTGAGTGCAATCTCAAGTCCACATAACACATGTCAAGGTTATGATATATGGAAAATGTTTCCTTTAGGTTACATGTGGCCTCCCATTACCCTCCTTACTATTATCATTCACATGAAAATTGTGATATTTAACTTTCCCCTCTCTTATAACATCTTTATTGGTATAATTTGGACTCATCATATGAGGGTTGTCACCTCATCTACGTGTAACTGCATCAAATTCCCCCATAATGGTGATATTTAAAAGTTTTGAGGAGACACAAACCCTTGCAATTTTGAATAATTCCAAGAATATGGTGTATTTAAAATCCCTATAGTTGAACCCTTTCCTAGTATCCCATTTAGGGAATATCAATGTTTTAATTACCCTATTAAATCTACCCATGGTTATAATGATCACCCTAAACTCAATGAGAACATACCACATAAATTCCTAGATTTTTATGATGATGAGACATATGAGATCATCCTCAAGATAAAAACTTCTAATCTATCTCCTCATCTCATAGCCTAGCTTTCATCATCCTTCAAGCCTTTCTCCCATCAGCCTCCTATTGATGATAAACATGTGGTCTTAACAAAGACTAGAGATTCTATTCATCATGAAAATTTTGACAAAAACATCATATCTACATGTACCATTGACCTAAATACACCTAATTATGATGATGGTTATGCTTTAATTGATCTATTTCTAGGAATAATTATCCAAGCTAGACATGCTAAGTGTATACACATAATATTTTTAAACTTTATCAATTACTAATGCTTTTTATTTTACAAGAACATGTCAAGTCTTAATATCTATAAGTGCATGCCTCAAGGGGTTCATTGGGAAATGGGTAGGTATACCATTGGTGTTTTATATGATTGTTGTCCCTTACTACCACTTGCTATTAATCCAACCATCTCCTAAAAACATTCCCCTAAGCTTTACCTCTTATGTTTCACCCTCCTCTAGTCATTTTCCACCTTTATTATCCCTTATCTAGATTAAAATACTTTTTGATAGTTTAAATTACACTATCAATCCCATCAAACTTATACTTTGAATGATAAAACTTATTTAGGGTCTAGGTTGGCCCCTGGCTGACCTAGATTAAGACCTATTTTTTTGTCAATAATGATACAAGATTGATTGGGTTGACCTTGTCATCCTAAATTTTTAGAAATGATTAGGGTTAGATCCAAATATATAAACACATCCATTTTTCCATTTGTGGAGAGATAACAAGAGTTAATTATTCATTTGCACTTCTTTACAATCTACTCTTACACCATTCTACTTAAGGAGTCTTAGCTTAGGGTTTATACTTGGAGAAAATTTTTATCTTGTCTAAAATTCTTGGATGATTTGGCATTTATTAGTGATCCTTACAAACCAAAACAACTTCTTGGAAATCATGTTTTTCCAAGGGAGAGATTGAGTCTCAACGAGATCATCTTGAAGGTAAGTATCTCTAAATTTTCTCCTCTCTTGAGTAGATAGAAGTAACATAAGTAATGGATTTTGAATATATTACTCTCTCCATGCATTAGGGTTTTATATATACATATCTTAAATAAGATTCTCTTATCCATGTTTACTTTTATGTTTACTAACCCCACTTTGTGCTATAAAATTTGGTGGTCACTAGATTAGACTTTATTGTGCTTGTTATTAGTTTAGTGAATATGAAAACATAGGACTAGTTACAGTTATTGCATAGTTTTGATTGAATGAAGGCTTTTAAACCCTACCTAGGGAATTTATTATGGTAATAAATCACTTGGATATATCTATAAGATCCATATTGGTCATGACCCAAAATATCTAATGTATCCACAATCAAAAGTGTAAGTAGGATTTATCTTTTCCAAGCTAGGATTGATTTATAGATCTATTACATTTCCTATTTCATACATTCTAGTAAACCCAATGTGAATATAATTCTTTCTTCCATCATACAATTTGACCTTTTTATTTTTTCTTCTTTATCATATATGATTTTACGTAACTTGATTGAACCAATCGACCCAATTTGCATAATATGAAAGCAATAATTAAGGTATTTCAACATAACTTTTACAATCTTAACCATCTTAAATATCACCAAGGCTCCTCTCTTTCCTCTCTATCATTTATTACTTTCATTAATGTTATTTTTCATAAGTTATCAATCTTTGAAACTGTAACCCTACAGCTAACTAGGTCGATGTAGTTGACTTAGTTTTGTAGTTTGTCTTCTATCTAAGAGACATATTCAACCTATTCAGCTTTGTTCTTAAATAACTTGATTATATAGAACAAAAGTGACCCAATAAAATATATTATGTACTATTTTCATACATTACCACCTAAACCAACTCTGTACTATTCTCAATCAAGGAATTAATAACTATTTGCTAGTAATTAATTCACATTTTCTTTTCGATTCTTTACATGCTTAGAGTAACTAACATAATCTAAGTAGGTGGTTTTAAAAATTACCATTATAGTTATATTATTTACTCTTTCTTACACACTAAAAAATCACATAACATTCATAACACATTTAAATACTTGTCTTCTTAATGCCTACCTACTTGGATTTCATCACCAAAGGGGAAGTTGACTTGGTCTTATGGCCAAGTATAAATATGTGGTTCATGGTATATATTGGCAAAGCACCTGACACCCTTATCACTACAAGAATATGAAGTTAGGTGGTAGGCCTCAATACCAATCTAGTACCATTACTAACACAAATCCTTTTCAACCCAAATGTCCTAAAACCATCCATAGATTGCCTTTCTAGTTCCCTATTTTAGCCAACCCTCCTATCAAATTTAATTCAACACTTTATAATAATCTAATAACACTTATTATGGCCAATTATTTAATCATTTATTTATTGCTTTCTTATACTTTCATGTTGTATTGCAAAAACTTGTATTGGCCAGCATTGGTGTAAGGTTTTTTGTTGTGTGCCCCAATTGGATCACTCACATTGATCTAATTATTTATGTGATTTATTTCATTCTTATTTCAATTATATTTCCATTGTTTTAAAACATTGTCATTATGATCGATACAGTATCTTATAGATTGTATATTTATTCTTACCTATAGTACACAATCAACCTACATGACTATGTCTCTTATCTTTCTATTCTACCCTCTATCTAGTAGTACATAGTCAATTGATATGACTCAGTACTCTTATCAGCCTATCTTTTCATAATATTATGTCAACCTAATCAAATTTGAACTTTTTAGCTAACCATGTTATTCTATCTATCCAACTTAGTTCTCTATTTTATTGACTCTATCCCTAATTTCTCTATCTTATTGCTTAAATCATGTTCTTTTTATCAAACATCATGAAATTCCCTATCAAAATCTTCATAGACAACATGAATATATTTAGACACAATATGGGGTATTCTTCTTTACGTTTGTTGATCTCCCAAGAGAACCTATTAGGTATCTAACCTTCACCCTAGAAAGAGGTCATTTAGGCCTACTTTCTAGATTGGGGTAACATGGGAATAGCCAAAGGCTATGGGTGACCTATGATTGAACTATACCTCTATATTATGGGGCTATCTTCCATGATACATATATTTTGATTAATTAACCAAGACATACTAATTTTGGGGTGAAAATGATAGGGAGTGCATAAAATGAAACCTAATCTAAGGATGGTGATGTACCAATATCATTCATATACTCAATTTGACCTCTAATAACCCTTGTGGACTTGACAAACAACTAAAATAACATCTTCAAGAAGTTACTATGCAATAGTGTTTCATATAGAGGATATGTTAGGTGCTAGAAGATGAGGGCCATGGAAAAAAGTTTTGGTATAAGGCAATTATCCATCAAGTTATACTACAAATTCAATCACTTAACACTTATGCACACCACATGACCTATATAAATTAACTTATTATAATCTTGGTGAGGTAAGGACCTAAAAGGTGGGTAAATATACCACATATGAAAATAAAAACAAGAATAAACACACTAGATAAGACATGAAGGAGATAAAATATTTTTTTATCAATCCAAGAGGTTACAAAGTATAAATCTAGGCAAAGTTTCCTCATACCCAGGTGAGGTATGAATACAAAGGCATTAAGGCTTGACTATATAGAATCATGAGGAGGGAAAGAGAGGTAATTTATCATGGGAGTGTAGATAAGATGATATAAATTACTATAATCAACTCCATCATCAATTATAATAGTCATAGTAGTCACCATGCTCCCTCCATGTCTTGCCCTCCTAATTGATGGTCTTCAATGGGCCCTTTAGGCAATCAAATGGAGTGGTGGAGGCTAGGTCAAACTTGTTTGAAATTTTCAAGAAATTTAAATTCATAAATATATTCAATATTATCTACTTTTATAGTTACAAACATGAATTTGTCTCAATTAAGTTCCCCATGAAGCACCTAACAGCCCATCTTCCTTTGTATGTTGACTTAGGTTCAAGATACTATCCCATTCCTCCATAATGTATATGAGAACTGATATGAACAAACCTTAAGCATAAATTAAATGGTTTTAATGTAATTTTAATGATATATTATCATCCCCTCTATACCAATATTTATCTCCCCTTATTGACCAAGTAGGCCAAATAGGCCTAGTTACATAGTGTGTATTGTGTTTATAACCATATAAAATTAGAAAAAAGCTTATTAATAAGTAAATAATGATGTTAAAATCCTTAAAAAGTTTTCCACACCATAAATTAATCCTTCTAATAACTTCACACCTTCAACTTTACCTTTCATAGGTGACTAGGCCACTTCTTCTTAGCATCTATAGACTGGTTTTTTGGTGTGGACTTAGAGATGCATTTCTAGATAGATATGTGAGAGTTGGTGTCTTGGGGAGGTGAAAAAAGTACTAAACCACTAATTCCATTTATTTTAAATTTATAAAATAACTTCATACCCTATTCTCTACTCAAAACCTTAAAAAAGTACCATTTGTTATAGGTCCATACCATAGTCTATATATACCAGTACCATGATCAAACTCTCTGAGTGGACTAGGTGATTAGAGTACTTTCTAAGCCAATTCAAGGTGTTTGATTTCAAAATACCAATTTTTCCTAGGTTGAGTCTAACTTAAGGTTTAAGCAGGGTTTTAGAGGTTTAACATCTTAATGATGGTTCATAAAGATAAAACCTCCAAACTAAAACTTATTTTCATGCATGTTTATTCCATAGACACCCCTAAAACTCTTAAAAAGCTTTGGGTCACATGTACCTATGTGTGGATATATTATTAGAGGTAAAATCACTAAGAGGGGGATGAATTAGTGAGCCCATATATTTAAGTTATAATTGCAACCCTTTCAAACTATTAAACAATCAACATATATCAACTTGATCAAGCAACATTAACAAGAGATCTCATTCATTCAATGCATACACAAGATCAAACATATAACACATAGTTCTTATGGGAAACCCTCATGGGGAATAAAAACCAATCTTAATCATGTAACACATGGACTACTGTCCTATAAGAAATTACAAACAATAGAATGATCAACCCCTTTAGACTAGCAAACCTTGATCATATCCTCTTGAACAAAGGTATTTAGTGAAAAACATCTTTCATAAGGAGAAAATACCCCTAAAGAAGATCAAGTCCTTTATACCCTGCTTGAAGTGAAAACCTCCACAAGACTTGATGATGCATCATTGTTTATCTAACCCCTATATAAACTTCCTCTCTATCTAATATAAGCCTCTCACATAGGCATGCCATAATCTCTCTCATTTTTCACTCAAATTGTCCTCATATGCGTACTCAGACCTATTTGCATATCTCCAAACTACAAAATAGTTTATTTGACATCATAAATATGACCTACATGTCCTACACATAGTCATAAATCTTATTTGTTTATCAAATCTTTCAATTGTGCACTCTACCTCTGCTTCACTCCATAACTCTCACATTCACCTTACATAAGTCTTTTCTTACAAGTCTTCCACAAGACTAGAAACCATCATATTTGGTTTCAATATATATAGATCAATCATGAATTATCAAGTTCACTATCTTTTTTTTGTCAGCCACAATACATGCCTTCATTCTTAAGGAATTTTACATGGGTCACACATAAGCACAACACACATTAAAACATGACTAATTAACTTTTAGGTCCTATGGAGACCCATTCATCTCTTTGACACTTCTATGAGAAAATAAAGAACATAGGAACATTTTCCAAAAGAATGGATCCATTATACATTATTTATAGGTCCCATTAAGTGTCCATATCCATCACAGTACCCTTCTTCTTAAGCAATATTTTCTCAAACAACATTTTGTGCACATATTCATCATGAATGAATACACATTCAACTTATGAAACTTTGTTCATATTGAATATGAATATTCAAACTTTCATAATGCACAAATATCATCCTCATAGAGTTTAAAACTCCCCCCAATATCCAATTCATCATGAGATATTGAAACAACATCAGAAAGAACTCAATTACCTTTCTCAACTTACTTGTAGAATATAATTGAACACATAGTCAACTTTGGAGCTCAATATCTTTTTCCATACATATATTCAGATCTTCAAATTTATATTTCCAAATGTGCCTTGGAGTCCTCTACAAAATTTCTTTTTTACTACATGGTCAAATTCTACATAGATCAAAAGTTATGGCTCGAAAACAAGACTTTGGAATTTACTTTGTTAAATTCAAATATTTGAATTCAAATAGTCACAATTAAACTTTGAACACCATGTTATCATCTCGAGTCCTCACTACTCAAATTAAACATGTACCATCAATATTTTTCAATGAATCTCGACCTTTAACACATGGTTTTCCAATGCCAAATGTTAAACCTTGAACATGTTGATCTCATCTCATGAAATATGCAAAATTTGATCTCATGCACTCCATCAATCTCTTCAAGATTTTCCTAGATTTAAAAATGCTAGGCAACTATCACTTTGACCTCTTGAATTTAATACACACCATTGATCTCTATTTATACAATCACCTACTCATCGTTGATCTTTGAAAGAAGGCTAATATTTATCTCTATACAAAATTAAACATTGAAAACTTGGCACCATCTCACTACTTCCTGACATCTCATAGAAAGATGCTCTATCGATGATGTTTGAACTTTACCTTGTTAATTGACTAAGTATGGGAACCATTAGAATCTGTCTAAGTGGCCACCTTTTAACCTCAATAAATTTTACCTCACTCACTCACATGATATCAAATTTGGACCATATAATCTCCTTATATAGGAGAATCTAGCCATGTGTCAAACTAATCCTAAATCCCTCACATGTGTGAGATATAATGCCATTAAAGTGCATCATTAGATTTATCTGTCATAGAGCCAACAATGTCAAGATTTTCATGGAAGGCCAACTTTGTAAATGCATATCTTTTTACACACTTTAGTGTAAGATATAAAATTTATAAATAATAAAATAGGCTCAAAACTTAAAAAACCCATATGATCATCTTATTTTTAAACATCCACATGTGTGAGATATGCCAACACCAAACTGCTTACTCAACTCTTTCTTGTCATATTGCTAATTTGGCTTAGTATGGGAAAACACTATTAAAATGCCTGGGAGCCCAATTTTTCACTTGTATATCTTTTGACATGCTTCAATGCATGATCTAAAATTTATAAAAAATAAACTAGGGATTAATATGATCACAACCATATGACCAATTCCCCCTTACTCATCCACATGTGGCAATGGTGCCATCCTCAAACTGCCTTTTTAGACTTTTTGTCACTAGACCCAAAATGTCTAGATGAAAATAATGATCAACTAGATGAAATCCACTCATGCACATATGCACTCAAATATTATAAAACATCTTAGTTACTTTTTTCACATAATCAATACTCCATACTCATCCTTGAACATCTCTAACCATGCCAAAATAAAAGATCAACCAAGTATACTAGGACAAACACATTACACACTTTGTCATTGTTGCATAAACTATGAAGGCACTTCATATACTCACTTAGACACATTAATGACACCATCATAACATAATTTATAATGATCAAACAATCTCCCCCTTTGTTATTTATGTTAACAACCATCATATAACAATATACAACTCACTTTCCTTCTCTCTTTTCAAGCACTCTCACAATATGAACTTTCTCCCCCTTTGAAATAATGACAAAGTGGGAAAAATATAATATTTATGACCTAATAATACCACCAATAGGAGATTACCACCTTATAAATATGATACAAACTCCCCATTACTTTGAGCCTACTTGTACTTGCCTTAACAACTTCCTCTTGCTCCATGCACACACTCTCTTCAAACAAGCACTACAACCAATGAAGAAACAACACAAAAAAACAATTGGAATATGATGGAATTAAAAAAATCTGATAGGGACTCCATCTAATATATTTGATCCATTGAACCTCTTGAGCAGCTTCAAATCTCCACACACCATAAAGAACCAACATATAGGTTTACTATCCTTCTCTATCAAACCACCTCAAGGACAAAAAAATTTCATGACACTCACCAAATAGGAAATATTAACTAATCCAACCTAATGCCTCACCTTGAAATACTCATTCTTTTATATTTTGGATAAATTGAACAGAAAACACTCTTCTTCACACTAGGCCTGTCTAGTCTCCTTATATCCCTATCTGAAACTTGCAAATCCCACAAATTTTAGTAGAAAAAAATTCAAGACCTAAATATTCATATCTAGAGAACTATCATATGCCCCATCAATCACATCAATTTTTAATAACTAGATCAACTTTTAAAACATACTTCCTTGACAAACCAACTAGCCAATTAGGCCTCCATCTTGACAAAAACATGAATAATTTGGAAAACACAAACCTTTATATCTCTATGAAGCTTGATTTGACAACCCATTTGGCCCATTTAACTTATTAGGAAACATTATATCTCAAATCATAAGGAAAACACTTTTCTATTAGAGCCTAAAACCTTAAAATCTAAAAACAAATAAGTTTAACACAATACTTTCCAGTCAACATCCATCTTTGAAACTTTTTGCACACTTGGAGACAGTCATCACACACATTTGGACAAAAAAATTAAGACACCATAAATTTTATAACATATACTTTATATAACCCATTTTAGGCCTACTTGCCCTTAAGCCAAAAACTAAGAAAATCAAGAGCACTCAAAAATATTTAATTGACACAAACATACCTTTAAGCCATAAAAGCATCTAGAGCACATCAAAAAGAAGTATATAGACCTTTATGAGAATCAAAATCTTATTAACATTTCATGATTCTCATTATTCCATCTAGATATACCCATTTTGACCCTACATAATAGCTCCTTCACAAGTCTCTAGAGTAAGCTCATGAACTTGTTGTTCCCCCTTAACCAAAGACCTTCTATGATTGGCATTATCATATTGAGCACACAAACTTGATTATCCACAAGAAAATATGTCTCTTAATAAGCATAGATAGAGACACCCTACTTCATAATGTCCTAGATTAGTGTGAAACCAAGAGCTTCCCATAACTCCTCATATTTCTTCTCCTCCTTGGTCATCTGATACTTGTAGTTCTTCTTAGGCTTAAGAGAAGCAACATGCTCAACCACTATGGAATTATCCTTTTATTCTATAACTGGATTGACAATACATGGATAAAATAAAGATTCATGACATACCTTTTCATCTAAAGAATCCATCTTGTAGTTTGGAACCTCATCACTAGGCACAAATAATTGATGTTTTTTGCATCATACATGCTCAACAATAGTAAGATGTTCCCTTGGATCCATACATACCTCATTATGAGCTTCAAACATCACCTTGGTATTCTCTTTGAGCTTGGTCTCTTCACTCTCAACATGAGTAGATAATGAGACCTCTTGTAACTCTTCAACTTCTGAAGCATTCTCCACCATAGAAAATAGATTACTTAGACCTATAGTATCATTATGACTCATAGTTACCACCTTTGTATTTCATGATTTAACTTTCCTTCTTTCTTGCACTCTAGGAGCTTGATTGAACTCATTATATCTTGTAGAAATTTGCTTGCATAATCTATCAATGTGACCTTTCTGTTGACACTTGAAGCACACTATACATTTTGCAAGAAATGTATCTTTCCCTACCTTATTTGGATACCAATTTGTAATGTGTCCTATGTCATGACAATTAAATAATTTAACTTCATTCACACACTTTGACTAATGACCCCCATCATAGTTCCATGCAAACTCATTTCTAATAGGTCTCTTTCACTTTATATCCCTATGACTAGACTGACTACATGTATAATAGTAACCATTAAATCTTATATACCTCATGGCATTTGGATTTTTTATATTATTTGTATTTATTCTACCATAAAATTCATTCCTTGTCTGATGATTTTTCTTCAGAGTATGATTTTATTGGTTCACATTAGTCTTCATCTTGTTGTGAGTTACATTCTTTTGTTCTTCTTCATATCCAAAACTAGTTCTATCACTAACATGATTTTAACCACTCAAAATATTATCTAGATTTATTGATCTCTTTTCAAATCTCATAAATTAATTCACCTTGCTTGTATACTTCTCTAAATCATCTTTCAAAAAATTATTTTAAGAAACACACCTTAAGAAATCATCTTATTTATCTTTTAGGCTTGTAGACAAGATTTCCAATTGACAACTAAGATGCTTGACCATATCTTCAAGCTCTTTGGAATCTTCATTCATTTTTCCCTCAAATGTATTGAATGTATCCTCATATTCTATGTTTGAGACCTCATCTTATTGTTATACTTATTTTAATTCTTCAATTCTTCAAGAGCATTTATCAAAGTAGTATCATAGTCCATCTCATTTTCATCATCATCTGAATTACTACAAGTAGACTCCTTTTCATGTGAGCAACTACCTTACTCAACCATAAACAAGGTTTCATCTTCAATCGGACCATCATCTTCATGATCATATTCTAAGTCACTGACTTCACTTTCATCTAATGATCTATAATCTTCTTTCATGTAGATACTCTTTTTATCCTTGAATTACTTCTTTTTATCAAACCTTCTGAATCACTTTTTGCTTTTATTAGACCTGAATGATCTCTTTCCATCATCATGACATTTATCATTCTCTTCATCATCATCCTTATTATATTTATGAGGAAACTTATTAGTAAAATGTCCTATTTTACCACAATTGAAGCATTTGAGAGGTAGTTTACCTTTATACTTGCCTGAACCTATTCTTAATTTCATTGAAATCAAAACAATTAGTTCATTCTCATCTATATCATAAATGTCATCTTATTTGGATTTATTACCTTGGAATTTTTTATTTGTCTTCATTTCAGTCTTTAAAGTTGCTTCCTTCTTTGGTGGTATATCATCATTCTTTCTCATTTCATAGGTAGTAAGGGTGCCATGCAGTTGATCTATCTTCAACTGAGTAATATCATGACTTTCTTCTATAGCAGATACTTTTGGATCAAACTTATGGGATAAAGACCTTAATACCTTTTGAATAATTGTATCCTCTTTAAGGTTCTCTCTAAGACTTCTGATGATGTTCATAATCTCATCAACTCTCTATAGAAAGGATGAGACAAAATCTTCTTCATTCATCTTGATAATTTTAAATTATCTTTTATGAGTGTATAAATTATCAAGCTTTACCTTTGAATCTCCTTCATAAATGTTCTAAATTTTGTCCCATATCTCTTCAGCAAATTTACAATGGATTACCTTGGTGTATTTAGTCTCTAAAATACCACAATTGGTAGCATTCATTGCCTTAGAATTGTTCTCAAACATCTTCTTGTCAATAACACTAGATGGAGGAGTATTAAGATCAAAATAACCATCTATAATAGATTTACATACATCAAAACCTAGGGACATAATTTAAGTCCTCATCTTGGCACTCCAAAATGCATAATTGGATCCATTGAACATTGGTGCTTGCTTAGTAGAAATACCTCCTTAATGACTACCCATATTGTACCTTGGATCACCTTAAAGCTATCAAGCCTTTACCAAAGGACCTACTCTGATACTAATTATTAGAGGTACAATCACTGAGAGGGGGGTGAATCAATGAGCCTAGATATTTTAATTACAATTTTATCCCTTAAAAAATATTAAATAATCAACATATATCAACTTGATCAAGCAACATTAACAAGAGAGCTCATTGATTTAATGCATACATAAGATCAAACACATAACACATAATTCCTATGGGAAACCCTCAAGGGGAATAAAACCCACACTAAAGCCTATAATACATGGACTAATATCTTTTAATAAATTACAAAAAAGAGACTAATCAACTCCTTTAGACTATAAAACCTTGATCATATCTTCTTGACGAAAGGTATTTAATGAAACACCTATTTCACAATGAACAACTACCCCTAAGGAAGATCAAATCCTTTAGACCCTCCTTCAAGTGAAAACCTCCACCTTAGAACTGATGTATTTAACACTTGATGATGGATATCTATTCATCCAACCCCTACACAAACTTCCTCTCTATCTCATACAAACCTCTCACATAGGCATGCCATAATCTCTCTCCTTCTTCACTCAAACTATCCTCATAAACACATTCATACCTCTTCACATATATCAAACTATAAGAGCACTTTTATGATATCATAAATATGACCTAAAGGTTATAGACATATTCATCAATATAATCTATTTATTAACTCATCCAATCAGGCATTCTACCTCTCCTTCACTCCATAACTCTTACATCTACATTGTACAACTCTCTCTCACAAGTCTTTCACAAGCCTAAATTCCATCAACTTTGGTTTCACTATATATAAAGAATTCATGAATTATCAAGTTCAAAATATTTTATTTTTCATCCATAATATATTAATTCATCCTTAAGTCATCTTACATGGGTCACACTTAAGTAAAACACACTTTCAAATAGGCCTAAGTCACTTTTAGGTCCTATGGAGACCTATTCATCTCTTTGACACTTATCTAAGCAAACAAAAAGCATAAGAAAATTTTAAAAAATCATGGAATGATTATACATGATCTATATGTCTACCTTAAGTGTCCATATCCATCACAATACCATTTTTCTTAAGCACAATTTGCTTGATCAACATTCTCTGCAATAGTCATCATGAAAAAATACACAGTCAACTTCTAAAACTTTGTTCATACTACATACAATTAGTCAAACCTTCACAATACACATAGATCATGCTCATGGAGTTTAAAACAATCCAAAATATCCAATTCATCATGACATTTTGAAACAACATCAAAATAAGATCAATTACCCTTCTCAGGTTACTTGCAGAATACAATCAAACACATAATCAACTTTAGAGATTAATATATTTGTTTGTACATACATTCATATCTTCAAATTTATATTTCCAGATGCATATTGGAGTCCTGTACAAATTTTATTTTTATTGTGTGGTTAAATTATTCATATATCAAAATCTATGGCTCAAAAATTAGACATTGGTCTTTCTTTTGTTAAATTTGAATATTTGAATTCGAATGGTCATAGTTAAACTTTGAACACCATGTTATCATATCGAGTCCTTGCTAATAAAATTAAACATTCACCTTTGATATTTTTTTATAAAGATAAAACTTTAACACATAGTATTCCAATGCCAAATGTTAAAATTTGAACATGTTGACCTCATATCATGCAATCTGGCAACTTTGACCTCATGCATTTCATCAATATCTTCAAGATTGTCCTACATTTAAAAATGCTAGAAAACTTTCACTTTGACCTCTTCACTTTAATATGAACCATTTATCTCTATCTATATGATCACCCACTCATTTTTGATCTTTAGAATAAGCTCAATCTTCATCTCTACACAACATTAAAAATTGAACATTTGATACCATCTCACTACTTCCTGACATCCTATAGCAACATGCTCTGTCAATGATGTTCAAAATTTACCTTGTGAAAAATTGACTATGGGAACCATTGTAATTTTTTTTAGTAGCCAACATTGAGACTCAATAAATTTTACCTCTCTCACTTGCATGATCTCAAATTTGGACCATATGATCTCCTCATATAGGATAAGCTAGCCATGTGTTAAACTACTCCTAAATCACTCACATGTGTGAGATATAATGACATTAAAAAAAATCCTCAAATTTATCTATCATAGAGCCAATAATGTCAAGATTTACCTAGAAGTCCAACTTTACACATGCATATCTTTTGACAAGCTTTGGCATAAGATTTGAAATTTAGCATAAATCAACTAGGATCAAAATTGAATAAACCCATATAATCATCTTGTTTTGAAATTTCCACATGTGTGAGACATGACAACACCAAAATACTTACTCAACTCTTTCTTTCCATAATGTTTACTAGGCTAAGTATGGGAAAATACTTTCAAAATGCCTGGGAGCCCAACTTTACACTTGTATATATTTTGACACACTTTGGTGCATGATCTAAAATTTAACACAAATCAACTAGGGAATAATGTGATCACAACCATATGACCAAATTCTCTAGACTCATACACATGTGTTAATGGTTATTTCATCGAAATACCTACTAAGATTTTCTACCACTAGACCTAAAATGTCTAGATGATAACAATGATCAACCAGATAAAATCTACTCATGCACACAAGCACTAAAATCTTAAAAAATATCTTAGGGGATTTTTTCACATGATAAATACGCCATAATCATCCTTAAACATCTATAACCATGACAAAATATAATATCAATGAAACATACTTCAAGAAAACTAGGACCAGCACATTGCACACTTTGTCATTGTCACATAGACTATCATGGCACTTCATCCACTCACCTAGATACCTTCATTACATCATAATGACATCATTGAAAATTCTTAAACATATATGAGTAGGAGATTATGGACCTATAAATCCTTCCAAGCCTTCTAGACATTTTTAAAAACATAACATTCATTCATAAATATGGGATCTTGAATCACACTCTCTCCTCCATGGATTTCAAGCGCATTGGGGTCCTAACTGAGAATGTCTTTTCTTGGAGTGAGTTTGGTGTGTGGTTATTGATATACCATATTCATTTCATCCCCAAATTTATTCCTATTTCTTGTGACTCCACATGAGATCTTTTAATGCCTTCCAGACTTCAACCCAATAGTGTCTACCTTTCTTTTAGCCTACCTCAAAAGGCTTATCATGACTACAAAAGTATACCTTTATTTTAGGGCTAAGGTGAAGGTTTAATATTGTTAGACATTATTTTCCCATCTATCATGTTCCTCCATATAATCTTGTGACTTCTTAAGCTCCTCAATGTTTTTTCACACTTTATAAGTTTCAAACTAGTAGTCTTCCACTTGCTTGGACTGTCTTAGGCCTATAGATAGTTAAATGAAGGTTAAATTCTCAATGATTGAGAGTGAGAGTGGTTCTAATTATAGGTTAGGGGGTATGATGACAATACCATAGATCATAAACATCTAATGAGACTAGTGCATATTATAAATTATCTTTATGATTCCTCATAGTTACTACCAAGGACACTTATCCACACTTACAACAATCATCCTAGAGATAGGATTTGAAGGATCCACTTGATAATATAGTGACTTAGCTAAGATTTGGAAGTATAAGAGGCCTAAATAACTTTAAAGAAACCATCATCAAACCTAAACATCATCAGATACCTCCATTTTATGCACAAAATCTCTATAGCATGAAGAATTTTGTCTATATTTTACAAAAGTGGAAACATGAATCTCTTCTTTGCTATCACACCCTCACACATGTGAACTAGGGGTAGAAAGTGATGGAGATAGAACTTAAGGAATCCTATAATCACCATAAATAATTATATTTTATATATTTTATTTTAGTTATTGAACTTAAGACACCATTGGAGGGTAGAAGAAGGGAAATCATTAGTAAAATATCATTTGAAAATAGGAGGCATGGCACATGAGTTGAACTGTCATGGTTTCCCATATGTGGGATTCATTTGATGAGTGAGAAATGGATTTGAATATTGAAATTGACCCCTTATGCACATGAAACACCCCAAATGGATTTATATTATAAACAAGACCTTATTAAGACCCATTTAAAGATAATGTGGCATCAATACATTCTCTTTCCTAAGTTTATAGTGTAATGTAGACTCATATGAGGCATTTCAGGGGCATTTGAAGATTTTTAAGGGTGAATCAAGGTTTGAATTAGGTTTGGATAAGTATATCATACAAAATAACATTATAAATATCTTGGACCTCATATTATGACCCCAAAAAAGGATTAAATGCCCTTATATCATGCTATAAAAATATTCCCTTATTTATATGGCTTAGATAGGCCTTAAACTATAAGAATTTGCAACCTTATTTTCTCCAAAACATCTTATATTTTGCTAAAAAAACTTAATCTTGTTAAATAGGGTTAGAACCATTCTTTAGACTTCACAAAACATTTATCACACTTTCAATTACATAATGAACAACCTAAGGACCTAGTACATCACTTAAGGACCTAATACATCCAAGACATATGATGAATTCACAAGAAGGTTCTAGTACATATCGTGACATTTATAGCAGTGCTAACAAGGTTCAATATGAGATTAAAGAAGACATAATCATGCAAGAGATCACCATGTGCAAGATTGGGTTGGTGTCATGAGATTTTTTTGATTGTATGGGTCAACATTTTGGCTTGGCAGGTCAAAATGTCAATGGATTTTGGTAACTCACATGGTTGACCAACCTGCTAGTTAAGAGAACCCGCTAACTCTCTATGATATTGATGACTCATTAAGGTGACATTATGACTTGGCTATCTATTTCCTTTGACTTTCAAACATATTAGTACCTTATAACACTTTTACATCTATAAAAACTCATAATACATAATAAAGACAACCAAATAAACAACACCTAATACCTAAAAACTAACAAGACAAGACACCAGGACAAATAAAACAACTAACTACACCACACTTGTGTAGACACACTTATTGAAACACAAAAATAAACACTATAAATAACTAACTTTATATCAAACTCTTTTCTCCTCTAGGATCAAATAGAAAACTTCCTTGATCACTATGGCACCATGAGGTCTAATTGTCATGTCTTGACTAGAGTCCAGTCAAGCATTGCTCACTAATAAGGACTTCTACTTATAGTTGGAGACATCGGCATGCTCATAACCTCTTAGGAGAACAATTAGATCTTTCTAGTTATACCTTGCATGAGTTGGTCATGTGATTCTAATACCCAATCACAAATATTCCAAAATTTCCTTCTTTACATTAAAATTTTGATTTATGCTTCAATCACAAGCTATTATTTATTTATCATGCTCTCATGCAGTGATTATCTTGACAACCCAGTTGGTATGCCTTGACTTGTGTCTTAATTATGCTCTATTTAATATGATGACTTGTCAAGGATTTAAATTTTTTAGTAAGTGTATAGGCATGGATTCCACATGTCATAAGGATATCCCTAATTTTTATTATGAGAGTCAAAATGATTAGCTGCCATAGTGTTATTTTTAAAACCCTTCTCAAGCTCCTCATGGGAAAGAGGTGGGTCATATAAAATTGAAAAAACTTCCCCAATTATTCCCAAAAGGCCATCTATTTATGATCAATTGAAAATACATGGAGTTCCTTATCATTCTTACCATTCACTTGCAAAGGATTATGTTAATTATGTATCTCCAACTCTCCCATAGAGTCATAAAAAGGCTAGTGATCAGCTGCAACTTGGTCATCCTCATATTTTATGGAGAATGGAAACTCATCAATCCATTCAAGATCCATCTCATCTTTCCTTTTTATTTATAAAATTGAATTGACTTATTCAATTTCTAAATCATTAGTGCTACCTCCACTCGAGACCTCAACCTTCTATCCTATACCACCAATCCAAGTTATCATGTTGAGTTATTCAATCTCACCTAATGATTCATGGTAAAACTACTACAAAACACCATATAACTCACTTAAAATGATCTTGTATTAAATAATGGGTTCATTTAGATGGTTTTCATGATTGTTTCCTATAAGATAATTTGTTTGTACTTTATCATCATTAGCCTCAACATCTTTCTATTATGGTTTTTCTACATCATCAAGATTTCCTTCATGCTCAAACTTTGATCTGCTAAGATGAATAGGGGTACCAATAGTTATTTCCTCATCATAGGTGATTTAAGTATCCTTTTAAAAATGTTCTTCAACCTCACTTGCAGCTATAACATGATTAATCTCTTGTAAGACTGCCACTTCATTAACTAGTATTGACAAATTGTTCCCCAAACTTGAATGCTTAAATTCTACCTTCAGTACACTTTGTTCCTATTGATAAGAGGAGAGGATGGGACAGAAATTTACTTTTTTTATCTTGATTGGTAGATTCTAGGGTGCTTTTACATCTTGTATCCTTACGATTATCAAACTTGGACACTACATTCTTCTTCTTCCATTCTTTAATTATTTTGTCAACTTGGTTATACCTTGATAATCATGAATGAATGAAATATGAAGGATAGATGAGGAACTTGTAAAACTTGAAACATATCCTAAACTAGCCTCCACATAGTTTTCCTCTTCTTTATTCTAAACATGAATAGGGGAAGTTCTCTTTTAAGAAAAGGCATAACATAGTCTAGGGTTCTAGTCCATAAAGGCCTCCAATCTAAAGTTAGTATAGGTTTTTGAGAAGGCATGTGTGTATCTTGAATGGAATTTAAAGAGGATTAATTTATTTTGTAATTAAGGTTTTTAGTGTGTAAGGCTCAAGGTGAAATTTGGATAGTGGTCTAGATCTAGTTTTGACTACTACACCATACCCAATTTTATAGACCATATAATATAAATCAAAGGATAAGTACCCCCCAATAGTTGTCATAAAGTCATTAGATAAACATATAGAAAAATAAGCTGGTAAGCAATTGAGATCTTTGAGTAAGCATGGAGGGTAAGTTGTAGGATTTTAATGAGGTCAAATTTCCTTTTAGCTGATCCATTCCATTACAATTCAAAGTTGGAAGTAGGTTCATATATCAAATTCAAGTTATCATTTACTAGATTAAGAATAAATGAATTGTTTGCTTTATAATCAAATAAGCAATTATGAACCAAGGAGTTTCCAATGATCATAGAGGTAAGGAAATGAGATGAGGTGATTGCCTTGGCTAGTTGTTCTTGGTTTTAAAGGATGTTTTACTAATATACAAAGGCTTGATGTTCAACTTAATTTTTATACCTAAGACACTATTTCAATATATCTATTTCCTCTTTTAGATTCTTAATTTCTAAGCTCAAATCATCATTACTTTGTTTAGGTTGACTATAAGGAACATCTTGTAGATAAGACTCATCTAGTTAGTTCTTGGTTTATTACAACCAAGAAAAATCATGCAAGGTTCCCATTAAACTCAACATTTAATCACTTAGTTATCGTGGCATGAATCCACATAAGGCACAAGCCTTATGCACTCACCTGAAGTCTAGCTAAGAAGCAATTGAGACTCGTATTATGCTAGTTATAACATGGCATAGAAATTCACAAAATGGAAATAGAAATTCTAAGGAAACTTAGGGTATATCCATATGCATAAACCTTGTTTAGACTAATCCTAGTGTCATATAGGCGTTTAAGAGTTTATAAGGTTGCTTCTACTCAAACTACTCATACTAGACATGCAGTATTAACAAGGATTGGAATACTTGGTGTATAATCTATACTCATTACCTATACAAAGCTATGGTGATATCACCATTCATCACAGGGACTCCATTAATTAAGTGAACAAGTAGAGATGCATGATTTATAATTAACATATTTACATTGAAAGGATAAAATTACATACATGTGCATTCCCTTAGTAATTCAAAAAGACATATAAACTAGATAGATTACATTTTAATGCAACAATATTCATCATTAATCAAAGTTTCTAACTAATGTATATTCATATTACTTAACAGCCTAGAGGCTCACAAACAAACTTGGACACTTACAAGAGGATCCAAGTGGCCTCCATACTATTCTTAAGCCTTAATGGCCACTGAAGCAATGTCTATAAAATAATTGATTTCAATAGAGCTCCACTACAGTTCTCCATCTCTTTCTTTTCTAGCTCAAGCTCCTTATATAGCTTTTAGGAGCATCTTTACTAGGGTGGAAGGTACACATTGAGTGTTGATTTGGAACTTGGTCATCATAATTATTGGCTCCATGACTCTATGAACTTCATGTTTTACCTACCGCATTTTTCCAAATCTTTGATGAAACCCTAAATATTTGGTTGATAGTTAATTGTCTTCTAAATAACACAAGATATATGCTAAAACCTCTAGTTAGATACAAAAATCCCAAAAGGCTAACCACTTTGACAAAATGATCCCTTTGTAGTTAGGTATATGGCATGTTGGCATGAATCCTCTACTTAATAGGTTAGGGGCCCAAAATTACTCCATATAAAAAAATTAGTCCACCCTTGGACTAGGCTATCAAATTCTTAAGAGTGAAGAACTCGAGTGCATTCTCTTTGAGTGTAGACACTAGAAAACTACATATGATGGTTCTATATGTCAAAATACCCCTAGATTAGATCATTAACCAACCTATGACCATGAACCTAAGTCAAGTTAGCTAACTATATAAATCCAACTCACTAACTTACACTTTTACCCCACTTAACCTTAAACCCTTAATTGTTGATGATCACCTTGACCACTGAATTTCAAGTCCCTACCACCTAAACACTCAAAATTGGTCCATGTACGAACACAAACACATCATAATTTAATTCATGAAATGAGCTAATGCATCAATAATTAAATTTGTGTGATGTGTTTCACTCTTATAAAACCTACACTTTCATCTCTTTTTCCTATAAAATAGAGGAGGAGGTGAAAAAAGGATCAATCAATCCATTCATCCAAGAATTTAGCAATCAAGAAATCAAACTATTGACTAATAGCCATCAAGAGCTTCTTCATCAAGAACTTCTTTGTAGGTCTTCCCTTTAGCAATTCAACAACCATGACAGAGACCTGAATCTCTATTGAATTTTTTATTTAGTAAAAAGTATCATTACTTTACCAAAATTACTTCTCAATATACCATCAACCAACAAGCTAAGTACATTTCTTATTTATAGTTTTAATTATTTAGTTCCTAACATATTTACCTAAACCATACCTTTTGCCTATTACCCTCTGACCCCTTGAATCTAAATATACCTTCATCACCTTGTTGTATCTATTTTACAACCCTTTTCTAAACATACATAGATCCCATAGGAACTATCAATGGTCAATTCAACCACTGATAGTCACCTTTAACTGTTGACAATCACCCAACTGTTGACGATCACCTTAACCACTGATGGTCATCCCAACCACTGAAACTCACTCTGGTAGGAAATAATAACAAGTTATTTCCACCTTCTTGCCCTAAACTAAATTTTACTTTTTGGCCTTCTACATATTCAATCCCACCTATTTTTTGGACCTAAATTGACCTATTTAGCATTAGTATTGACTTGCTACTTGCTTAATTAGTCTATTTTCTTTATCTAACATTTATTTCTTTTTACATTCCCTTTCATTATTTTCTATAATTTGATACAAGTAATTCATATTGATTTCATTTAACTTAATTTTTTTAAGAGTATGGATTGATATCCTCCTAATAAGCTCACGCTTCTTGGATCTAGTTTACACTAGGCAATCCACCTTACTATCCATATAACAAACCCTTTATTTTAATGATTTCTTATATATAGGTCATTCTTCCTAAGAGAAAGAGGATCTCTTCATAATGATCTAGATCATGCACATACAAACAAATAGGTTCTTCTACCATACCTTTAATTAGTCTCTTACTTATTCTATAAATAGACATAAACATAAACTGAGAGAAACATTTTGGCACACTTGATGGGACCTAGTAGTATCTAGGTGCCCTTTGCTTCCTTATTCTATGCTCATATAAAGAAATCAAAATTTATTTTTGGGTATAAAATGAACCTTGCACACATTGATTACTTGTATGTTTAGCTCATGTAGTTTAAATTAAAAGCAAAGTATTCAATCGTAACTTCACTTATTTATCACACACCATACCAAACCACCTAAATCAATAAAAAAATCATAACAATTGACATAAGTCCCAAATAAGGTTTCATCTCCTAGAGGATCACCTTCACCCTTTGGCTATCTTACTTGGATGTCATTACCAAGAAGAGAAACCAAAACTTAGCTCTTTGGTTGAGTCTAAACTCTATAAATTGGTATATACTAGTTAAGCACTCATCACCCTTATCATTGTGGTGTGTGAAGTGAGGAGGTAGGCCCCAATACCATGCCATGTATTGATTTCCAACATAGATCCTTTTGAGAGCCTTAAATACCTAAAACCAACCATATACTTCTTATTTAGTATCTATTCTACAAACCAAGTTCTTCTTCACACTTTCCAACTAAGGCATAAGCCAAAAGCGAGATGAAAAGTACCCTAAGTTTTTAAACACATTCTAGTGTATGTTTTTTTATTATCTTGAGATATTTTTCTTTTGTTTGATTTATGTTTGAGTTGTGATATTTATTTTATTTCTTTCTATTTCTCACATTGTCTTTACTAGACAAAAATTGAGGAACCAAACCAATCAAGAGCCACCTTCCTCTTCTTCTTCTTCCATGGAATATACCTCAGATGTTGAGGGTTTTCCCCTTCCTTTTACCCTCTACCATGCATCAAATAGTTGTCCAAGGTGATGCATATTTCACCACTTTACTTGATAACAACCCATTGGCCCTCCAATATTACCTCATCATCTTACCTCGCCACACCCCTACTTCAATTCTTCTTAGGGATCTACCCTATGCCATGCCTCCCCATCTTATGGTTTACACTACCTCTACCCAACCTATGATCTCTCAAACATCTTCCTCTACCAATAACCCATCCACTAACTCCACTCAAACTCAATCAAACAACCCAAGTAATAACCAAATACCCCTTACACCAACCAATAATTCCTCCAACATAGGGACAACCTCACCTATTGTTACCTATACTCCACCCACCATGGGGATATCTTCAACCCATATTTCCATTATTAACCTTATCACTACCAACCCACCAATACCCACCCCACTTCAAAATGTGGTGTTTTCCATACCTTCTACCCTTCCACCTATTAGTACCATAGTTACCACTCATCCCCAACTAATTAACCTATCCATACCTCCAGCACAATCCATATCAATTACTTAATCTAACAATCCAATCATAATTCCTAATCAACCCACATCAAATTCTCAACAAATACCTATGCCACCCTATCCATACTATCATCATAATCCATAAGGATACATAGCTCCATCTTTTACCCAACCTCTTATGCCCATTAACCCTTATGTGGCATCATCCCAACCCTTAATGACCACATACCAAAATTTGGAATCCTCTCAACCTTATACTAGTTATCCATACATTACATCCACCCAACCTTAGAAAAATGTACCATACAATTAGAGAAATTCCCAACCCCAAATATATTTGGTCAAACTATTGATGGACAAGATGACCAACCTAGAGTCATCTATCTTTGGGGTTCAAAACCTCTTGTCTTATGAACAAATATTTAATGAACCTATTCACCCATCCCTCTCTATCCAACCTTACTCTATTTAATGTTAACTACCAAAATTTTCTAAATTTCAAAGCAAGGAGGACCCCCAACAACACCTAAGAGCATTTTATCATTCTTACTACTTGATTGCTTATGATGATTCTCTTTTCCTTCACACCTTTCCTATGTTTTTACCTGTACCAACATTAGATTGGTATAGTTCTATCACTAATCACTCCATATTTTTCTTTTCCCAACTCTCCCAAGCATTTTTAGACCACTTTATAATCAATATATCTAAGAAGGTCTTCATCACTGACCTCTACTCTATTAGGCAATTTGATGATGAATCAATTACCAATTTTGTATCTCGATGGAGAGGTCTTATCAACCATCTCTCTTTCTCTTTTCCCTAACCTAAGTTGATTTAACTTTTCACTTGAGCTTTTATCAAACATATTTCCCCTACTCTACAGGTTCAAACTTTCAAAACCTTTGATGAGACTCTCACCATGGCATGCAAACTAGAAATCAGAGCCATTGATAGAGGGAAGTTAAAATTAAGAAATAAAAACTCTATCTTCAAATCCAATGACTATTACCCATCCAAAAACACAAACCAATCTAACTACCCTAATACCAAACCAAAGATATCCATAAACATGGTTTTCCTTAAAATAACCCCACTTCTAGTTGTCAACAAACCCAACAAAAATAGCTCTTCTAACTCCTCTAATCAACAAACCTAAAATAAAAACTAAGCTACCCCAAAATAATACACTCTGATAAGAGAGTCATATGCTTCAATCTTGGAGAAGTTGATCAAAGACAACATTATATAGCTTCCTCTAATCAAACCTCCCAAATAATTTTATGCTTCTCACCCTATGCCTAGTTGGCATAATGAAAATGATCTATGTGCTTTCCACTAGGTCATTGGACATGACGTTAGTAGGTGAAACACCTTAAAAACCATTATCCAAAACTTGATTGATAAGGGATAACCTACATTAGACAATCCCAATTCACCCCCAAATTAGTCACTCAACATCTTTCAACAACCTTTTCCCAACCATGCCCCTTCTACCAACCATGATGATAAAAAACATGAATCATCTCATGTTTATGAGGTCCATATAGTTAATTTAATTATCAACGAACCTATCATTAAGACAACCATTACCTCAACTACCTCTTCCTCCAATCCACTTATTGAAGTGGTGGAATCAACCTCCATTCCTTTGGATACCCAAATAATGGAAGTAACCACCTCTTTTCCTTCACCTAATGAGATAATGGACTTACCCACCCCTCCATTGATAGAAATACCAAAGGAGGAAACCATTACCATCACACATTCCTCCCCCATCATGGAATCACCCACTCTCTCTTTAGAAACCACTCCATAAAGAGAGATCACCTTATCTACTCCTTCCATGGAGGGACATTCTCTTGAATATTAGAACCTTTCATCAAATATAATCATGAAGAAACCATTCCCTTACCTCAACCTATGGGCTTAATCTTTAAAACTAATGACCAAGGAACCAAACCAATTTAAAAACCCTTCTCTAAATTGGTCCAAAGCCTAAAATTATTTTCTTAGCTCATTTTGGATTGAGCCAGCTTTTATCATCGTATTATACTTCCCTATAAAAACAAGAATGGACCTTCAACCTGGCTTTCATCCACCATAAAACCTATCATCACCCAAATCCCTTCATTAAAAACCTCTCTCTTTGAATCCATAGAAGAACGATCTAAACCATCACCATCCAAAATTATCAAATCACCTAACACTTATTTATTCAAATCTATCAAGGACATAAGGGTACTTTCTACTCCTAGCCTTATGCACCCATATTTGAAGTTGAATTTAACCCCATCTAGTCCACCAATTAAAATATTAACCAACCCAACCAAGAAGGTGGAGCCACCCAAACTCCCACCTAAAACTAGAACTATACAACCCCATTCCATCTTATCTTCTATCTTGGGACCCCATCCTTCTTCCATCCTAAGAGCTCATCCTTCCATAAATAAGTTGAAACCTCCCACAACTACCCAAGTTAAACTTCTTCATTTTATTCTAACTTTACCTAACCCCTCCAAAACATCAAATTCCCCATCATTTTTAGACAAACTATCTACCTCTATCTACCCATCTATATCTAAAACTTCATCATCTCAATCACCCACCCCCAAATATTTCACCTTTAAACCTTCCACCTCAAAACCATCTAAATCTAAGCAACCCCAATCAAACCCACCTAATAAAACCATTCTACCACCCATAACTCCCATGGTGAAGCCTACTTCTAAGAAGGATCCCACCCTAAAAACCAACAACCCATCACCCTTAAAACCTTTCTCAAATCTTATTTGACCATTTTACAAAGGTTATTACAAAATTATTCCTTAAACTTACAACCTATCAAACTCTTTAACCCTTCAACTCCTAAACCATCTTGGTTCAATGATAGTTTAATCTGCTCATACCATAGGACACCTGGATATGATAGAGAACTACAGAGCTCTCCAAGCACTTGTCCATAACTTATGGGATGAGGATGATCTATTATCAAATGAACCTATTTTAATCCCATTATCAACCCAACCACCAAATGAACCTATCTAGAACCTACCCACTCTCCCACTCTCATCCAAGAGAGTGTAGGAACTGAAGTAGCCCTATATCCCAATGCCTCCCCTCATCCACACTATCCATATGGTTACCCGATCTTGGGCCCAACAAAAGGATAAGGGAAAGGACAAAGTGTCCATTCTATGGACATATCTTTCCACCCCTCAACTTTCTAACTAAACTCAAGCACCTTCACCTTCACCAAAACCTAAAATATCCATTTTTGGTGCCTCTCCCTCCAACCCTTTTGAATCTATTTAGTGGGTAGTTTTGAAATAGCTTCACTAGACACCAGTGAAGATGAGCCTATACAAGTTGATTAACACCTTTCCCCATCACTACTAAGCACTGATAGAGGCCCTACAATATATAGAGGTCCAATCTAAATACTTTTGACCTATTACATCCTTTGTCAGAGGCCTTTGACTTTCCACCCTCATCATATTCAAGGATTCAAAAATACCTTTTATTCAATAAAGCCAAAATCTTATGTACCAACCCAAAATACCTATGAACCCTATCAAAAGGGATGAGCTCAGTCTCACTATCTCTCTTCCCAAAAATCCACATGTAGTTCTGCATCAACAACATATACCAAGTATATTGGGCCCACCTCAGGAAGCTGACATACAACCTCTAAACTACATCTCCAACCAGTAGGGCCTCTAGTTCCCCCTAAACCAATCAATGTTTTGAACACCTCCTCTAAGTCCTATAAGCACATAATCACTCATCCACCACATTAATCCCACCCTAAAGTCCATTTGGGTGTATTCCTCTCATGGTAGGCCCATAATTCTCAAAACCCAAATATCCTTATAGGCCTAGAAATGGAACACAAACCCCACAGTGATGCCATATCTATTTTGAGCTCTAAACCTAAATAACTCCATGTATATCTAAACCAATAAAATAGGTGCCCACCCAAAAACTATCCAACCTAATAACATCTCTACCAAAATACCTAACATTAGATATAAAAACCTCCCACTACTTGAATATAGCACCATAAAATATGATATTTCTATCATCATCATAAACCTTCGATAATATTTGGCCCTCTGATATAATGGCCTACAACTAAACCCACTGGCATGTCACCTAGTAAATGTATGATCATCACCATATAACTACTCCATCAGCTCATCCCTCTCTTCTCTCTCAATATGATATATTGACTCCCCCTAAATTGATAGTCATGTGATCTTGTGTACATCTTCTAGAAAGATCATCATCTCACCATTTGGTGGGAGAAAGGTGTTCATAGCCAGATCCCATCTCTCGATGAGGGCCACAATCATCACTGCATATCATAGAACATTCTAAAATTTTATCATCATGCTAAGGCCAACCTCCTCTATGTGCATCTAGTCATCATCAGTCATCCCATGGTGGATTTGTGTAGAGATTCAAGGAACTATATCCCATATTTAGATCTAATTCTATGTCTACAAAATTTGTTAGAAAACACACTTAGTTTTTTTATAAACTACTTTGCCCATGAACTTCACCCTTTTTCCCCTCATTCACCATAACTCATAACACCTAACTTTACCAATATGAAATCCATCAACCTCTTTTTAAACCTATTTTACACCCTAGTTACCCTTAACCTATTTATTTAACCACACTCCCATACTACAACATTCCACCTAACCTATTTCCTTAAACCTCTTATCAAAACCCCTTGACCATTTATTCAACCACTAATAGTCACTATGACCACCGATGGTAAATTGGCCATTTAGCCTATGATATTTGACCATTGATGGTCAGCTACAACCATTAAAAATTAGCTACGACTGCCAATGGTCAAGTATGGCCATTGATGGTCACTATTTGTGAGCATTAGTGGCAAAAACCCCAAACCTACCTACTTATAACCTACCCAAACAACACATATCCAAAAATAACCTACCTAATATCTACCTTACCCTACCCCCAACCTACATACCCTACCAATTTTAATTTTCACCCATAAGTTTTAATAATAACAACACACAACCTAAAACCTAGTGCAAACATTCAAAATCCTACCAACCCTAATAAATCAACACAATTATAACCACTACTACAAAAATCAAACTAATCTATCAATCCAATCCATCCCTTACCTCATTCTTTGACCGTTGTTGAGGAGGAATCTTGGGTCTTACTACTTAGTTGCACCCCTATCCACCCTACATCCTCATTGTAACACTAATCAACTCAACACAAACCCCCAATTAGCCACTAAGCAACTACCTCATTAGCATCCTCACACAAAATGCCAAAATCACTAAGTGCATAAGAGTCAAGAGAGTCATAATCAACAAGTGAAAATGACTTGCCTTTTTAAATTTTTATCCTCCACACTTTTATGGTTTCCCCTTGATTGTCAATGGTCAAGGTGACTACGAATGATCAATTTTGAGACCCCTAACCATCAATGATTAGGATCTCCTCTTTTGGCACTAAATACATTAGTACCCACTTTTAAAGACTACCTTCTCCACCTACCAACCAACCAACCACATCCACCTTGATGTTGGCTATTTTGGCCTGAACTATAGCATATTTTGCAATGACCCTACCTTGGTCCTTTTTTACCACACAAACTAGCTTGTCATGTTGACCATTCAAATTTTCACCACCTAATGCACAGTAGACCATTTGTGTTTTTCTCAGGAGCACATCCTACCTTGAATACCTATGAAAACATTGACCCTGTCTAATATACTTGATAGGAATAACTTGATCAACTATGCCTAACACTATGGCCCAATTACCCCATCACCAATCCTTCTAGAACCAACCTTTATTTTTACTAACTATGGAAACTTGATCTATGCATGATCTTGACTATTACACTATATTTTATGTGCATTTTTGTACTTCAAATACCCAACCACCATTGTCACCAACCTCATGACTCACCATAAACTCTTATTAAACCTACACTTAATTTTGCTTCACCTCATCAACTCCTTGTTTGAGGGGGAACACCTCCTCCCATGCTCAGGGAAACTAAACCTTTGAATCATAATCCATTTTTTGTTTTACATTTTTCTAACAAAAATTACATAAAAAATGGAAAAATGTAGACATTATAAAATTGTACATGATGGTTCTAAATGTCAAAAAACCCCTAGATCAGACCATTACCCAAACTCTGACCATGACCCTGAGTCAGTTTATATAACTAGCTAAACCCAAATCACTAACCTATCCTTTTACCCCACTTAACCTTAAACCTTTGACCATTGATAGTCACCTTGACTATTGATGGTCAAGTCCCTACCACCTAAACACTCAAACTCAGTTCATGTGGGAACATAAACACATCATAATTTAATTCATGTAGTGAGCTAATGCATCAAAAATTAAATTTGTGTAATGAGTTTTAACCCTACTAGAACCTACACCTCCATCTATTTTTCCTATAAAGGAGAGGAATAGGAGGTGAAAAAGGATCAATCAATCCATTCATCTAGGAATTTAGTAATTAGACAATCAAGCTATCAACCAATAGTCATTAAGAGATTCTTCATCAAGAACTTCTTTACAAGTCTTCCCTTTAGTAAGGAAACAACCACAATAGATACTTAAACCTCTGCTAAAATAATTATTTAGGAAAAAGTATTGTTACTGTACCAAAATTACTTCTCAACCTACCATCAACCAGTAGGTAACAAGCTAAGTACATTACTTGTTTCATGTTTTGATTATTTAGTTCATAACATCTTTACCTAAACCACACCCTTCCACCTATTACCCACCAACCCCTTGAATCCAACCAAACCTTCAACACCTTAACGTATCCATTTTTCAACCCTTTTTTAAACATACCTAGAACCCATAGGAACCATCGATGGTCACCTCAACCATCAACAATCACCTTCAACCATCGATGATCAGCCAACTACCGATGATCACCTTAATTGCCAATGGTCATCAACCACCAAAAACCACTATGGTAGGAAATAAGAGAAATTTATTTCCACTTGCTTACCCTAAACTAAATTCCAATTTCTAAATTTTTACCTATTCATAGAGATCCCACCTATTTTTTGGACCCAACATGACCTATTTATCATTAGTATTGACCTACTATTTTCTTAATTAGTCTATTTTATTTATCAAGCATTTATTTCTTCTTGCATTCCCTTTCAATATTTTCTATCATTTAATACAAGTACTTCATCTTTATTTATTTCAACTTAGTTATTTTAAGAGTATGAATTGATAGCCTCCTAATAAGCTCATGATTCTTGGATCTATTTTATGATAGGCAATCCACTTTGCTATCTATATAGAAACCCCTTCATTTTTTTGCTTTCTTATCCATAGGTCATTCTTCCTAAGACAAAGAGGAGCTCTTCACAATCATCTAGATCATGTGCTCACAAATAAACAAGTTCTTTTACCATACCCATAATTAGTTTCTTACTTATTTTATAAATAGAAATAATTAAAAACTAAGAGAAACATTGAGTTTAATGCTGAAGTCTTTAAATCCCTTGATGGTTAGCTTTATTTCTTTTACAACATTATCTATCTCAAAAGATACAATAGTTAGTACAAGTATATCCATTTTCTCTATCTCTTTATGGAAGGCCTAGGCATTGGATTTTTCCTTTTCCACACTTTCATCTAAGATCTCTCCTTATTCATAGGCCTTAGTCTTTAGAGCATGGAAGAGTGCTTCTAATGACTACTCCTGGTTATGATCTAATTACTAAGTATGTTCACACTTCCCATGATTTGTATATATTATAACCTACTTATTAATTTCACTTGTACCATCAACTTCTCCTCTTCTTTTTATTGATTTAAGCATGCATCTATTACTAAGGATTGGTTGGATAAGTTTAATAAATTGGAATCTTCTACCTCTATGCCCTTCTTCAATTTTTCAAAGGAGTATTTTACCTCTTCAAGCTTGTCATTGAGCTATTTATGTATCATGATATTGGGTCTTATTCTTATTCTTGTGCTGGTTTAAGTTTTAGCCTTAAGATATTCTACTCTACCAACACACAAATCTTGTTAACCTATGAAAGGTCTAAATTTTTGATACTAACCAAAAGAGATGGTTTAGTTTCCTCCACATGATCATAGAGTTGTTTCAACTTGAATTTGTTATCTTTCACCTCATCCTTGGCTTCCTTGAGGAGCCTTTTCCATTTTCTAATCTAGTTATCATTAATGATGTTCTAACATAACTTTTGTGGCCATTATTATCAATGCAATCCTAGATTATATTAGGTTCATGGTGTGAGGGTTAATAAGGATAGATTCTTTCCCCTTGTCAAGATATTCTAGGCTTAAAATAGATATTCTAGGCACCTCAAATTGGGGCTTATCCATATAATGGTCTAGTAAAAATGAGATTTGTATGTGCATCAAGGTCATGGAAGTTTGGGGGGGCATAGTGTCATACATGTATAATTATTAATCCACCCATTTATTATATGTCATCTCCATTATATTCATCTCTTTTTCACCCTTCTTAATGATGGCCTTTTATGTCTATACTTCCTCCTCTTCATTGACACCATCATTCTCTTTGATGCTCTCCTCCCAAGACTCACTTGTTTATGTCCTTTTCTATCTATTCTTCCTCCTCTTCATTGGAACTACCATTATATTCAATAATATCCTATCATGAATTATTTTATCCTTAGGGGCTTTTTCCTCAAAATTTTCCCCTCATCCATTTCCTCATCCTAGGGTTTTTTAATACTTACCTCTAGGGTAATTCCTTTGGCACCAACATCACCTTATTGCCACTAGCTTCTTCCACTTTTCTTTTTTAAGGCACCATTATTTCGCTCTTTTTCCTTAGGAACCCCTTTAATACTTAGGCATGCCTCTTATGTAGATTGTTATACCCTCTTAGTGGGCTCACTTGGCACTTTCCTAACCACTTCAATTCTTAATCCTACACTTACAAGAGCCTTCAGGGCTCTTTTCTCTAACTTTGTATTTTTTCTTCTCTTATTCAATCCTCCACTTCTCTTCAAGCTCCAAATCCATGTTTATATCCTTCTTTCTCAAGCCCATCTTCTTCCAAGCCACTATTTTCTCTTTGATTATTTGAGGAGGTAGTGGGGAGGCATCTTTAATAGATGTCAATGTTGGTTTCTTTATAGGGCTCATTAATGGGGTGGCACTAGATATGAGTCTCACCATTTATAATTTTACCTAAATCATGATGGTCACATCAATTTTTAGGGCTTCCTATATAATCCCATCACTAAGCTCCTCTTCTCCTTCTCCTATCTATAGGATATAGGTCGTTGCCTAGTCTTATTCATTTTCCTCCTCTATTATGGGTTTGAGGTTCACATCTCTCTCTCTCTCTCTCTCTCTCTCTCTCTCTCTCTCTCTCTCTCTCTCTCTCTCTCTCTCTCTCTCTCTCTCTCTCTCTCTCTCTCTCTCTCTCTCTCTCTCTCTCTCTCTCTCTCTCTCTCTCTCTCTCTCTCTCTCTCTCTCTCTCTCTCTCTCTCTCTCTCTCTCTCTCTCTCTCTCTCTCTCTCCATATATGTAAGATTTATAGTTTGGAATGCTCTTGATCACTTGGTATTTTTATTTGGATTTTTTCTTAAAGAAGCACATTCTTATGTGAAGGTCACATGATTTTTTAGGGTGAGGGGCATAATTAGTTCTTCAAAGGTAATGTTTAACTGAATGCACTTTGTGATATCTTTTATATTCTCACCCCATTTCCTTTGGAGTATCTTCTCCTATAGCTTAAGTACAACCTTCCTTTCATCTTCAATTAGGAGGGGGCAATCACCATCCTTTTTAAGATCATCACAATTTTTACATGGATTCATTTCTTAATAGAGGTTAAATATCCTCTCATTTATTATCACCCTATAGATGGGATGGATATCTATCCTATCAGTGTCATCTTCCTCATCTTTGGTGGCCTTGGATCTATAATGCATAAATTGGCACCTCATCCTACTTTTATTATGATCCATAGTCTTGACTAGGATCTTAAGTTATTATGTGTTGGGGATTCTCCTTATCACTACCATGAAATACTTGGATGAGAACATGTAAGGCAATCAGATCCACCTTGACAAGTTTCTATCTGTGAGTAATAGGTACACCGCACAAAAGTGCTACATCATGGCAAAGGTTTCCATTCCCACTAGTTGTTATGTAAGCTCTTAAGGGATGCACTACTCCTTCCCAAAGTCTTCTATGTACCTCTCAAACCACCCTTACACCTTAGTCTTATACTTATACAAGAAGCTATGTGGGTAAATGAGGTCTTGGTACTTCATCATAGGTGACTCATGGTTGGGTGGGAATACCCATAGGTGGTATTCTATTATGAACCTATATGTTGTAATATGGAAAATTAGATATATATTGACTATATTTAATCTATGTTCCTTTTATGGAAGGAACAACTCTAAATCATGGGCCACTTTGAGGGGGATACCTCTTTTGATCTAGGCTCAATTATAAATAACTCTTTGTTTCCCTACAATTTCATATACTTGTATACTTATACTATTTCTTATCTACCCCACTCCATATTATAATTAATGTGAGATTAATCACTATACTATTATATCCCTTTAGGTACATTACATTTTATCCCACTTAAATATGTTTTTCTCTTGAAACATGATAATAAATAAGAGGAGGACCAATTGAAAGCTAGACCAAAAATAGGTTGAATACTAAATAGATGCTCTACCATCCATTCATTTTTGCTTCCACTTCTTCAATCGATGCTAGGATATGAACATAGACATGAATAGTGTGAATGAAATTAGTATAGTATGAGATGTAAGTACATAGAGAGATTTGTATGAAATAAACTCAATGGAAGATAGGTCATCTAGGAGGTTATATTATAGCACTAAGATTTGAAATATGACAACCATATGTTTAAATCTAGAACAAGGGAACACAAAATAGTTATCCTTGTGAACCAACTGAGGGTATATGCCATCCTGTTTACCATTATTTCATGAGTGAGGTGGAGTATAAACTCCCTATTTAGGATCTATGATTGTCATCTTGGGTTCATTTGTGGTCTACTTGAGCATGGTGGTTGCCTAAATAGACTCATTGGAAGAGTGCTAAAGCACTTTTGGTGCTTACTCTGGTGCTTTTATGGTCTAATGGGGCATGATTTGGAGACATTACCATTTGATGTAGTCATCATCAAGATTGGATAATCCCATAGCTTACATAATTATGTGAGGATTAAACATTTTAACCTCATGTCCAATTATATCATTAAGACTATTGACAAAGTAATATGGGAAGTAGGCATCATAGAAGCCTATTGTCTAGTTGGTGAATGATTCAAATGATTCTTGATGTTCTTAGATGGCCTCTCATTGATGAAATTGATTCAAGGCCAAAAGTAAATTACCTCAAAATAAATAAGAGTCCACATGAAAACTAGAGGAGTGGACGTCAATTTCAACAAAAAATGTATCCATTACAATACGACCAATTTTTTATTTTTTTGGACACTAACACATGATAAGATGACTATAGGACAATTATTAGACTAAACTAAACTTGACAAGGATATTAAATAGATTTATGATTGACACATAAGACTAAGAATTAATCACTTAAATGAATGAACACTGAATGACTTGACATATACCCACAAAACACATATTATGCATTACCAATGAACTTAATTTTGACACACAATATAAAAAGACTAAGGTAATTAATGATGACTTTATAACATATGAAGACAAAAAAATACATACTAGAAAGATGTTAAGCTATGACCATTGACTTTAGATAACATGCATATCCCCTAAAATAATTTTCTTGAATCTAATAATTACTATCATGACCATACCATTGAAGCTAAACCTAAAAGCTAAAATACCACTCAAGACTTTAAAAAATATAAGTGGAGAAAACCATGGTACTAAGAAAGATGATGAGAGATAAGGAGTGAGATGAGGAGTTGAGCGAGGAGATCAAGACGTTAGTTTCCATCAAAGCCAAGAATGAAGAGATTTGATGCAAAATCCATAGTTAATAAATTTTCATGATGAGGCATCCAAAAATAATGAAATGTGAAGTCTTCTAGATCAAGGAGCTTATGGCTCCTATCTTATAAATAATAATCCCAATGTTGTGTCTAGATAGTTGTTGGTTGATGAAGAACAATATGTTCGTGGAGGTGGAGATGGTTTATAATATGCCAAAGATAGATTAATGGTGTTAATAAGTTAAATCTGTTGAGTGTGTGATACAAACAAGATTGTTACACCTTCTATAGATGAGAATAGGAGGAAGTTCTATGTGATTCATGGAGAATCCATTGAATATTATCATTAGCTAAATTCACTATAAAAGGACACTAGAATGGCTTAGTTGTTTAAAGTATAGAGAGTTGGTAGAAGAGAATCCACCACTATGGGGATATAGAGAGATCTAAGGTGAGTATGCCAATTGAACTCTAATATAGATATAAATTACTAATACCTTGAAATTCCAAAGATGTAGATCAATCTAGTGATATTAATATGAGTTATACCATGCTATCATAGTTAAGTTAGAATAAACACAATCAAGAGCCAAGGATTTCTTCAGTATTTGTAAGGAACTAGGGCCAAGAGCCAGATCCAAGGAGTAGGGGTCAAGGTGGCTAAAAATTATAAGACAATATGAAAAAGACCTCACAATATCAGACTAATGATATTTTGATCATAAAAAACTAGATCTACAAATCCCTCAGTCGGGTAAATTTACCCCACATGGCTACACTTTCACTTAAAAATAAAATTATTACAAACTAGCTCCTGAAGTGGAGATCGACAAAACATATACAAAGTAATTATGGTTTTGGTGTTGTATTTTGACATGAATATTGACTACAATATTGACATCAATATTTATGATCTTCATAACTAGAAGTACTGCAACCTAAAATACTATAGATGGTTGCAAATGATAGAAAACTATCTCTCTAATTTCACTACAATGGGAAAAAAAATCCCCAAAAAGTTCTCTGATACCAATGTTAAGAACTCATATGTTGAAATATGGAAAATTGGACAAATATTTACTATATTTAATCTATGTTACTTTTGTGGAAGGAATAACTCTGAATCATGGGCCACTTTGAAGGGGCTATCTCTTTTGAGCCAAGCTTAATTACAAATAGCTCTTTGGTACCCTACAACATCATATGCCCCTATACTTATACTATTTATTACCTACCCCACTCCTTATTCTAATGCATGTGGGATTATTCACTATATTATTATACCCCTCTAAGTACATTACATTATCATCAGACACACCTATCTCCTCTATTACTATCAAAATCAACATAGACCCCTATTATAAGGTCTCACACACTTGATGGAACTCTTGTGCATTCTTGACTATATCTTCAACAATGAACTTGGAGATGTTAAATTTTACACCTTATGACATATGGTGGGAAATACATAGGAAGGTCTTGATGATAATTGACCACTGACTTCTAGGCATAGTTTGGCACTAATAAGATACACCACTACCCTTTTACTAGGGTCTTATATGTCTGTAATGGGGAATGTAAACCCTAACTTGAAATATCCTTATATGTTTGTGACCTTTTTAGCCTCCACATCATCCTCCATCATTTCTTAGATGTTTTACCTTATGCTAGGTATCCCCATGATTCTGATAATGAAGTTCACCTAGATCCTCATGTGTCATCCTATAAAGTAGAAGTGGTCACTATATACTCTTAAGAGGAGGAAATATACCGAGACTTTTGGATTATTAAAGCTTGGTATCTCAAATAGTTATATGGCACATGTGGTTTCCAATTTATCTCTATTAGAGATATCAAGAGTGTGGTACCTTCTTGTCTTCTTCCCCATGTCTACCATCCAATCCTGGTTAACTCTTACATGTTGCTTCTAGATCAATTATTATAGTCCTTAAGTTTGCACATATGTGCAAATGACACCCAATTTTCCCCACCATGACCTTAGGGGTTATTATATTTCTCTATAGGTGAGTTTTGTGCTTATTTATGGGTCTACCTCTATGATCCTCACACCTTCTACTAATTGTGCCTCCAATTTCATGATGATTGCTTCTTTCACTACCTGTACTATCTTCACATCCTTATATGCCTATGGTGGACCTATGATTATCATTTTATTTCCCATAATAAACTTGATGCTATTGAAACATGGCTAGGTAATTCTACTAAAGACTAAAATTATGCTTAGAACTTCTTCATAATCATGAGAAATGCAAATGTACATTCAGATCTCAAACTTATTACCATATTAATGGAAGCCTAGTCATTCTAATAAACATATACTCCCCTATTTATCTAGTAACTTGTCTCCACTCACATCATTTTAATCTAAAGATGGAACATAATCTTGTTTGTGGTCTTTTGTTATCATTTGGGGGGGTTGTAGATGATTGGTTCTCTCTCTGATAGCATCTGTATGTAATCAAAATTACATGATGTACATGAATTAATCCTAGATCAAATAATATTGAGCACACCTACACTTATGATTGGGTATAAACTTGTAAATAGGGAGCATGACCAATATGGGGATTTGCTAGACCTGATTAGGGGATCACTTGTCACCACATATCATGTTAGGAAGGGTTCCAAAGCCTATAGTTTAACTTAATCACACAACAAACCTAAAAGAGTCTTATGATTTGGTATTTCACTTATTTTAACAAAAAGAAAGTAAATTATTCTAATAATAATAAAAGTAAACTAATCTAGTGTGCAACAAAGCTTGTGGCACAAAGTGGGGGTTAGAAAAAAATAAAAACTAAACTAAGCATGCCTAGGAGACCTATACTCACATAAATGTATATGAAATCCTAATACATGGAAGAGAAGAATACATAATACATTATCTATCTACTATTATAAAAGAGAAATAAGTTAGGAATACTTGCCTTTGAAGATGAACCTACTGAGCCTCAATCTCTCCCTTGGCCAAGGTGTTTTTGCAAGAGATTATTGTGGTTTATAAGGATAACTAAGATAAATCAGATCTAGGCTACATTACCTAGCTAAGCATATAGAAGACTTATCCACAAGACAAGATCTAAGTTCTAAATAAAGTATTAAATGATAAATCTTTATCCTTCAAGTAGAATGGTCAATCAACAGATGTTCATTTGTACTTCTTCACTTAATTTTTTGCTCTCTTTCAAAATAGTGGTAAATGACCCTATATATATAGTAGTATCTTACTTAAAAACTTTTTAACATGTCAGTTATACTAGGTTGACTGGGTTGACGTAGCACATTTTCAAGCAAATGCCTAAAGTTTGTGCTACGTCAGTTGAGAGGCTAACAATCCAAAAGAGCTAAAGTATCCTCAAAACACATTAGGTTGACCATGTTGACCTAGTGTATTGAATAGTTCAAAAGGGTAACAAGGAAATAAATGAAGGAATAAATCATGATAATGAGTATAATGGTTACGAAAGATATAAATAAACTTAGGGTTCAAGGTTTTAGGAGGTAAGAGTGTAGATGGCAAGTGGCAAAAGGAACAACAATCTTGTGAAGCACTGATGGTCTACCCACCCCTTTCCCAATACACCCCTTAAGGTATGCACTAAGAGAGATTGAGACTCAATAGGTTACTTCAAGATATGAAGTTTTAGTAATCAATAAAAGTTTGAAAATATTATGTGTATACATATGCCCTAGTCAAAGCTCATCACATGTCACATAAGTGCAACATGGGATGGTGCTTCAGAGATAGAACATGATAACACATAATGTTGATGCTAAGTATGGTGTAATAAAAGAAAATAAGATAAATTAAAGGATATAATTTAAAAACACATACCTTTAACTTACCTTAGTGCTATAGATAAAAAGAAGACTACAAGAAAGTGAAGGCATCCACTGTAGAGTACACTAGGTGAACCTGTAGAAGTTAGTGCAAAAAATAGCCAAAAATTGAAATTTTTGGAAGATATGAATATAATAGTGGAAAATAATCTCTACATCATCAAAAATCCAACACATTTTAAGGGTTACAAAATGGATGAGTAGAAACAAAGATATGAGCAAAACAAGAAATTTGTAGGACAATGATTAAAAGATTTGAATTGCTAAAAAGTGGTTTTGAATAAAAAGAAGAGAAATCATTTCGTTATTCTGAAATGTGAAAGAAAGGAAAGATACCTATGAGACCAAATAAGGTTAGGATGGTGAGAGGATGACATGCTAGATGAGAGGGACACCTAGAGGTGGCAACAGGTGCACTACAAGTATGCAACTACGAATCTCAAACTAGTTTTTAAAATTTGTATTGAATTAAGTGAATTTTTGATAAAAAAATTGTTTTTAAGTATTTATACATGTCAAAAATGAACAAAATTAGATTATAAGGGTAGTAAACATGAAAATGGGATATGGGTTTGAAGGAAATAGGGATAAAACAAGAAAATTTCATATTTTTATTAAAATGGACTAGGTTGACACACTAAACCTACTAGGTTGATCATGTCAACCTAGTAGGTTGAATCAGGTTCATATCCATATGGTTGACCTAGTAGGTATAGGTTGACCTAGTGTATTTTTCAAGCTAAGACCTAGTTGAAAAGTGTCCAGTTGGTCCATAAGGGGCAAAATGGAAACTTAACACTAGGGAGAAGGAGATAAGAGGAAAAATAAGAAATTTAGGATAAAATAAGAAACAATTAGGGAAATTTTGGTCAAACTAGGTTGACTAGGGAACCAAAATAAACACATAAAATAATTTTGAAAGCCGAAAGAGGGCTAAAATGGCTTGAAATGACCAAAGAAGGGAAAGAGGGATTAAAACAGGATAAAATGAATAAATTATGCTTGTTTTTTTATTAAAAATAGAATGTATAAAGAATGTATTATTATTATACATGACATGGAGGAACTAATGCATCATTTGTTGTTTCTTGATTATAGAAATAGTTGTGGTTCCGGAGGTTGTTAGACATGTCTTGGTTGTCAAATTTGTTAGATAGGTTGACATACAGAGATAGAGATAGACTAGTATCCATGGGTCTTGAAGGTATATTATATATGTGTAGGATTCCTCTTAGTGCAGATGTGTTGGTCATGTTCCTTAGTTTCTATGAATGACTTACCAACACATTCATATGGGAGGTGGATGGGGTGTGATAGAGGTGGATATCACACTAGAGTATGTCCATACCATCCTGAAACTACCCATAATAGGAGCACTAGTGACTTTAGGGATACCAGACAACATAGAGGTGAGGGGAGCCTTAGCCATGTGGGCTACAAGCTTAAAGATGATATTGTCAGGGTGTGTAGATGCTTCTAATTGTACCATAGTTTCTCTTAGTTTTGAATAAAACTTCTAATTTTAGGATTCTTAGAATCCATGGCATGAGTTGTAGTTTGTGACTATTCATTTATTGTCTTTAGTGGAATAGAAGCAAAGTATGAAAACTATCCACAATATTTATTTGATTTAGTGGTTGGGAGCCACCAAGGTCTATACTATTTGAATACTTAATAATTCTGAGGATTTGGTAGTTAAACTAAATGATTATTATTAATGACCTCTAATCTAGAGTGAATATTGATAAAAATAAGAAAAAATAAGGGTAAGGAAGAAAGAAACATGATTGTAGGTTTTCATCTCAAATATTATGACATAATTCCAAATACTTTGAGCACATTTGAACCAATTTATGCTATAAAATAGCATAATCTCAAATTATATCACAAATTAGGCAAAATTCAGAGGAAAAATATGAATCATAATTAAGAACCAAATTTACTTTAAAGGTTTGTTATTATGATCTAGATAACCTAAGTACATCCAAATATAAAACAAATAAAATTAAGTATATTTGAGATCTTTATAGTCAATTTAGCATTCAACACAAATTAACATCCCTATGACAAATAATGTAACTCAAACAATAATAATCATTAAAATTCAAGATAACTCCCTATAATTGAAAGATAACATAGACATTTAACGAAAACTATCTAGACAATTTTTATAGAATTCCTTAGTTGTATTAAATGCTCTTGGTATCAATTGCTCAAAAAATCTCTCTTTAAAAATGGTAACCATCTACCTATTTATAGGAAATATAGGTAGTTAAATAGTTAATTTTTAAAAATATCTAGATGTGGATAAGGACATCTGTCTTTGATACAAATCTATAATGTGAAAAAAATCATGCCAACTTGACAAGAAAGAGTATATGCTAATAGACTAGCATATACTTTACAACAAGAATATTCTTTTAGGAATTCCATTGGTGGGTCCTTCCAATTAGCCCTATTTGAAGAACTATTTAACCTTGGTGTATTTCTACTTGATCAACTCAAAATCTACTACAAGCGTCATTAGACAATCCCCTTCTTTATCTGCTAACTTGACAAATTCATTATCTACAGAAGATACAAGTTCCTTGACACATTATACTTCTAAAATTTACTTCCCTACAAAATTAATGGTATCAAGGGTCTTTTGGCTACCTTAGTTAAATGACCTTGGTTGTCTTTGATTTCTTGGATGTGGGTATCAACCCTCTACTTGAATTCTTCATCATCGGTCAAGCCTAAAGTAGTGGTTTGAAAAGGGTTATTTAATACATTCCATAGAAGTTTCTCAACCCCATTTACCAAATATGTGTCTCTCTTGATGAAGTCCATAACATCACTATACCAAGTGATCAATTATTTTTGTTTATATACAAAAACTACCATGAGGATGTTCAGATGTCTAAGTTTTATAATTTTGAAGTTTAAGGCCTATTTTATCTTATGCACCTTGATGAGCTCCTTCATCTGAGCTTGAGAATTCTACCACTAGGTGATTAAGTCTTATGCCATCTCAACTTGATGGTCTAAATCATTCAATCTACACTTAATGATTTTCAAATTCTTGAATGCATCCATCAAGGATTTATTTATAATTTACAATATATTTCTAGGAATTGTCAAGAAGATCTAAGCTTCTAAATCATGCTTTTCTATTTACAAGTTGAGGATCCTATGTTTCAATCCTTGATATCTAGCCAAGGCCATTATCAATTGGGCCAAAACCACAGTAGCTACATCCTCTTGATAAATAGTATGCTCCCCTCCTACCTATCTTAGAATAGGAGTTAAGCCTACAAATGGCTCCACCTTTTGAAAGGTGAACTCCTCAATATCAACAATGATTTTCTTAGTCACTACTCTTTCAAGAGTTGATGTCTCTAGATTAAATTATACCTAAGGACCAAGTTCTTTTACCTATGGTTGTTTAAGAATCTCTACATTTTAACTCCTAGAGGCTCCTGGGGTACCAACCCATTGGCTTTGCTTATTATGAAGAATTTGGATGCTTATTTCAATTTTTTTGTTCAACATATCCTGAATCCATGGCTTGACATTATCTTGAACACCTATTTCCACTCGAGTTAGAGCCAGTGAAGGATAAATAGATGGGATTTTATACAACTTCCCATAAAAAAATCAATCAATAATGGTTGGTCCATAAATAGGATTCTCATCATTGAAGAGGTTTATTTCATTACCAAGGTGAGTGAAAGTTAACCTAGGCCTCTTTCTTGGAGCTAGAGGAACTAAGGCTAATTCTACCCATCTCTTTCCACTACCCAATGGAACCAATTACTTTCTTACTTCCTCAAATGGGTCTTCTTCCTTATCATAACCATAAGTATCAATGATGTTAATAAGGCCACTCTCCACTATTTCTCTAGTTTCCAAAGAAATTAAGCTAATAAATACTATTGGGGAAGAAGATGTTGGTGGAGATGCCTGAATTTGGAGGATTTTAATAGGTCTTTGATCAATCTTAGAATCCTCACTTATAGCTTTACGTTTTCCTTTTGCATCCTCAAATTACTCAATATGAGACGACTTTTCTAATTCTCCCTGCTGAGGCTTAAAAGAATGTCCCTTAATAGGTGGTTCTTGATGTGTAGTCCCAAATGGTCTTGGAAACAAGTGATACTATAAAGGATGTAATTGCCATATTTCTCTTAAAAGCTTATTATCCTTGACCAGCCTACATTCTAAGGTTATGTTGTAGTTTTTAACCCTAGATAAGACTTCTTAAAAGTTCTTTTCCCTTGTGTAAATACCATCTCCCACACCTGATTCATGCTTGTACTAAGTCTTTGGGACCTTCTTATCTCGAATATGGTTAGGAACTCTATTATTGAGGTCCCACATCTTAAGATCATCTAATTAGAAATCAAAAGAGTTCCTATGAACCACCATGATCTCCAACTATTTCTAATCCTTGATTATAATTCTACCAATGTCTAGTGGGAAGGGATGAACCTCAGCCTTTTTATTCTTCTTGTAGTGCCAATCTATACCCTAGATGATTTAATAAGCAATTTCTTGCCTTGTAAGCTTACTAGGAACATATATGGGAAATTTTTAAGGTTTAACCATGATTCTTTCTATCCTTATTATAGTGGAATCTAGATAGAACCACACATCCCCCATGGTCTTCACTTGTTTTTTTATTAGAGGATGAAGTCTAGGCATAAGAATACCAGTTATTATCTCAAAAATAAATAGGAAGACACCATCACATATGAATTGCATATGATTATTGTATTTGAAAATATGTCATTTGGAGTAACGATGGGAAATGTTAGTCCTACAATTTGGGGACCAATTTTGGATGCCAGGGAAATTAATAGAGGCCAAGAGTGAGTCTAAGAGGTAACACATCATAAATAAATATATGAAGGTCTTTCTCTTGATGGCTATAAATTGTTTGGCCAAGAAAAAACTTATTAAGTCTCCAATGGGAAGGATTAGGTTCTAATCCAACATGCAATGAACATAAGACACCCAAACCTTACTGACATAAGTTATAGAAGAGGCACCAAAGGCTCTATTCAATAAGGTCATAGCTACCCTAACACCCTTTTTAAATTAGGTAATACGAATATCACCATTAGGGGTCCTAAAAACATGGGAACCTTGAATTAACCAAGGTGAAATAACTGAATCCAAGTTTTGGGAATCGGTCCATTCTCTCAAGGATGGAAGATCAACATGAGGTAAAGGGAGCTTATGATAAGTCTCAAAGGCCATGGGAGCTATGCATACAAATTTATTGACATTTCCTTCATGAATAATCCATTCTCCATCTACTCTACAATCAATGAAAATAGGAATAATAAGGTTGATGTAATGTATAACGTCTATTTTAACTATGTTATGAAGGCCTACCATTTGAATTGATACTAAATCCTTGTATCTTTGGTACACTAAATCATTCATCTTTTCTTCCTAAGAAATTACTTGTAACTCTTTGACAAAGGAGAATAATTTAGACCAATTCTTGATTCTTTGTACATTTAATGCTATTGAATCCAAATCTATGTCTCTAAAGACCCTTCCTTCACTAGCTATGGTTAGATAAATTTCTACTTCAATCTTCATCTATTGCCTACCTACTGCCATTAATAACAATGTATTATAATTGCAAAGCTATCAAAGTTATTACTAAGGCACATGTTCATAATTTAGTTTGCAATTATCTCAAGTGTCATGTAATAAATTTGAACTGACTTTGGCCTTCTTTATGTAGGGTTTAGTGTTTTTTTGCTTTATTGACCAAAACATCCAACTTTGATCTCATACGTGCCTTAGATATGATGGAACCTTACTTATCATCTCTCTTGTGTTTTTAATCATGAGATATCTTTAATTTGTATCCTCCATACTTACATGGAGCTTATGTGATAAGGTTCTATACCTTTCATGGTAATTTTCATAAATTACATTTGAAGAGTGATCGTTGGTTTTCAAAGGTCCCTTTTATTTTTCTTTGAAAAGCCAAATCTAGGTCCTTGTATTTCATTAGTTCTGGATCATTGATCTTATTTATTGTGCCATGTGTCAAGATTTTGAGGCCTTTGAAAAGTATTCAATTGGCTCACACTTTTGGATCAAATCCAGTGAGTAAACAATCACCATTGGAACCTTTTGGGGGATCTTAAGGCTTCTCTGTTAATGTGCACTATTAGATCAAATCCAGTGAGCAATCGATCACCATTGGATCCTAAAATATGCTTGCCCTTTTAATCGGTAACAAAGATTTAGGCCAAAAATTTTATGTCTCAATCTTTCCTTTGTAGGAAAACTAATAATTTCTTAAAAAGTATTTAGAAAATCCCCCTTATATTAGGCTTGAAAAGTTGTCTAAGTTAAATATGATGGGTTCAGTCCCATCTAATACATCCTCATAGACATTAAATGATGGGGTGAACCTATCAATTTTAAGATAATAAAATATTTTTATTTCAATTTAAATTTTACAAGTTTGGTCTCGTGAAATACGTCCTCACAGATGTCAAATGATGGGAGTGAACCTATCAAATTTAAGATGATAAAATATTTATGTCTAATAAATGAGTGCCACATGTAAAACCATCAAGAAATATCAAATATTCAGGGATTATCTAGGATAAATTTGATGGGTTCAATCCCATCAAATACATCCTCGTAGATGTCAAATGATGGGAGAAAACCTATCAAATTTAAAATGATAAAATCTTTATGTTTCAATTTAAATTTGATGCGTTCAGTCCTATCAAATAAGTCCTCAAAAATGTCAAATGATGGGGGTGAACCTATCAAATTTAAAATAATGAAATTTATTTTTCACCATTAGATTTAAAACCTTCAATCAAGTGATCTCCATTGGATCCTTATTGGGGCCCAAATCATTAACTGTATGCCTTCTTAAAAGACTTCAAGCTTGATGCACTATTAGATCAAATCCAGTGAACAATCATAAAGCGTTAGATCTACAAAATTACATGAACTTTAAGTTAAAACATGATCATGCATAAAATTTCTTGCTAGATTTTCCTACTAATGTTTAAATTCAAACTGCTAGGGTTTATTTTTTGGTAACCCTAACTTCTTCCATGGAACCTATAATTAATAACCTTCAAGATGATTTTTAGCAACATTAAAAATATGATAAAACAATATTTCACACTTATTCCAGGATATATAAGTTTTGGAAAAAATCACATGGGTCTCCTTTCCAAAAAAAGGAGGAAATATGGGGGAGGTGTTGATCTCAATAAATAATGACTCACAAGGGCAACATAGCAATACGTTAGAACATAGGGCTCTAGTTTAAACTTGTACATGAATTTTATATCCCTTTTTAGACATATACTCTTTGATAAATCAACTTTTAGCTAAAATAAGTTCCTTATGTATAAAATTTAAACTTAGATAGTAAAACATAAACATGTAGTGTGTGCATTGATTCCACTTACTATTTTTCATTAATTTCAAGAAATAATGTCTAGGTTCATATCCTTTTAGTCCATTACACTTAACTTTGAGTGCTTTAAATATTCTTTAAGAATAATAACTCTTAATCTAGGGGAGCCTTGGGCATTGCTCTACTGCTAACTAGGCATCTATAACCCAAATAGAGATACCTTTGGTTCCACTCAAGATCTTGCTCCACTGCTAGTCAGGCATCCATAGCCCCAGTGCAGATTACCTGACTCACCTTTGCTTTTATTTCCATAAATTTTATAATGATTTTTTTTTCATTTTCTAGGTCCTTTTGCAAAGGTTGAAAACCAATATAGCTTGGTTTTAAGGATTTGGTCAAATTCTCTAGCATTAGGATACTTTCTATTTTAATTGAAACTTTAGTCCATGATAAGGATGTGTTTTAAGTGTAAGCATGAATATGAGTTAATAAACTAAATTCACATTTTATACATATGATTCTTCTTGAAACCATGTTTTGATGTATAATAAGGTTTAAATATTTATAGGACAATAAATTCCTATACCAATTTATACCAATACCCTTGGTTGGTTCATACTACTTTATTGCCACCTATGGCCACCTTTTGTAAAATTTATATTCACACTTTTGAACAATTCCAAACCAAAAAATAATAACATGAGACTTTACCACAACCAAAGAACACAAACAAGTAAGAAGAAAAAAACAAAAACAAAATGAAAACAAAAAAAAAATACATAAGCCCAATAAAGAAGAAAAAAATAAATCAAGAAAGGGAACTAACTAGCCTACTTGTTCTAATTTTAACAATCTTACACATTTATTCCATGAAGACCTCTGGTGGGGCAGCAAAAAAGTAACGTTTGAGATATTATCCATTAGTAGGAAATGTGAACTCTACTCCTTAGAGATATTTCAACCTAAAAGTATTGTTTCCCAAGATTTTTGCAATTTGGTAAGGACCAATCCATAAAGGAGTGACTTTACCATGTTTACCTTTGGGTTTTGATGCCTTGTCCCAAAGAAGGACCAAATATTCCTATCTAAATACCTTCACTTTATATATATTATCAAACCATATTTTCATGGTTTATTAGTGTCTACTAAAGTCTATAAATGCCTTTTCTCTGGCATCTTCCATTTAAATAATGTCTAACAGTCAAGAATTAGCAAGTTATTGACTACCTTCCATATATTCCTACATGAATGTGAATGTAGGCAACTTCAAAGTGATGGGAAAGATGGGATCCTAAACATATACCAAAAAAATGGTGAATCCTTTAGATCTTTTTTTATCCTAATTTGATCTGCTCATAATGCAAACTTAAGAAGTTTATGCCATGTTCTAGGTCTATCTTCAAAAAAAATCTTGACAGCTTTCATCAAATTTTTATTTTTGGATTCAAAAACACCATTTCATTGAGGATATTGATTATAAGAAAACTTTAGTGTAATCCCTTGGTCATAATCCCATTCCATCATTTCAATAGAAATGAATGCAAATCCATTTTCATAAACCAAAGAAACTAGGTTTATAAATCTAGTATAAATATTTTCTTCTAGGAAATTAATCACTTCCTCTATTCTATATTACTTAGTGGTTACTACCTTAGTCCACCTAGTACAATAATCCATAGCAATCAAGACATACTTATGACCTTTAGAATAATTGGGGTTTATTACTCTAAAAAATTCTAATCCCCATTATGCAAAAGGTTTATTTACCATCATAGGTTGTAAAGGCATGGCTGCCTTTGGTTCCTTTGTGCTAAATATATATCATGAATGACACTCACTCACATGCTTATAATAATATTTTAAGATTTTGGGCCAATAATATCCATCCCTAAGAATATTATGAGCTGTGGTTCTTCCTAAAGGGTGTTCACTACCTAATTTTTCATGAAAGGTAGTCATAATCCAAGCTGCCTCTTCCTTGGACACACACCTCAAATAAATTCCCTCAAAGTTCCTCCAATACAAGAATCCATTATTGATGAGGTAATGAGCTTATTTGAGCCTCAAGGATCTTTTTTTTCTCTTATAAATCCTAGGGTACAAACACTATTGACAAGTAAATGGATAATAGAGTCATACCACTCATTAGGTTGAAATTTTTATTGATTTATTTATATAATATGAAATTTTGGGTCAATAATAGAGATCATCTAAACTAGACCCTGATATTTCATTAATTTGGAAATTTTCATCTATATATCATATTCTTGTATAATTACCATCCATTTGACTCTTCTTTCTCCAAGCTCATTCTGACTCAACATAAGTTTTATAGCTGGATCAAGTAATATATCATGTATCTTATTTCTAAGGAGGTAATGTTTGAATTTTTTTATTGCCATTACCAATGCATAAGCTTTCTTATCAATCATAGAATAATTCACTTCTACATTTTTAAAATTGGTTCTCATGAAAGCTATAGGATGATCATTCCCATCAACTTTTTGAGTTAACACTGCAGCCATAATATGCTTAGAAGCAAATAGATATAGATGGAAATCCTTTAAAAAATAAAAACTTATGAGGACTGGATCTTCAATAATTACCTTCTTAATTCCAATGAAGGCCTTCTTTTATTCTTGATTCCAAGAAATTATAGGGTCCTTCTTAAGCATGTTATTTAAAGGTTTAACAATCTCAATGAAGCCTGAAATAAACTTCCTCACAAAATTAATCTTGCCAAAGAATGACTTATGTTTTTTTTTACTATTAGGCAACCTAATTTTAGAAATGGCCTCTACTATATTAGGATCCATAGAGATTCCATCTTTGGTAATGACATGTCCCAGCAATTTTCCTTTAGTGACATAGAATATTTTTTTCTTGGGTTTAATAGATACACCATACCTTCTGCATCTATCAAATGTATGAAGTGCTCTTCTCTATTTTTAGAAAATATTGTAAGATCATCCATATATATGATGATACACTTTCCCACTAAACATTGGAAAAAATGGTCCATGGCCCTTTGAAAATTTTCACCTGTGTTAATTAATCCAAAAGGCATTATCTTATAAGTGTATGTTCGCCATTTAGTAGTAAAAGTTATTTTCATACTTTTTTCTAGAGAAACAAGCATCTGGTTATATCCAAATAATCCATCCAAAAAATACATCATGGAAGATCCTAAAATAGTTTGGATAATTTGGTCTAGAGAAGGTAAAGGATAATTATTCTTTTTAGATGTTCTATTCATATTTCTAAAATCTATGCACAATCTTATTTCTCCATTATTTTTTCTAATTGGGACTAGGTTTTCCACCCAAGTGGAATGTCTAATAGGAAACACTATCCTTGCATCCAATAGCTTCTTGACTTATTTAAAAATCATGGGTTCTAAAATACGGTTGACTAGCCTTTTCTTCTATATAAAAGGGTTGCAACCTTCTTAAAGAGGTATGGTATGAGTAATAACCCTCAAGTCAAATATTATCAAATCTTCATAAGACCAAGAAATTACATCTTTGTATTTTTTAATCAACTCTCTATCTTTTCTATTTTCCATTTTAGTGCAAGCCTTCCCTACATTCACCATTTGGGGCTGATCATGTGAGCCAAGATTCATTATATGATAATCCTTATAATTTACCTCAGGTTGCTTAAGTGATTCAAAAATTTTGTCAAAATAAAATAGTGTTTTTAATTAAATCATTTCTTTAGGTATCTTGTTATAACTTAATTGTATGATTTTACTATTAAGTTCATCTTCATGAGAAGTTTCATCAATCTCATTAATAATGTGAGATTCAAAAGCCCCAAAACTAGTTAACAAATCTATGATTTTTTGATTATCATTGAAAACTTAGAAATGATTTATATTGTCAAGAACTAAAGGATAATGTATTAGCTCAATATTGATGCTTTGAGAAGCATCAAAGGCATGAGGTTAGCTGTAGTAGAGGCAAGCTCATCAATAATTTTATTTTCTTCTCTTGTAATAGCTAAGATGTTGAAGGCATCAAATGATTCGATCAAATCCCACACCCTAAACATATATCTCTTTAAGTAAGAAAATTTGCACTAGTACTTACTTCTCACTTGGTTAACCACAAGTTTAGAGTCTCCATAGACAAGGAGTTATTTAACTTTGTGTTTAATGGCAAACTACAATCCAAGTATGAGAGCCTCATACTTAGCTAAATTATTGGTGTAGGGAAATTATAACTTATAAGCTGTATGGTATTGATTTTTTGAAGGATTCATTAATATAATACCAGCTCTTGATCCTAATTTACACTTGGCACCATTAATTTATAACTTCCACAAACTGAACATTTGAGAAGAACCCTTAGAAACTGGTTCTTTTATAATTTCCAAAGTGAAAACTCCCAAATCATAATCCAAGAAATTTACCCTTTCATTAACAACATTATATTATGTTATCATGTGTTTCATTTGAGGTTCCCTTTCTACTCTTATTTGATTTGGCACACTTTTCCAAGAAAGTGATAATTGTGAACAATCAGTAGACATATATCCATTAAAATCCTTATTCCATTCTATACTTAAAAGCAATCCATAAGCACCAGGCATTTCTACCACTTGGATATCAATGAATTGTTGAACCCTTGGTTCACTAGCTAGTTGTATATGCACATTTAATAACTCTCCTACAACTTTAACTTTGGATTTATCTAATTGAGTGACTACCCTATCAGATTTAATTAAAATTAACTCAAGTTGTTCACATATCCCAGTAGGCATAATGTTGGTTGAGGCTCCCAAATCTAAAAGATAATTACAAACATTTTTTCCAAATATCCTAACTCTAAGTAAAAAAAAAGGTGGGGACTCTACTTTGATCACTTGTGTAATTACATTTGCACTATCATTCTTAGGGGGTTTCCCAATTTTATTTGACAAAGATTCTGAGAGTAAGTCTCTATGTTCTGTGATTTGAGTTAGCTCATGTAGAGTGATATTAGCTCTAATCCTTTTCATATCTTCCAAAATGTTGTAGCTAGCTTTGCTTGGAGGATCAACAATTAACATTAAATTAGAATAACTTCCTCTAGGATGCTCAAAATTATTCTTTGATATAGTGTTTTGAGGGGTCCCATAATTATTAGGATGGGTAAAGTTAGTCAATGGTTGTTTTTGTTCCCTAGTTCTCAAAGGATGTCTTCAAAAATTGTTGGAATGCTTGAATTACCTCAAGAATATTCTCAGGCTCATTATCCTCTTGAAAATGGAAATTAAATGTTTCCACCATATGTACTTGGTCATATGGTTTAGATTCAAATTTTTTTAGCAACCTTTTTGTTTGGAACCACTTCAAATGTGTCAAGTTCTTGAAAAGCTTCAAAATATTTACAAAACTCAATACAATTAATCTCACCATGTTTAGAAGTAGCATGCACCCTACAATAATCTAATAAGGCAACATCAATGAGTTTTATATCCATATTTCTTTTGTTAGGGAAAGACTCATTAGATTTGTTATTTTGGAAGCTATCATTCTAAAACCTATTCTTGGTTCTGTTGAAATTTTGGAAAGTGAATTTCCTTTCATAATTGTTATTAGCATTGCCAACTTGTTTTTATAATTACAAAAAATTAGTGCTAAGATTTTGTACCATTTTAAATATAGATTCATTCTCATTTTTGGAACCTTAGCATTTTGACTTTGGTTACTATTAATGCCATTGATAGGCACTAAAGCCTTCTGATCATTGTCATGAAATCCATTGGTAACTTGATGACTCAAGAAGCCTAGATTTTGATTATGAGTAGCATGACTAGTAGGTAATACATTCAAAGTAGGAAACTAGTTTAATACTAGAGTATTTTGGTTATTACTTAGGAAAAGGTTTAATACATGGATTTAAGGATTAACATTTGGGATATAATAAGTCATCTATCCTTGGGGTTGTATTTAGTCACTAATAACCACTACTTCAAAATAGGCTTGAGCCAATGTGATGATAAGTGGAATAGCTCTCTTCAAAAACATAGAAGTCATTGGGTCAACAACATCTTTATAAACCTCCAAAGATAAAGCTTTGTTAGGTTTATATGGATCCATGGTTTGAGTAAACATATTTTGGAACCTAGAATTAAATGACTAATAGTTTCACTTGTATCTCTCTTAATAGTTGTGAATTGATGATAAATGACACAAGGACTTATGATCTTTCAAAATTGATCAATGAAAATAGTGTCAAAATTATTCCATGGGACAATACAATTATTAGGTAGATTAAGGAACCAATAATATGTAACATATTTAAATGTAAATGGGAACAACATTCATGACACATCTTCATGAATAACATTCAATAATCTTAATGCAGCTTTGAAATATTTAAAATGTTCTTCAGTAGTCCTGATACTAGTTAGACTAAATATTGGCAAATATTTTTCCATATTATGTGGTAAATCATGAACCACACCTGGTATATTGATAGGGGAACTTCCAAGCCATGCCGTGTTCAGATGAAGATCAAGAACAAGAATCACTTGCAAAGGTGAGAATGGTAGAGATTTATAATACCTATGCTTACCTCTATATTTCCTAGTCTTTATATGAGTTTCTAGTTTGAGCAAGGGTTCTCTAGTCTTTGAATGTGATCTGGTCCTAATCCTTGGTAATTCCAACTTGAAGACTAAGGATCCTATTTTAAAACATCATGTAACACATTAATTTCTAAAGAATGACAAATAATATGCACACTATGCTTAATTTTCAAAAATTTGTTCATAAAATGACAAAGGACATCAATCTTTTACTAAACAAGTTCAAAGATGTACTCAATTATGTAAAGATGACCAATCTTTACAACTTATGACTCAAATAAACTTCTTATTGTCAAATAATTGTCAATTTTGAGCAAAATAATCCATCCTAACTTCAAATACTAATAAACTTTTAACAACAAAACTCATATTTATATAAAGGTTACCAATCTTTACACAATTTATGTTAAAAGAAACATAATCATGTAAAATGTATGTAATTCTAACCAAATACACTTTAAAACATATTAATCATCATTAAAGAGGCCCTCCTTCTATCACTAGTGGAGCTTCTCCTGTTGATGCTTCTAATTATACCATAGGTGCTCTTAGTGTTGAAGAACACTTCTCATTTTGGGATTTTGAGAATCCATGGTATGAGTTGTAGTTTGTGACTATTTAGTGATTGTGTGTGGTGGAATAGATGGAAAGGATGAAAACTATCCATAATATTTATTTGATTTAGTGGTTGGGAGCCACCAAGGTCTAATACTATTTGAATACTTAATAATTCTAAGGATTTGGTAGTTAAACTAATGGTTATTAATAATGACCTCTAAGCTAGAGTGAATATTGATAAAAATAAGAAAAAGGAAGGGTAAGGAAGAAATAAATGTGATTTTAGGTTTTTATCTCAAATAATATGACAAAATTCTAATTACTTTGAGCACATTTGAACCAATTTATGTTATAAAACAACATAAGCTCAAATTATATTACAAATCAAGAAAAATTCAAAGGAAAAATATGAATCATAAGTAAGAACAAAATTTTATTTAAAGGTTTGCTCTTATGATCTATATAACCTAAGTACATCCAAATACAAAGTAAATAAAATGAAGTACATTTGAGATCTTTATAGTCAATTTAGAATTCAACACAAATTAATAGCCCTATGACAAAGAATATAACTCAAACAATAAGAATCATTCAAATTCAAGATAAATCCCTATAATTGAGAAATAGCATAGACATTTAATGAAAAGTATCCAGATAATTTTTTTATAATTTTTTAGTTGTATTAAATGCTCATGGTGTCAATTGCCCAAAAACTCTTTCTTTACAAATGGTAACCATTTATCTATTTATTGGAAACATAGGTGGCTAATTGGTTAACTTTCAAAAATATCCAAATGTGGATATGGATAGTTGTCTATGATACAAAACTATAATGTGAAAAAAAATCATGCCAACTTGACAAGAAAGAGTATATGCTAACATACTAGCATATAGTTTACAACAAGAATATCCTTTTAGGAATTCCATTGGTGGGTCCTTCCAATTATCCCTATCTAAGGAAGTCTTTCACCTTGGTGTATTACTTGATCAACTCAAAATCCACTATAGGCTTTATTAGACAATCCCCTTCTTTATCTGCTAACTTTTTAAATTCATTATCTGCCCAAGAAACAAGTTCCTTGACACATTACACTTCTATAATTTGCTTCCCTATAAAATTAATTGTATTAAGGGTCTTTTGGTTGTCCTTAGCTAAATTACCTTGGTTGTGTTTGATACCCTAGATGTGGGTATCAACCCTCTGAATGATTTCTTCATCATCAATCAAGCTTAAATTAGTGGTTTGAGAAGGGTTATTTAATAGATTCCCTAGAATTTTCTTAATTTGGCTTACCAAATATGTGTCTCTCTTGATGAAGTCCTTAACATCACTATTCTAGGTGATCAAATCTTCCTGCTTATCTACCAAAACTACCATGACAATGTCTAGATGTTTGAGTTTGATTATCTTGAAGTCCAAGGCCTACTTTGTCTTATGCACCTTGATGAGCTCCTTCATCTGAGATTTATAATTCTACCCCTAGGTGATTAAGGCTTGTGCCATCTCAACTTCATGGTCCAAAGCATTTAATCTAGAGTTAATGTTTTTTAAATTATTAAATGCATCCATCAAGGATTTATTCAACATTTGCAATATATTTTCAAGAATTTTTAGGAAGACACGAGCTTCCAAATCTTGATTTTATATTTCCAAGTTGAGAATCCTCTATTTCAATCCTTAAACTCTAGCCAAGGCCATTGTTGATTGGACCAGTACCACACTAGCTACATCCTCTTGAAAAATAGGGTGCTCCCCTACTGTCTATCTTGGAATAAGAGCTAATATTTTAAATGGCTCCACCTTCTTAAAGGTGAACTCCTTAGTACCAAAAGTGATTTTCTAAGTCACTACTCTTTCAAAAGTTTATGTCTTTGGATTAAACTAGAAGTGAGGATCAAGTTCTTTCACCTATGGTTGTTCAAGAATGTCATGTCCCCTTTTTTGTGGACATTGACAGACTTAATGATTAGACTATTATGCAACCTTTGTAGGCTGATGGGATGGATAGAGGGTCTTGATGGAGCTGGGCTTGCCTTTTTGTTTGGTTTTTTTGGATATGAATTAAGGGAGATATTAATATTTGATTGATTTAATCAAATATTAATTATTTGGTCTAATTAATAATTAATTATTAATTATTAATTATTAATTAGTTGGTCTAATTTTAAGACCCTAATTCTAATTTAAGAATTTGTCTAATTTTAAGACCCAAGTTCTAATTTTGGGATATCTAATTTAAGAAACCCAAGTTCTAATTTGAGGAAATCTAATTTTAGCAAGCACACCTTTGGAGGGTATAAGGGTTTCTCATGGGAGAGAGTTTGGATTAGCCATTGATTATTGATTTTGATATTGAAGAAATTCTTCTGTGAAGACTGAGCCAAGGGTTCTAGGATTCCATCTGCAGTGGAGAACGTCAACTCTTCATTGTGGGCAATTCAGAGGCTATGAAATATCAGCTGATCTATTGCCAAATTGAGAGATAGCTTCATATAGAAGTTATCACAGAGGTATATATATTTGAGAGATAGCTTCACACAAAAATTATCACAGTATTTCAGGTATTTCTTTATTTAGTTTTTGATCTAATAAGTTATATAGATATAGATCTTCTATATTAGAATCATATATTCTTGAGATCAAGTTGTTCAGCTATCAGGGGTTGAAAATAGATAGGTTGTGCTTAATTGGCAGCCATACTAAGTCTGTACAGATCCACCTAGACACTAACCTTGGCAGACAGAGATCCCCACTGATCGACATCGACCGACTAAAGACCGACGTCGGCAGAGAAGGACCTATAGTGACCGACGTTGGTAGAATATCAAACGACGCCGATGACTGTGTGTTCAACACTGCAGGCTAAGACTTCCAGATTTAGGGTCAATCTCCAGATTTGCAAAAGCACAAGGTTTCAAGATAGAATATTTCACGTTATCTTATTTGTATGACAGAGACTCAATTGTGTAATCGTCCAAAAGAACAAGTGATGAGATCTTTGATTTGCTAGTGAGAGATTATATTGTGATTTATTTATGCATATTTGAATTTATTCTGCAAGATTGTATCTTTGTTCAGAACTGTTTGTGTTTCTATATTCCCTATTTGAAGGGGATATTACAGTGGTATCAGAGCTTTGTATTGCTATATATCAGAGCTTTTGTGCAGAAAAAGGAGCCCCTAAGTAAGGGACATCACAAAGAATATCTACATTTGAACTCCCAGAGGATCTTGGGGTACCAACCCATTGGCTTTCATTGTTATGAAGAATCTATATGCTTCTCTCTACTTGTTTGTTCAACATATCCTAAATCCATGGCTTGACATTATCCTGAACATCTATGTCCACCCGAGTCAGATCCAGTGAAGGAAAAAGAGATGGGATTGGTTGGTCCGTAAATAGTATTATCATCATTAAAGAGGTTTATTTCACTAGTAGGGTGAGTGAAAGTTAACCTAGGCCTCTTTATAATAGTCAAACTAAGGCTAATTTTACCTATCTCTTTCCACTGCCCAATGGAACCAATTCCTTACCTACTTCCTCATATGGGTCTCCTTCTTTATCTAAACCATAAGTAGCCATGATGCTAAAAAGGGAAATCTCCACTATTTCTTTGGTTTCCAAATTAATTAAGTTTATAACTTATTTGGAGAAGAAGGCCTTTGTGGGGATGCCTAAATTTGGAGGCTTTCAATAGGGCTTTGCTCAATTCTAGACTGCTCACTTATAGATTTACCTTTTCCTTTTGCATCTTCAAGTTGCTTAATATAAGATTAATTTATCAATTATTCCTACTGAGGCTCAGAATATTGTCCCTTTATAGGTGGTTCTTGATGTGTAGTCCCAGATGGTCCTTGCAACAAGTGATATTGTAAAGGATGTAACTGACATATTTCTCCTAAAGGCTTATTATCCCTGACCAACCTACATTCTAAGGTTATGTTGTAGTTTTTAACCCTATATAAGACTTCTTCAAAGTTCTTTTCCCTTGTGTAAATACCATCTCCCACACCTGGTTGATGTTTGTACTTAGTCTATGGGACCTTCCTATCTTGAATATGATTAGCCACTCTATTATTGGGGTCCCACATCTTAAGATCATCTAATTGGAAATCAAAATAATTCATATGCACCACAATAATCTCCAACTATTTCCAATCCTTGATTATAATTATACCAATGTGTAGTGGTAAAGGATGAACCTAAGCCTTTTTATTCTTCTTGTAATGCCAAACTATGCCCTAGATGATTTTATAAGCAATTTATTGCTCTATAAGATTACTAGGAACATATATGGGTAGTCTATATGGTTAGACCATTATTCCTTATATCCTTATTAGAGTGTAATCTAGATAGAACCACACATCCCCCATGGTCTCTACTTATTTTTTTATTAGAGGATGAAGTCTAGGCATAAGAATAATAGTAATTGTCTCAAAAATTATTGGGAAGACACCATCACATATGAATTGCATATGATTCCTATATTTGAAAATATGTATTTTGGATTAATGATGGGAAATGGTAATCTTACCATTAGGGGACCAATTTTGGATGCCAAGGAAATTAATAGATTCTAGGAGTGAGTATAAGATGTAAGTCATCATAAAGAAATGTGATCTAAAACTCAAAAGTCTTGGTTGAAGAATATTTCAAGAACAAATAAATAATAATAATGTTATCTCTAAGAAGAGATGTTTTATTGCTCAAAATTATAGATACAACATATGCCTATCTCTCGGAAGAGATGTCTAATTGGATTTTCAGGCCAAATCTATTTCTATACATACTTTGAAGGCATGAGGAGGATGTTTAAGATCACCAATCTCAAGGGAGATGAAGTGGTTCAACTTCCATGATTTACAACATTACAGAATTCAAGAAATTATTATTTTTAGAAACTTACCAATTTTAAACTGCACTATTAAAATTCAAATTTAAGACACTTTTGTTGGAATTTTGGTGGTAAAAATCCATGATCATATCTCATGCCATCTCATCAAATTTTCCTCATTCTTATCTTTCCAATGGTTTAAATGGGGAGTTAGATAGAGATATTGTGCAAAAGTTTGGCTCCCAAAAGTTTTGCCACCAATTGGGGTAGAACCGTCACCCAAATTATCACCTTAAATGTTACTCAAATCAAAATGTCTAGAGTTCTTTCTCTTGATGGTTGTAAATTATTTGGCCAAGAATAAACTTATTAAGTCTCCACTGGGATGGGTTAGGTTTTGCTCCAACATGCAATGGATATAAGACACCTAGACCTTACTCACATAAGTTGTAGAAGAGGCACCAAAGGATTTCTTCAATAAGGTCAGAGATATCGTAAAACCTTCTATGAATTAGGTAATAGGAATCTCACCATTATGGGTCCTAAAAACATGGGAACCTTGGATTAACTAAGGTGAAATAATTGAATCCATGTTTTTAGAATTTATCCATTCTCTCAAGGATGGAATATCAGCATGAGGTAAAAGGAGCTTATAATAAGTCTCAAAGGCCATGGGAGATATGCATGCATCTTTATTGACATTTCATTCATAAATAATCCATTCTCCATATGATTTTTAGTTCATGAAAATAGGAACAATAAGGTTGATGTAATGCATTACCTCTATTTTATCAAATACATGATGAAGGCCTACCATTTGAATTGATACTAAATCCTTGTATCTATGGTACACTAAAGCATTCCTCTTTTCTTCCTAGGAAATTGGTTGTAACTCTTTAAAAAAAAAAGAATAATTCAGCCCAACTCCTAATTCCCTATACATTCAATGCTATTTAATCAACTTTGTGTCTTCCTTCACCATATGAAGTTAGATAAAGCTCTACTTCAATCATCATCTGTTACCTACCCACTACCATTGATAACAATGTATTGTAATTATAAAGCTATCAAAGTTATTAATAACACACCTAATTTGAATTTAGTTCACAATTATCTCAAGTGTCACATAATCAATTTGAACCAACTCTAGCCTTCTTTATGGAGGGTTTAGGGTTTTTTTTCTTTAATGACCAAAACATCCAACTTTGATCTCATACGTGACTTAGATATGATGGACCCTTATCATCTCTCCTATGTTTTCAATCATGAGATATATTTCATTTGGATCCTCCATACTCAAGTGGAGATTATGTGGTAGGGTTCTATGCCTTTCATGATAATTTTTATAAATGTCATTTGAAGAGTGATCATTGGTTTTCAAAAGTCCTTCTTATTTTGCTTTGAAAAGCCAAATCTAGGTCCTTGCATTTCATTAGTTTTTGATCTTTGAGCTTATTTATTGTCCCATTTTTTAATATTTTGAGGCCTTTGAAAAGTCTTCAATTATCTCACACCATCAGATCAAATCCAATGAGCAAGCAATAACTATTGGATCCTTTAGGAGATCTTGAGGCTTTCGTGTTAATGTGTACTATTAGATCAAATCCAGTGAGCAAATGATCACCATTGGATCCTATAAGATGCTTATCCTTTTAATCATTAAAAATGACTTAGGATAAGATTTTTATGTCTCAATCTTGCCTTCATAATAAAAATAAGAATTTTTTAAGAAGGCTTTAGAAATGCCCCCTTTGATTAGGCTTAAAAGATTGTCTAAGTTAAATTTGACAAGTTTGGTCTTGTCAAATATATCCTCATAGACATCAAATGATGGGGGTGAACCTATCAATTTTAAGACAATAAAATATTTCTATTTCAATTTAAATTTTATGGGTTTAGTCTCATCAAATACATCCTCACAGACATCAAATGATGGGAATAAACCTATCAAATTTAAGATGATAAAATATTTATGTCCAATGAATGATTGCCACATGTAAAACCATCAAGAAATCTCAAATCTTTGGGGATTATCTAAGTTAAATTTGATAGGTTTGATCCTATAAAATACATCCTTGTAGACATCAAATGAAAAGAGTGAACCTATCAAATTTAAGATGATAAAATCTTTATGTTTGAATTTAAATTTGACGGATTCAGTCCCATTAAATAAGTCCTCACAGGCATCAAATGATAGGGGTGAACCTGTCAAATTTAAAATAATGAAATTTGTTTCACACCATTAGATTTAAAACCTCTAATCAAGTGATCACTATTGGATCCTAACTGGGATCTAAATCATTAATTATATGCCTTTGTAAAAGACTTTGAGCTTGATGCATTATTGGATCAAATCCAACAAATAAGTGTAAAGTGTTATATCTACAAAATTGCATGAACTTTATGTTAAAACCTAATCATGCATAAAATTTCTTGCTAGATTTTCCTATGAATGTTTAAATTCAAACTGATAGGGTTTATCATTTGGGAACCTTGAATTCTTCCATGGAACATATAATTAATAACCTTCAAGATGATTTTTATCAACATTAAAAACATAGTCAAATAATATTTCACACTTATTCTTGGATATATAAGTTCTATAAATAATCACATGGGTCCCCTTTCAAAAAAAAAGAAAAGATGGGGGAGATTTGGTCTCAGCAGGGTGGAGAGTGAGTATGGATGATATGTATATATCATAGATTCTAGATCTCTAGAAGGTGGTGATAGGCCTTGAGACACAATGAGTACTCTATCACAAGTCAGATGATAAGGTAGCACTATACATGGTGGCCTCGAGAAGGATAATGCTGGAGGAGGAAGTGTTATACAATTTAGGCTCTATCATCTAGGTCTAGCTTGTTAATGGTATATTTGAGATATGAGTTAGAGGACATGAGACCATAGGACCAATCATACTACTAATAACATAGATATATGATATATTTCCTCTGTATTAGTTGGCTAAGTTACCCCATATAGTCGATGATAGGTCACCTCGAGTAAGGAAATGCATGGAGGACTATGTAGCATTAGTCATGCCCGACATGCTTGTGTTATAAATGATGAGATGCACTGACATAGTATGGTGACCATATGAGTAGTTAGTGACTACTTGGGAGAGCTAGCACATAATTATATCAATGTTAGAGAAGAGAGAGGTGATAGGACACTATACATAGTGGAGAGAGCCACATCTAGTGGCATGGGTACTAGGGTAGATGGGTCTACCTCATCTAGTGACATCGATACTCATACTCAAGTAGTAGACTCAACATGTGAGAGATTCATGAGGGAAGAGGGGACTAAAACCATTGATAGTGAGACCAACATTGAGGCCATCTTAGGAGCAACCATGCACTAGTTAGACATGATGAGGGGTATAATAGGAGGAGGTGGAGACATAGGTGGAGATACCAGATGGACCACCACTAATTCCATGGAGAGATGAAATATGGATATCAAGGACACAACATTGATGAAGGTAAGAGATGATATGAAGACCATCATCATCCTTGGTGATTCATTAAAAGATCTAGATGAGAGATAAATGAGAGAAAGACTACTCAAGTGTAGGGTGAGATGGATGTGAGCCATGACAATTGGGTTTGAGCTAAGGAGGTACTAGAATTTCATATAGATAGCGATATTGAATTAGGTGGTCATGTGGATAGTGAGGTCATAGGAAGTGAGACATAGATATGTAAGAAAATATGATTGATTTATTTCTTAATTTTGTTATTTAGGAGATAGATATTATGAGATATGATAATGATCTAATATCCATCTAGAGTTATTTTTTAGGCATACTTAAGGATGAGGAGGAGATATGGGGGTTTATAAGTATGGGAGCACTCCATGACACCCTAGATGAGACTATAAATCTATACGACCCCATGACACTTAAGGATCTAAGTGTACCATCTATCCTATCCCAAGTGAGCTAGTTTAGACTAAAAAGAGAGGCAATGAGGTAGATACAAATGCAAAGAGAGAGGGTGAAACCACCAATAAATATGGGTGAAGGGGAAAGACATGCATCATAGTCCCTAGCCAATGAGAGAGATGCACATCAAGAGATAGTGACATAGATGATGCAGGCATATATAGTTATGTAGACCTAGTTGATGTAGGCACATGCAATGACCTAGACTGAGTTGGTACAAGCACAGGTGAAAATAATAGGTCTATATAGATAGGTAGAGGGATTGAGATCTTGGAATGCCTCATTACAATGTACCATTTGGAGGGGTCAGACTGAGGCCTTAGTAATTACCATGGCTAGGCCATGAGATAAACAAGATAGAACCTATCCCTAGTGTTGGAGCTTGTATATGATTATATATGTTATATCAAACTCTTGATATATATATATATATATATAAGAAGTACAATTTTGGCATACTAGTGTTGGTTGTGTATGTTATCTTTATCGTTGTTGTGTTTTTTCATTATGGTTGAAGTTGTGTATGCTTTGGATATATTTCTTTTTAACACATATATTTAAATTTGTTTTATATTCTATAGGAAATATATGTGACGTGGTTTCTTTTCTAGCATTATGAAAAACACATGCATGGTTAAAAAGAAACAGGTGAAAAGACTTGGAAAAATATAATCAATCAAAAATGCACTACACACTAATTCAAGCTATAAAATATGTAGTAACATAAAAAATGATTAAGTATAAAGAACCAAGAAATGGAAAAAAGATGGTAAAAAGGGGATTTGTTTTCAAATCAATGTAAAAGATTTTTATACCAAATTAAAACAAGTAAAATCATACTAAATATCATGTTGGGAAGTATGACAAATAATGTAATAAAATGGAAGGTATGTAAAAGGGCACAAATGATAATGAAAACAAATCAAAATTAAGTAAATCAATTATACCATTTCACGATGGGAAGCACAAAAGAAAAAAAACTACAAAAACTTGGTCTTAAATTTATCATTCTATTTCAGGTTAAGAAGTATGAAAAATTTAATAAATGGTTGTAATCTTGCATGCACTCATAAAATAAGAAAATAAAAGGTGAAATAGAAATGAATTAATCATAAAACATACTAAATATCAAGTTGTGAAGTATGTCAAATGACGTGTAACTTCATAATCACTTGAATCTTATCTCTTACTTGACACATGTAATCTGATGGTGACTTATTTATTGGACAAGTTTTTTTTGTTTTATTTTGTGAGGAGGGTTAGGTCATATCCACTATCTTACACTATAACTCACAAAATAAAATCCAAGGGTTACCAAATAAATATTGGTAAGTAGAAGGATTGAGAAATGGTAAATCAAGTATATTGGTAATAGGATGGAGAAGGTGGTAATTTATGAGGGATATCGGGTCCTATCCACGGTCTTATAAAGTAACTCACAAATAAAATCCCATGGGGAGTGATCAGTATGCAAATAAATATTTCCCAAGAGGAAATATGAGGAAAGGGAATGAAAAAAGGAGTGTAAAAATAAAATACTTAGGCATCTTATGAGAAGACCTTAGGAGGAAAGAAGCATACTAAGGACATGAAAAGCCACTACGTGACTAGTGGCCATCTATGTACAAAGGAAACCTATTCCCTATAAACATAAATATTTGTAGGCAAATAAGTGTGCTACTAAGATCAACTCATGAAGGTAGATTGGTAAAAGGAAAATTAAAATGGACCCACCTCCCCATGATGTGTTTCCTACTCCTGAGGACCCCTTATAGAGCCATTCGTCTACTACAAATATTGGGTACTTACATGAGAAAGTAGGTAGCACTAAAATATTTTTTTTATTCTCCTTTTCTAAGCTACTAACCTGCCTCACCCTAAACAACCTTAGCTCTATTGTAAGGCCAACTATGGAGTTCAAGCCTCAACTAGAAGAAGGAGATGTGATTTGAATCACATCTTTTAGTGTGATTAGAATTTTAAGAATATTCAATATTTTTACCTTTTGATATCATTACCTTTTGTTAAAATGATTTGGATTTTAACTTTATTTTGAAATCTTTTTAATATTCCTCCTCCATATGTACTTGGAATGAGTAATCATGAGAGAGATAGTGATACATGAGAATGAGCTATAGACTAAGGTTAAAGGAAGCTATGTAACCCAAGACAAAATACTAACTAGGACACTTGGGCTTGAAAATGAATAAGTATGTGATCTAAAGTCTCAATTGTGTATATGCTTAGTTTGCAGAAAAAGAAGAAGATCCAAAGGTGGACCGATAAAAGGAAACAATAATGAGAAAGATGGTTTGCTAACTGATAACATAGTGAAAGGAGATAATAACCAAAGGGAATAGGGTAGATATAACCAAGTCACCATGAAAACTATCTATGAAAAAGAAAGACAAGAAAGCAAAGAATCATGAAGATACAAGGGAAAAGGTTTGATAAAAACTCTAAATAAAAAATAAGAAATGATAAGTGAAAAAATAGCAATGATAAGGAAAAGACAAGTATATGTAAAACAAAAACATAAGCTAACTATAGTACAATAAGAAGGAGAAACATGATATAAGATAAGAAATAATTTGGCATAGTGTCAAATGATATAATCAAAATAGAAATTAATTAGAGTGCATGTCCAATCCAAATATAAATGAAAAAATACCATGCATGCGCTCATAAATACAGGTAAATCTATCTACACACATTATCTAATACATCAGATAAATCTCTATGAAGTTGAATATGAATTGCTACTAATGTCTCATCAATATTTCCTAAATGTTGGGAAAATACTTTTTTTCTAATCTAATCAAATAAAAAATTATGAAAACTCATTAGATCATGTTGAAGAGGTGAAATTGAGCAATGGATGGTCAGGAGAGTGTGTGGGAATGGGATCTATGGGAGATGTAGGAATCATCAATGGAGAAGGGTCCACAAATGGAGAAGGTACCATAAGAGGTGTAGCTATGGGAGAATAAGGGGGAGTATTATTGAGAGAATGAAAAATGGGAGGAATGGTAGAAGGTCTAATAATAGCTATAATATTGTCTTTAAGATGTTGCTTAAAAATACAACAATGATCAGTGTGATGTGTGTTGCATTAGTGACATAGACGATGCCTCTCACCATACTTAGGTATATATTTAAGTAAGATATTTGGAGGAGGAAAGTTAGTGTCTATTTATGGAGAAGGACTTAAGGTATCAATATATTGTTTCAACTTACAATAATGGGTAGAATAGTGATTATCTATCCCATGAAAGCAACAAATACAATTGTGATTATTTTTAAGAGAAACACTCATAGGAGAAGGTGTAACATGTGTATAAGAAGATAAATATGGATCATCAGCCCATTTGGTGGACATAGGATCCATCTTAGGTAAACGAAGAAAACCATAACCAAGAGAAGGTGGTGATGGAGAGGGAATGGCATTATGTGTGATAGAAATAACACTAGTGACAGAAGCAAAAGTAGGATCAACAATAGTGGAAGTGGTAATAATAATTGGTTCTAACACAAGTTTCACTGTCAGAGGGGTGGGATCAATAGAAGGTCTAAGGAGGGTGTCACTAACCTCAAGGGTGAAATAATGATGGGAGTCAGGGAATCTAGAAAAATAGTAAGGTCTGGTCATAACATGATCCATAAGCATAGTCCTACGAGGCTCCTCAAAAAATTGAGGTGCTAAAACCATCTCTACTCTATGATAAAGAGGAAAAATGCAAAAATTAGGAACTATAAATTTTATAACACAAGAAGATGCATGAAAAGACTCAAGTAAATAATAATGATAATGCACAATCTTAGCATCATGAGCTTTGACAAGACCACCTAATAAAGGATCATCTAAATAATAGCCATCATAATAATGTAGCATATGAATATCAATGACATAAGTTAGAATAATTTTGTCATCAAAAGAAGCATGGTGAATATAATTTCAAGTCTTGGATAAGAATAAAAGAATGTCATCATAAGGAGGTTTGTGGGAATGAGGTTGTAAAGAAGTAGGAATTTATGAGATGAGATGAGGTATGAGATTAAATTTTTTGATTTTTAAGTTAATTTCATTGAGATCATCATCATCAGAGTCTAAAAGGTTGGGAGGAATGTTACCAATGAGCTCAAAATGACCATTGTAGCCTCTAGTTGAGTTGACATGAAAATTTAAACATTGTGACTTATGGACTGGAATGTTAGGCAAAGGCTCAAGATTAGGAATCTTGAAAACACCATGATCTTGGAATTATTCAAAATTTTAAGGGTTATTATCTCTTTGAATCCTATAAATGGCTCCATTATGAGGGAATTTAGCACACTAGTAGGTGAAAGAAGTGATAGCTCACATATGATGAGTCCACATCCTACCAAGCAAGATTTTTTATGAAAGGGGAAAATTAATGATCACCACCTTTACATTAATGATAACAAGTGGGATAGTAATGTGAAGCCACACACACCCAAGATGAGGCATTTTCATTCTATCATATCCTTGGTAGGTGTTACGTGTGAACTTAAGATTACATTTTAAATATCTAAGGGTTTAAATGAAATCAAGAGAAGCAGCACAAGTGCTAGAACCCTCATCAATAAATGCTCATTTAACTTGGATATCACCTATTTGAATGCTAATAAATAAGAGAGGATCATCTACATGAATCAGAATCTCATCAAGAATCATAGATGTGATGGGAAATTTCAAAGAAAGACAAGTGTCGATAATTTCATCAACATTGATGGACATCTCTTCACATTGTAGCAAGATACTATCCTCATAACTAGATAAGGATACCTCCCATCCTACTAAGGCAAGATGAGGGACATTAATCTCAAATAATAATTGTATAATATGGTTTTGATGATGGGTATATGTCCTCATAAGCTCAAGAAATGGAATTTGAGATGGGATGTTAGTGATCTCTGTAATGGGATCCCACTCATTATAACCCATGAGAAGATTTTTAGATATAGGTGCATAATGATTAAGGAGGTATTCAAAAGGAGAAGCTGAAGAGCATTAAAATTTGTGTTAATAAGAATGAGAAGGTTTAGAATAAGGTTTTAAATAATTTCATGATGAAGAAGTAGTTGGTTTAGATTGATCTTCATTTTTGGAATAAGTGTTAATAGAAGGTTGATTATCATTGGAAGATTGAATATCATTGGTATTAGAAGATGATGGAAGAATGGTAGAAATAGAATAGGATGTATTATTGAAGGGATAATTATAAATTAGACTATCATCAAATGTTATAATATATTCTTGCCCCAACTCATTCAAATGAGTTAGAGAATAAGTTTGGATAGCATGATATGTCTTAAAAGGAGTTAGGGTGTAGATAGGTTGAGAATCAATGAAAGCCACCAAACTTTGCATATTAGTCATGATAACCACATTCTATTCAAAATTTGGTTCAATAATACTTTCTACATTATTAGTGGAAGGGGTGGGCTTGTCTTAGTTTTCTTGAATAGGTTGATGATTAGGTAAAGGATCTTTATAGATAGTTAAATGGGCATTTGCTTGATTCAAGGCTTGAGATTTATCATGAGTTTTGTATTCCTTGAGATCATTTTCATAAGCTTGTTGACACATTCAAATGATAAAATTATGATAAAAATTAGGTCCAAGAATAAATTCCATAGATAAATTATGAAGTTGTCTATAGGTTTCATGAGATTGACCCCAACGAGTATGAAACCAACAAAACTTGCTAGGATCATATCGAGTTTTCATAGGATGAGTAGGGTCAATATCTTGATTAAGAGGTCTAGGTAGACATTTAATAATGATGATTAGTATATTGTTGAGAAGGAGTTGGTTCTGAAGAAGTGGTAGGAATGATAGCTTGAACATTGTGAATGGCATCATATGAATCGATAACATCATCATTGGTAATATTGTGTTTTTTGTTTTTAAGTAACAAATGAGGACCTAGAGAATGTTGAGGTGGCTCAAATTGATTCATAAGGAAATCTTATCATTTGGCTTGGTCAATGGCTTCCTCCAAGGTACATGGAGAGAGGGTGCAGATTTGATATTGTAATTTAGGATAGAGTGCATTGGTAAAGAGGTGAAAGATATTATCATCACCATATTACATTCACATTTGTTTGAAAAAGTACTCCATCATTGAATAAAAGCTTGGATAGTTTCATTTTCATTTTGTTTGCAATTGATGAAATGGGCCAAAGTGTTATCAGGAAGATCAATGGTTTGGAATTTTGTACTAAAGTGTTCACTAAGTCCTCAAAACTAGTAATGGAATGAGGTCTAAGTTAATTATACCAATCTTAGGCATCACTTGTGAGGGTTTTGGTGAGGAGTTTAGTAGTGTAAAAGGTGTTTAATTTAGCCAAATCCTTTTAAATGTTTCCAAATTTCTTAAAATGAAGGGTAGGATCAGTCGATCCATTATAAGAGATTATAGGTGTTATACTTCCAATGTCAATGTTATCAATTTGAGTGGTAAGAGGTTCATTTTTTAAGTGATTAATTACTTTGTTGACTAATGGAGGTTGAGGAATGAACTTGCCTTGAGAATATTGAAGAGGGGGAGGAGGAACCCTTTGGTTATGTGTGCCCCAAGTCATTGGCTGAGGATTGAATTAAAGATTAAGAAGGTGGTTTTGCATTTGTATCATTTGATTCATATTATGAGCTTGAAATGTGTTCATTTGATTGAGAGTTTAAAATAATAGTTGATGATTTTGATTATTGTTATTAGAAGTAGTATTAGTGTGTGTGTTGGTATTATGGCTTGGGTACTACTATTAGTGTTAATATGAGCTTGAGAAGAGATATGAGAATTTGAGGCACTAGTGAGAAAATTTTATTGTGAAGCAAAAGATGGAATAGTAAATGGTTGAGAGGAAGAAGCACTAGAAGCATGAGTGCCTTGGGTAGCAAACAATGAACTAGTGGAAGGATTAAGGATAGTGGATCTTATGAGAGGCCCGTTAGATGTAGAACCAACCATGTTAGTTGTGATACTAGGCATGGAGGTAGAAGAAGGTAAAGAATAAGATGTCATGGTATAAGGAGTCAAGATTGAAGGAAGAGGTTGAGAATAAAAATAATTCATATCCCCAAATCTAGTTGAGAAAGTGGAATTAGGAGAATGAGGTTCTTCAACTTGACAGCTAATCATGAGGTTATAGATGGTGGAAGGATCTTTCCCTCTATATTGAGTAAATTTAGTGATAAATAAAACCATTTTAGGAGTATGCTAAAGCTCAAATTGATCCTCTAAGAAAAGAGGAGGGTTTTATTATAAAGAGGTATAAGGACTCCCACAATTTGTTGTATGAGTTTCAATATGAATATTACTAGATTTATCGAAAGAAACCCCACTTTGTCTATGGGAGACCTTATTAGGATTGGTAAATTCCGTCATGTCTATTATCTAAGATTTAGAGTTGTCACCAAATAGATAGTTCATGATGAAAGGGAGAAGACGAGAGATGAAAAATCAAGGAAATCAAAAAGTGACTGAAATAAAACTAGGTCAACTTGGTGTAAAAATAGGGACTATGAAACTACACAAGGTTGACAAGATCAACCTAGTATAGAGAACAAAGACTAACAAAAGAGGGGAAAAATCTAGTAAATAGTGCTAGTTCGACTAGGTCGACCTACTGCAGTGTACAAGGGCTAAAAAAATATTAGGTCGATAGGGTCAACCTAGTACAGTGAACAAGAATTAAAGGAAAGTGCTCATATAAGTTTGTGAAATGAAACAAGATAGTTTGTAGTTGATCTAAGAAAGTAAATAGATAGTTAATTGATTTGACATTAGCCAATACAATTGATGCACACAAAGCAAAACCTTATACCAACATTGGCTAATGTGAGTTCTTTCACACATAATTGAGCAAAGAGAAAACAAATAACCTAGAAAGTAAATCTTGCTAATTGGTCAACCTAGAATGTTAATTAGATTATTAAGAATAATTTTAAATGATAGAGAGTCGGCTGTAAAGAAGGTACTAGATAATAATCTATGGATGGTTTTAGGTGAGTTTAGGATGAAATGGACTATAGTGGCAATGATACAGGCTTGGTATTGGGGCATACCTCCTCACTTCACACACCACAGTGATAAGGGTGTCAGGTGCTTAGCTAGAATATACCATTTACCATGTTTTATACTTGACCAAAGCATCAAGTCAGCTTACCCCTTGGTGATGAAATCCAAGTAGGTTAGCTTGGGTAGTTAAATGTTAAAATGCTTTTTTGATGTTATTTGATTTGGCAATGTGTGCATAAAATATAAATAATAAAACTAAATGGTTAATTAAAAACCTCCTAATTAGACAGTGTGAACTATTTTAAGCAAGCAAGAAATTGAAAGAAAATATGTGATTAACATATAAGATGAATTCCAACTTTGAAACAAGGTATAGTGAATACACTATATGCATGACATATAGAACTAGATTGATAGTGTCAAGCTAGTACTATTGAAGATAGTGTTTGGAAAACCTACTAGGTTGACCAAGTTGATCTAGTTATTTCAGATAACACACAAAACATAGAATTACGTCAACCAAGTTGATTTAATTGGTTATGTATAGATAGTTTTAAATATTTCAAACTTGAAAGGAAAGTATAGAAAATAAATATATAGAGAATTAGAAACTCACTTGAGTGGTTTAGAGGTAAAAATAAAAAATATTGATGATCATGAACCTTGGAGAAATCTATCAAAATCCCATAAAATGGGTCAAGCTAGTTGAACAAGCAATACAAAATCCTATTGAAAAAGTGATGGAAATACACTAGGTTGATCTCATTGACATAGTATCTTGAACTAGATGTCTGTAAATGCACTAGGTCAAGCTGGTCAACCTAGTAGGCTAATTTGGAAGTCTAAAAAACTAAAATCTATACTAGGTCAAGATGATCAATCAAGTTGTATAGGAACCTACTATGAAGTGGCTAAAAATGTGTTAGCTCGACCTGGTTGACCTAGTAGGCTGAATAGGAAGTATAAAAAGTGCTATAAACTTGTACTAGGTTAAGGTGATTGATCTAGTTGCCTATTCCTGCACATAGAGAAAAATAATTGGGTTGATAGATCGAACTAGTAAGTCAAAATATATGATATAAATGATGATCAAAATATTGAAATAGAGAAAATAAAAAGTAAAAAAATCCTACAAGGGTTAGTTTATATCAGGTTCATCAAAATGTATGCAATAATAATTACATGATGTACATGAATCAATCTTGGATCAGATAAGATGCATCACACCTACACTTCTCATTGGGTATACACTTGTTAAGCTATAACATGACCAATATGGGGATCCACTAGACTTGATTATGGGATCACTTGTATCACTTATCACCACATATCATGCTAGGAAGGGTTCCAAAGCCTACAGTCTAATACAATCATACAATAACCCTAAAATATTCTTATGATTTGATATTTCACTTATGTTAACAAACAAGAAAGTAAACTATTATAATAACAAGAAAAGTAAACTAATCTAGTGTGCACCAAATCTTGTGGCACAAAGTGGGGGTTAGAACAAAATAAATAAATAATAACTGAACTAAACATGCATAAGAGACATATAATCATGTCAATGTATATAGAATCCTAATACATGGAATAGAAGAATACATACTACATTATCTATCTACTCTTACAAAGGAGAAATAAAGTTAGGAATACTTACCTTTGAAGATGAACCTATCAAGCCTCAATCTCTCCATCAGACAAGGTGCTTCACAAGAGATTATTATAGTTTGTAAGGATAACTAAGATAAATTAGTTCTAGGCTACATGACCTACTTAAGTATCTAGAAGAATTCTCCACAAGATAATATCAGAGGTTCAAATAAATTATTAAACACTGAAGCTTTACCCTCAAGTATAATGGTCAATAAGCAAATGTTCATTCGCACTTCTTCTCTCTCTTTAGAAATTGTGGTAAATGACCTTGTATATATAGTAGTATCATACCTAACAAAATTTGGACATGTCAGTTTTACTATGTCAATCAAGTTAACCTAGCACATTTTTAAGCAAAATGCCTAAATTTTGTGGTAGGTCATCTAGAAGTCTAACAATCCAAATGAGCTAAAGAGTCCCCAAAACACACTAGGTCAACAAGGTCAACCTAATGTACTAAACAGGTCAAAAGGGTAACAAGGAAAGAAATGAAAGAATAAAACATGACAATGATTGGAATGGTTAGTAAAGAGAAAAATAAGCTTAGGGTTTAAGGTTTTAGGAGGTAAGATTGTAGATGTCAAGTGGTAAAAGGAACAACAATCTTATGAAGCACCAATGGTCTACCCACCCCTTTCTTAGTGCACCCCTTAAGGCATGCACTCAGAGAGATTGAGACTTGATAGGTTCTTACAAGATATGAAGTATAAATAATCAATAAAAGTTTGAAAATATTATGTGTAGACAACATATTTTAGGTTTAATGGCTTTGGCTCTTTACTCTACTTAGAACTCTTGAAAATGATAGTAACCCTACTACCTCAGCATACTTGCTCTTTTATATGTTGTTTTAAGCTATCGCACCAATGGTTGGTAGTATGTGGATTTATTTAAATATATTAAACCCAAAAAATCCACTAAAAACTTCTGATAACTACTCATTTATTGTATATTTTTGTTCTTATACCATCATATCATTAACTTTGCTAACGGTTTATTTGGAAAAGTGACATGTAATTCAAATGGTCACTTCCCATTGACCATTATGTGGGTGCCATCTATCACCATGGTCATTCTCTTTTTATTTGTTAAAATTTATGTGATGTTCACCTTTCTTATGTCAACCTAGGTGTAGTTCTTCACATGCACATGATTTAACTTCCTTGGTTCCATCTCTTCTTAATACTTCACTTCCTTCAAAGTGCACATCTCTTTATTAGTCAATTTTTCTATGCTTTCATGTGTATTTTTTTTGTTATTACCTACCCCATACAAATCTTAAAACCTCATTCTCTCCTCTTAATTTCTTATGCATGAACATCTTGTATGCCTTTATTTGTCAAATCATACTCATAGTTTTTTAACCTCAAAAACTTCCCACGTGCCCATAAACTTAGGTGTCTAGCCTTAAGCACTTAAAAAGTGATCATTATCAACTCACCTAACTTGATTTATGTGTGTGTAAGTACCTTAAGAGTTATCCTACAAGAATAGAAGCACCACACTTATTCACCCAGCAGAAAAGAAACAAACATAAGGAAATATCTGGGTTGCACCAATTTTATTATGGTCAAGGAAAGAAACTAACTTTTGACTATGAAGTTAGTGTCAGATGGTGTGAACACTATCCTAATGATTGTATAGACTCAATCTATTATCATTGAAATACCTAGGGTGCATTTCAACATCCAACATGGATAGATTACATGCAATAGACTCTAATATATTATAGATGACATAAGGTCTCATCCACCTAATTTGAAACATACCTAGGTGCCTGAGGTACTTAGAGTCATATAAAAAGATCAATGCACCTTCTATAAATATCTTGCACTTGATGTGATTACCATTTCATATATTTTGGAATGTTTTTTTATTTGCTAGCTTGACTGTTCTTAGGTGCATATCTCATCTAGGCACTCCAAGCCTTCCAGGTGTGCACTTAAATATTCATGGTCATCCAATCGACCAATATGCATAATGAGGGAATTAGGAAGGTAAAATGGTATTTGTGCCAAATATGAGTTGAAATGGTGTAGCCTTGTTTAGTCACTTATACATAGAGTGATAGGCCCATAATACTGCTAACACACAATCATCCCAATCTTTGTAATAAACATCACATATTTTTGTGAGGCACATCCCAAATATTTTATTGAATGTTTCTATGGTGACATTAACTTGGGGATGGTAGGGTGTTTTTTTATGGTGGGATACCATATATTTAGTCAATAGGATCTGAATGGTTTTATTGATGTGTCATGGTCACTAGTCAATCTAAGGGAGTATCTATAGTAACTGATGATATTCTCCTAGATAAATCTTAATACTATGGTAGATGTACAATATTTGGTTAGAACTACTTTGGATCGCTTGGTGAAGTAATCTATGGTAGCTAGAATGTACCCTTTGCATGTTGATCTTTCCATGAGAATAATAGGCCCCATAAAATCAATGGCTCATTTTTCAAATGGCACCTGGGTAAGGATGGGAATGAGAGGCATCCAATCCTAGTGGTTTGGTTTCCCTATGCACTAGCATATGTCACATGCTTTGGCATATTATTTTGTATCATTAATTAGAGTTAGCCACCATAAGCTTGATTGTAGTACCTTACACACCATAGTGTCTCTAATATAATGGACTCCAATAATCACCTCAAACACCAAGGTATACTTTAAGAAACTCCTCCTTTAGAAAAGGTGTAAAAATTTGGCGAAAGGTGTAAAACACCAGACAAAAAAATTATTTTTTGTGGTGAAAAAAATAGTTTACAAAGAAAAAATAATAATCTCCATTGGTAAATCATTTATAGTCTCTCAAACAATGTGTAAAATCTAGGTGAATTGTGTTATTTTAAAACCACAAAAAATTTATACATTGGCGAATAAAAAATAATAATCATAGTAAAATTTTAATTTTTTGGGTGAATCATTTCATCGTATTCAATTTTAAAAAAAACATATGTGAAGTTGATGGCATCAGAGGTTCACAAAGGGTTTCATCAGTTTAAAGTTGGCAGTTGTGAAACCGCGAGAAAGGCCTTAACAGGTCTATTGCAATGTCATTGTCAAAGTGAAAGTTAATAGTTTGTGTGTTGCAAAACCACGAGGAGGGTAGAGATCACATCATCACCAGTTGAAAAGATAAAGGAGATAACATTGCGACTTTTTGAAAAGGAGATTTTGTGGCATCAGTAGTTAAATGATGGTGAACTTTAATGTTGTGAAGTCATGAAAAAGGGAGATCACACCATTAGAGGTTTTTTCTAGGCAGTTAGTCTATTGGTTGCGAGACCGCGAAATGTTAATTCAGGTAATTTTCACATGTTTGCAGTGGTTAAAGGGAAAAGACTTCCAAAAGCCACAAGACTCTGATGGCAAAGATTTTCATGTTCTGAGGTTCTGATAGAAAGATATAGTCATCTTACAAAGCCACGAAAAGTTAAGATGAAGTTGTCTTCACCACTTCACACCAGTTAGAAGGAAATGGGTTTTCGCAACTGTGAGACCATGATGTGAAAAGTTTAAGTTCCGAAGCTACGACAGAAGGGGAATCTCATTGGAAGAGGATATAAGGCTTATCGTAGGATTGCAAGGGTAAAGTGAATATTTTATTTAACAATTGTGATAGCTCGAGAAAAGAAAAAGAAAGGTTTCACAGTTTCGTGAAAAGAATTCAAGGTTAATTTAAACTACTTGTGACAGATTATAGAAAGAAGGGTTTTGTAACTCATAAGATTTTAAAGCTTAAAAGGACAAAAGAACATGTTTTCAAATCTATTATCTAATTCCCAATAGTTAATGAGTTGACATTCTAAGGCAAATGAAATAAAGGTTGTACTTACTACTGGTCGATATCCATGCACATGCAAGCTTTTAAAAATTTAAAGTCATTAACATCATCACCAAGTTGTAGAAAACTAGTACTACTATAAGTTGAACATCCAAGGATTATTCAAGTACCAGTTATCGAAGCAAAAGGTTTACAAGGTGAATTGAATTATTAGACATCTAAAGATAACATAGCCAAAAGAATTTATAGTAAGATCATAATGGTAGAAGCAAAATCATCAATAAAGAAGGGCACTATAGAGGGCAGTAAGGTTTCATTGTCTACCAAATTTTTAGAAGAATGTTTGAAGATTCTCCCTAAATCTACCAATGCTCAAAATGCTAATGTCCATGTGTTTAGAGACACTTACAGCTTCTGTAGAGATGCTCAAGTACCGTACACCAATGGAATTGAATTTTTTTGGTACTTTTACAAGAATAGGGTGCAGAAGGTTCCCATCTCAAATCCATGGATGAGGAACCTGGGAAAGTTGATAATGCCAGAGGTATATGTGGATGTTGACCTTATCAAGGCACTGGTAAATGCATATAATCCAACCACTTTGTCCTTTCATAGAAAGGATATGAGCATTCTCTGTACGTTAAATAAGGATGCTTTTGCTGAAGCATTTGATTTGTGGGGTCCCATATCAATTCCTATTAACTTGAAAAAATTAGAAGCAACATTTGAGAAATAGGGAGATTTTTATACAACACATGTAATGTTGTGACATATCCCGAGGGAAAATCAAAACAAGATGAAAGTAGAATTCCTAAAAAAGGTTACTGATTTTATACCCTTGTCATATTTCTATGCATACTTTCAGAAAATAGTTTTTGGATTGAACAAACTATTGGGAGTAGATGGATTCATGGATGCCTCCCCAGCATTGTATGTGATAGCTCTAGACATTCAAGACCCACATACTAATGTGGGGTATGATTTTGGAACATTCATTGCTAATAGTATTCATCAGTAGATGGTGACAACTCAGTAAGGTGATCTTGGCAATTTCAAATTTCTACATTACTCGTTGCTTATGCATCTCATCCTCTTCTACAACGTGGGCCATGTGGATTCTAGTTTCATTGAAGCTTTGGACAATTTCGAAGAGGCATTGCCTGTTCAAAGATGGACAAGATTATGGCAGAGGTTCTACTCTTTTTCTAATTCCCTCTCTTTTTATAATGATTTTGTTGCAACTATTCATAGGATGTTAGGTTCAAAATTGGAAAGATTACCTAGGTTAATCAGGAAGATTGTTAGACCAACTTTGTGTTTTGATGATGAGGGACCAATTGATCATGATTGGGGTAGTGCCTTTTTGTTAGCAAACTATACAGTGATTAGAATTTTTGGTTGTTCCCAACCCCCTCATTTCTTCTCGAGGGAATCTTTCATGAATCTCACTTGAAAGTTGGAAAGAAATAGACTTCACATTTTCACTAACAGATTTAACAATCTTGTCAAAATCATCCTTTCTAACTGGTAGTACTCTGCCTCTCTTGGTTGTTTTAGATTCATGCATTGGTATTTCAAATCCTTTCACAAACACACATAGCTCATTTTTCCCATTGAATTGTAAAAAATTCTCAGCATGATTCAAATCTATAATTATCTCCCACCTTGAAAAAATTGGGCTATGACCTGAGAGATCTGAATACAAAGAATCCAGAGCCATGCATGTCATTTTACGTAAATCAGAATACTCGTGAATATACATAGTTCTATCTTGGGCTTTCTTAACAAGTTTGTTCATTAAATCTAGCATGGGGAGAAGACTGGCTAAAGTTAATAGGTTCTCTATATCACTTAACTTATTTAACAAATCAGGAGCTCTATCCACTGTAAGGCATTGCTCATATAGAAATCCAATCAAAGATTGATATTCTGCTAGAACTCATTCTGCTGGTCCATGTAAAGATATCCATCTAGTCTCAACATCCTTGAGAATCTTATTTCCTGGTGTTACTCCCTAAAAAAAAATCTTAAATTCTACAAAGCATTTAGGACTTCTACAAAAGTATGAGTGGAGCTCACGGATTAGATCTTCAACTTTTGACATTGTAGGAAAAGTACTTACAATGTTATATGCTAAATTCATTCAGTGGGCCATGCAGTGTATGCCAAGCATGTAAGGTGCAATACTAGTTTGTAATCTTGCACAAAGACCAGTCCTTTGCCCTTGCATTATTGCAACTCCATCAGCTCTGACACACACTAACTTCTTTGCAATTGTCAAGTCATCCATACCAGCAATTTCATTCAAAGCTTTCTTAACTTCTAAATATAAATTTTATGCAGTTGAATTGGCCCTCATTTTACGAACACAAAGTAGATTAGCTTGACAGACATGATCTTTTACAGTATATACATGCATACAGACCTAAGCAGTGTTATCTACCATAGTGACTTCATCTAAGGATAATGAAATGAACTTGGATTCTTTTACTCTCTCTTGTACATTTTGCTTTTCCACCTCAGCAAGATAGCTTGCCATCTCCCATCCAGCGTATATTGACCAATGTGACATAGGATAGTGAGGAACTCTCAAAAAAGATAATAAATTACCATATTTTGAAAAGTTTCTCATAAGATGCCCTCTAGATAGAATATGAAAAATAACACTCATCTGAACGGTCTTTTCCAAGTTTGCATCATTGGCTGCATGTTGAAGCCCATCCTTGATTGGATTGCCACTACTTCCACTACCAATTACCGCTATTTTCTTGAAATGTTCTTCATATTCTATGGCATACTTAACATGAAGGCATTCTTCCTTTGATTTCCATCTCACTGCCGCTACTTCCTTTCCATCTATGATTTATTTTTCATAAACCTTACCAATATGTTTTTCTATAGTGTCGAGTTTTAACTGCAAATTTTTCTCTCTTTTAGTTTTCTAGGTACAAATCATACACTTGCATTCTATTGGTGGTTCATCATTGTTTGTGACTAGTTCAATAAACCAGTACTTTACTACCTAATCAACCTGGAAAGTCCTTTTCATTTCCCACTCCCACCCCATTTTTACATTCCTTTTTCTTTTCTTCCTACCAACATCAATATTATCTTCTGTTACAACATCTTCTATTGTTGGAACATTGTTATCCTCGTTTGATGCATTTTGATTTAATTAAATAACAACTTGCTCTTCTAGTGGTGGTGAGGTATTGTGATTTCCTTCTGCACTTGTACTTGCCAAAGTTGGTGGACCAAAAACATTGTCAATTCCAAAGAAAGCCTTTATGGTAGTATCTCTAAGTTTTTGGCATTTTGATGTAAGATTAATCCCTTCACTGCCCTTGGGGGTTTTGCCCTTGTCACTTCCCTAAGACTGAGCAATATTAGTTACAGACCCTCCCTTGACATCTCAATCCACTGATAATCTGTTTAAACTTTACGTCCCTAAGAATAAGCAGTATTACTTTCAGACTAGGAATTGAAACTTAAAGAAAAAAAGTTAAATTTCAAATCTGATTTTTGATAGTTGGTGAATTGACATTCCATAGCAAAGGCAATAGGATATTGACCTTAGGTGGTCAATATCCATGCGTGCAAGCTTTAAAAACCATTAATGTAGCTAGGAACTTTCAGCATTGCGTCCACTTTTTGAAAAATTTCTAATAAAAATGAGATAAGAAAGGAAACTGTAGATAAGCTTCTGATTAAATTAAACTACATAAGCTCAAGGAGAGCATTTTATAGTAAAGCTGCACATACCAGTGTACCACCACTTATGGAAGCTATCTCTGGAGTCTGAGTCTTACCCGCAATGTGTCCTACACTGCCAAAAATTTGATGGAGTGCCAGCGGAGCGGTATTTAGTGAATGTCTCATTGCTTGGGCAAATTTAGATTTATACATATTACAAATCAATACAATTACCAATTTACCACGCCAAATGAGCTGACTCCTCCATGACAAAATGAAAGTGTGTTGGTGAAATAAGCTGACTCCTCCACTTCCCATAACATGAAATGAGTCGATTCCTCCATGGTAAAATGAAATTGGGATGGAAAATTCTCCCATACTGCATGAAACAAAAACTTGAAACCCGATGAACGTTCCACAATAAGCGTTACCTGGTTGGCTACATGAAAGGTGAATACTACTAGGGAAAAACTCAAACGTAACATTTGCCTTAGTGATTACAATGCTAGGCAACCAGGTAAACCCAACAAAGCTTGGTGACTAGGAAACCATGGAAGGGCTCAGAAATCACCAAAAATAACACTGGCAAAACATCAAATTCACCAAAATATGAAAATTCACAACTATATTATATACTATCAAATGCCTATTATAGTACTAAATGACTCCTCCATGATAAAATGAAAGTGTGTTGGCGAAATAAGCTGACTCCTCCATTTACCATAACATGAAACGAGTCAATTCCTCCATGGTAAAATGAAATTGGGATGGTGAATTCTCCCATACTGCATGAAACAAATACTTGAAACCCGATGAACATTCCACAATAAGTGTTACCTGGTTGGCTACATGAAAGGTGAATACTACTAGGGAAAAACTCAAACGTAACATTTGCCTTAGTGATTACAATGCTAGGCAACCAGGTAAACCCAACAAAGCTTGGTGACTAGGAAACCATGGAAGGGCTCAGAAATCACCAAAAATAACACTGGCAAAACATCAAATTCACCAAAATATGAAAATTCACCACTATATTATATACTATCAAATGCCTATTATAGTACTAAGTCCCATTCATGATCTAAGACACATTGGTGCATGAATTCATCATGGATTAATTTTTACAATTCCCTACTAGTGAGTTGAAAAGGGGCAGTGTAGACCATGAGTTAGTTTTTATCCTTAGCCATCATAGTATGATGTACAGATCTAGAGGTCAAAAATTTAATGATTTATACCAAGTCCTCTAGATTATGTTGAAGCCTATAAATTTATATGTCAGGTATATCATCTTTAATTAGTGCTACCACATCACTAGAGTTAATTTGGGATAGATGGTCTAGGCCTAAATTCTATTTTCTAGGATTTACTATATTATTAAATTGGAATTTTTGAAATAAAATAATCCATGAGTAAATGCATCCATGTAAAATGGGCTTATTCACTAAGTACTTAAGTGCCTCATGATTAGTGAAAAAGATGAAGGGGGTCACAAGCAAATATTTTGAAAACCTTTACAAGGTTTAGACCTTGGCAAGTGTCTCTCACTCAGTAGTGGTGTAGTTTTGTTTTACCTTGGTTAGTTTTTTGCTTGTGAAATAAATAGGATAATCCACTTTCCCTTCACCTAGTTACATGAGTATGGTCCTGATTATAGTACTAGATGCATCGATGTAGATGTGGAATGGAGTTACCTAGTTAGGAAATTACAATATCAGTGTACTTGCTACTTTAAGCCTTAGGTTCTCAAAAGCATCTTCATGTATTGTGCCATAATATAATGGTCCATACTTTTAAAAGAGTTACTCTAGAGGAACTACAATCTTGGAATAACTACTAATGGAGTTATTGTGGTACTTATAATTCCCAAAAAAGGCATGAATGTATTTCTACAGTGATGGCATTTGAAGCTGAAGGATGATTACAATCTTGGCTGGATCAACAAGCATGCCATCCTTACAGATGATATGCCTGAGAAATGTGCCAAATGGCCTTATTGAGATTAAAATAAATTTGCAAGTACATGTACCTTTTAAACATAAGGAACAAGTTGTCATAGAGATCCTTAATGAACACATACAATATCTATTTATATAATTATACTTAGAAGAACTTTTTAATGAAGTCTTTGAAAGTAGTAAATACCACTCGAGATAACATGGATGGTGCATTATTCAATCCAAAGGGAATCATGTTATAATCAAAACAACCCCATTTAGTCACAAATGTGGTTTTGTACTTGTCCTCCTTGATCTGGAGTTGATGGTATCCTAAGAACCCATTAGTAAAGGTGTATATCTCATAATCTATGATGTCATCTAATACTTCATCAGTGAATGGATTTGGAAATGGGTTAGTTACATAGGCAGTATTCAATAGTATATAGTCAACACAAATTCATATGCACCCATCCTTTTTTATGCTAATGACCATGGGGTTAACCCATTTAGATTCCTACATGGGGTAGATAATGCATATGTCTAGCATCACATTGATCTCCATCTTGACCTTGGTGTAAAGGTTTGGGTTCATCTTATAAGGCCATTTCTTGATGGGTCTTTCACCATAAACTAGTTTGAAGCTCATCTTCTTTAGAGATGGGTGTATTCCATTCATATCTCTATAGTTCCAAGGGAACAAGTTTTAGAATTTATTTAAGAGATCCACAATACATGCTGATTCTATATCAAACTAATAGGCACCTAGAGTGGTAATTTTTGGTTCCCCCTCTGAACTAATATCTACCTCAGTAGTTCTTATCAACACTCAATACGGTCATTCTTCTAATAGTGTGAATCCTTAACTTATATATTACCCTAGATTATTTCCACTTGAAGATGGGTAGGGTCTTCTTCTTTTGGGGTGCTATCCTCAACTTGGTGCACTGACTTCCTTTTGCTTGTCAAATTCTTCAACTTGTACACCTTCCATGTGTCATCATCTTCATTACTAGATTCATTATTGAGTTTTTTATCTTTAAAGAAGGTTGGGAGTGATAATCCATTTTCACTAAACATGGAAATTAGGCACTCCTCTAATATTGCAGTATCCTTAAACATAGACCTTCAATATACCTAGAATGGTTCAATCAATTCAAGGTTTTACAAATAAAAGGAGAAGGTATGGACAAACCACTCCTTAAGGTCATCCTAGTTGGTTGTTTCATGGTGCATCTCATTGACTATGTACCATGCCCAAACCCAAGTCTTCAACATCCAATATAAGGTGTGAACCTATATATTCCTTGGGGTGTTTTCTCTACAAATAGTCCATGTTTCTTCACAAAGGTGTATGTGCGTGATAGGATTAGAGTCACCAGAATAGGCTAAAATTTCTAGGTCTTCATTATTATTTTTGAATCTAGTGTAAATGGTTTCCTTTACATCCTATCAAGTTGGTAAGCTGGTCTTTTATGCTCCCCACTAATGAGTGTCAGTGTTCTTCAATGTGTATACTAATACACCCATTTTATTCACCTCTTTTGGGATGAACAACTCAAGGTCATAGACATAGTGTTCTAGTGGATTACTCCCTTCATATCTTGGGAACATTATAAGTTTTCCATTACTAAGGTAAATCACTTTTTTCCCATTTTATTGGTCCAAGGGACTCATCTTTTAGAAGTGTGATGAATCTATACCTAACCTATCTTTACTAAGTGGCACTATCAACTAGTGGTCTTATATGATTCCTTGACCCACTGATTGCAAGAAAAATTGATGGTGTTTAAGGTTGATTAACTCTATTTCTAAGATAGGATCCTTAATCATTTAGGTCTAGAGTCTCAGGGCCTTATGTCATGATGTTATATATATGGTTGATTTCATCCTTGGTGTCCACACTCTTGACATAGGGGTTTCTTTGGTCATTTGATAGGGGTATAACTATGCTCTTTTTTCAATTCTCAAATCCATTTAGTGCATTTTAAAGTGCATATGTGCATTATTTACATAACACCAAGGCCTTCCTAGAAGCATTGGGTAGTTTTCCTATTCTAAAAACTCTATTTCTTCAAAATTAGTATAGAATTTGGTACCCATGATATCTACAACTACACTCTTTAAAATTTTGATTTGTTACACCTAGATCTTATTGGAAATGAAGAGTACATGAGGGGAGGGTTTTAGGGACAGTCTACTTCCTTTTTCCCAAGCATTCTTGGTCAAGATGTTGACATCAGTGTCTGTGTGTACATAAACCTCACAAATAGACCATTTATCAATAGTTCCATCCACCAAGATTTCTTGGTCGTATTCTACATTTATTTATGTTGAACTTGTCACACCCTATCCATGCATGGCACAATGATTTAAGTTTTTTGGTAATGCTAGAGTCTTATTCCTATTTTAGTTAAGGGTCTATATTATTAAATCAATAAATAATATTTCAATAATTACATACATGATTTGGATAATTTATCTTTTTTCCTTTTTAAAAAATAGCAATAAATAAGGAGAAATAAAACTTAGCTTGAAACTAGATTGAGATGACTAAGATAGAGGCTGAAATTGGCTATGCAAGACTAGGATAGTGTCATGAATATTAATCTAGCTTTCATTTATCAAAATGATAGGAGTGCCAAAAATTGGACACTTTAAGGTCTGATGTTGCAGTCCACTCCTATCCTTATTGTCCAAACTAGTCATAAAGACCTAAAACTTTTTGTTTTTTTATGTTGTTCTTATGTGATCTTGCCTATGAAATCTTGAGTGTTGATTAATGATGAAACACATTTTAGATTTTATTTAATATTTAAACCCTAACCTTCATCATGCTTGTTAAAATAATTTTTGAACCACTTGAGGAAAAGTGGGGGTTAATGTGTAAGATGCACTGAATGTGTAATCCACACCCTTTGTGTGGGCATGTTGCCTACATACCAATACTCCAAAGAGGGATCAAGCCATATGTAGTTCTCCCACATAATGTGCTTTGTAAAAAGTGTGATGTAGATGTAAAAATGCTAAATTGATAGTGCTTGATGTGGCTAGGGATTGGTATAAGGTTTTGAGTATGTTTATAGCTATGTTGGGTGACTATATGCAAAGAATAGGTAATTATACCTTAGTGATTTATTTGTATTCTTTCTTGATTTGTAAGATTTGTCACCTCTCTTGTAAATGAAATTTTATTGGGATTTTATAGGAAACCATTGGTCATGGGTTAGATTTATTCATGCTAGGTTGACATAATGAAGGATAGGGATATGATGAAAATGACCATTTGGGCTCAAAATGAAAATGGATAAGAGCATAAAAAAATGAGACACCCAAGGTTTAGATCTATAGTCTAAGTATGGTGCTCCTATCTTATAAGCTCGTGACTTAGAGGATTAGGATTGGCATGGGGAAAGCATCCTAGTTGAGGTGGAATGACCATTTAGAAGGTTTTTAATGACCAATAATAAGTGAAAATATGTCTATAAATGTCACAAGAGCATGAAAAAAGACCTATAAATAGGGTGTCACAAGCCACTCTCAAAATACCAATTTAGAAATTTTGTCTTGCATGCTCTAGGAGTAAGTTATAAAATAGAAGAAACATTCCTTCTATTTGAAAGAGGTACATGATATTAGTTAATTCTTGTACTTTAACTTTTTGGCTATCCTACTTCTTATGAGAGATAATAGTCTATTCTTCTAGGTCTTATGATAATTGGATTTCCCCTTGTAGGTTTTGGCTTACACTCATATCCTATTCTAATCCATCTTTTTGGCATGTTGAGTTTGCATACAAAATAGTTTTGGGTTTACGCCATGTTATGTGCTCATTGCAACCCTTATCCCCATATATTATGAATAACTCAAGTACTAGAACAATTGGCAATTGAGTGTTGAATCCAATGTGTTTAATTTATTTCACCTTGACCACCTCTATGCACATAGGTTGAATCTTTAGGGTCTATTTTTATATTTTTTGTTTGAGCCTAATCATTATTATTCCCTTGTCTATACTAGGCCTACCTTGGGTCAACATTTTATATAAATTAGGTTGTTACTCAACCTTATACGACCCTTGATAATACCCACATGTATGATGTGTAGGGAAGTTGTGATGATAATGCTTTATTGAGACACACTTATAACATGAGCATGATGGGAACCTTCCACTACCATGTACTTCACCTTACCCTTTATCACCTCATTGCATCCCAAATCTTATGTTTTGTTGGTTGTATCCCTCATTACATTGGTTAGGCTACCCTCTAACTATTTTAGTGGCTTACCATTCACTTGTTTCTATTTTATCATGCATTTCATCAATCACCCAGTAATCAATAGTGGTATGGGTGTAGGCATCCCACAACTAACATTAAATGGTTGTGTTTACTTAGCTAGAACATTTTAACAAATGGTAGTTATAGATGTCATGTTCCTCTCAATTAAATTCCTAACTTAGAATTAGCATGCACACATTACTTCATGAGTAGTTAGTTCTATTATGGCATTATAATTTGTAGTTAGTGCACCATAATCCACTTTGAGTGTCATGTAAAGAGCTAGTGATAAGCTTTTGGAGATGGGAGGCCATAGATGTAATTTGTGCTTCCATAAATGGGTTAATCCTTATGTCTACACTTCTAACTATCTCAACTCTAAGCAAGGCTTCAAATTTTTCTTGAGGGTTGGTAAAAGTCTTCATGGAAAGTTCTCTTTAGAATGGCATGAGTAACCCCTCAATGAATTACTATATATGTTTGGAAGTGTGAATATCATATGGGAGATTTGATAGGAGATTTTTTAACCTTACATAATATAGGTTCACAATCTCTAAGAGTCCTTGGGTAATTTATTTTAGCATGGTTATGCCCTATTATTCAAACTCCGAAATGTCAAATTCCTTCAAAAATGTGTCCTTCAAGGTATCATAGTCAACCATGGCATGGTTAGAATCAAATTTTCTATACCAAGTGTGGGTGGGACTAAGTAGAGTGGTCTCAAATTGAGTAGGATTGTGATCTAATAGGGTTATGCCTCATGTGCACCATTATAATTTACACTTTAGTACATGTTCTATAACATTTTCCATGCTATGATACTCTGGCAAGTGCATAGCCATTTTGTAGTAGTTTTTCTTTGAGGTCAATTGGTACTTTAGGTGCCTATCCCCCCATCACCTATCTTGTCAATGGTCCTCCAATGCCTCTAGCCATGAGTTTAAGCACTAAACCCATCATTACTACTAGAATAATTGATGTCATTGGCTTTGTGTTACTTGCTTGTGGCACCAAACCTTTTCCTATAGGTTGTTTCCCACATTATGTTGCTGATATTAGCCAAGTTGGTATTCTTGTTCTCAAGTTTTATTATGGTGAGCTAACACTTAATGGTCAAGAGGTAGTTGTGCTCACCTCCTTGTATGGAATAATATATTTGATAATAAATTTGCAATCCATGTCTACAAAATGTCTAAAATCTAATTCATTAATAGAGTCAATAATTACTTCTATACTTTATTCAAGTGGGGGATCCTGATCATGAACATGCACCATAGGTTTAAATTAGGTAGGCCTATCAAGCATATATATAGTCACCAAATTTTTTAGGAACCTAGTGAATTCCACACCTATCAAGTGTTGAGCTATATTCATTACTTCATTATATCTCTCATCCTTGTGATGTTATATTTCAAGAGATCCTTCCCCATGCCCTTCTTACTAGTTATAGGTTCTCTCATCACTTCCAAGTTCCATATCTTCCATCAGTTAGCATCGTATCTTATTATAGGTTTGTCTTCTAAGATATAAGTGTCAATTTTCTCATCCCCTTCCATTATGCCTCACCTATACATCCTATTCTCCCCCTTTACACAAATAATATGTAAAAAGAATCTTTCCTTCCATCCCCAAAGTTTCCAAATTATAATCCACCATTAGCCTTTTGAGCTATGTGACAAACTCTTTCACAAATGTACCTCTAAGGTCATACAAAAATTGGTACTTTGATTCTTTAACGAACTAGTATGTTGAGACTGTAAACTCAAGTATTTAGTTCTTTAGGGCTCTTTGCCACCATTTATCCACTACACCAGTCAAAATTACATCTAGGGTCTCAATCCTCTCTAGGTACTCCTTTATCCACTCATATCATAATCTATAGATTCTTATTTTGTGGGTTGAATATGTAATCAACCACTAGTATACATGCTCAAGTAACTCATAGAAAAATACCTCATATAGAGCATCACATAGGTTGTCTTGAACCCATATTCTTAGATTTTGTATATTATAGGTTAGATGATTTAGCATAAAGATATATTATACATATGTCATTTAGTGCTTATTTTTTTTGACATAAATTAAGTACATCATTTTGTCTCACCATTGTAGCAACAAAATTTAACACGAGTCCTGATAATGAAACCAAAATATTGTAGATAAGATTCATGTAATTAGTTCTTAGTTTATTACAACTAGGTGAAAGCATGGGAGGTTCCCTTTATGCTCAATATTTAATCACTTTATTTCATTGACATAAATCCACATAAGTTATAGGCCTTATGCACTCACCAAAAGCATAGTTGAGAAGGAACTGAGGCCTGCAATGTGATACTTTTGCAATGGCATATAACTTCATAAAAGGGAATTATAAATTCTAAGAAAAATTAAGGTAGATGAATATGTGAAAACCTTTCATGGACTAATCGTAGTGTCATATAGGTGTTATATAGGTCATAAAGTTTCTTTCACTCAAACTACTCATACTAGGCATGTGGTATTAACAAGGATTAGAATACTTGGTGCAGAATCTATACTCATTCCATATACAATGTTATGGTGACATCACCATTAATTATAGGGACTCTATTAATGAATAAAACTAGTAAATATTCATGACTACTATTTAACATATTTCCCTTTAAATAATCATATTACATACATGCACACTACCTTAGTAATTCAAAAAGATATGTAAACCAAAATTTTTATGTTTTAATGCAATAGTCTTCATCATTAATCAAAGTTATAACCACTATATATTCATATTACTTAATAACCAAGAGGATCACACATGATCTTGGGCACTTACAAGAGGAGCCAAGTGGCCTCCATTCTATTCCTAAGCCTTAATGACTGGAAAAGTAATGTTTACAGAGATTTGATTTTGCTAGAGCTCTATTAAAGTTCTTTGTCTATTTCTTTTCTAGATTGATCTCCTTAAATATATTTTAGAAGAATCTTCACCAGGGTGGAAGGTACATGCTAAGTGTCAAGTTGGAACTTGGTCATCATAACCACCAGCTCCATAAATTTGCAAACTTTGCCTTCACCTATGATGTTTTACCAAATATTTGATGAAGCCCTAAAGTTTTGTGAGATAGTCATCCATCTACTAGCTAGCACAAGATATGTGTTTCAACCTGTACCTAGATAAAAAAATCCCAAAGGGATAACCACTTTGACAAAATTATCCCTTCATGGTTAGGTAGATGTCATGATAGTGTAAATCATCTACATAATGATTTAGGGTCCTAAATTAACATCATGATGTTGCCATAATTGGTTAGGAAGATAAGAGGGATTCTAAGGAAGTGAGTAGGACTCATAATTGGGTATGGGTCAAGAGGTTTTTTATGATAAGCATCATAAGGCTAGCATGGTGATAGGTTTATTGATAAGGAGATGTATGATAGAATTCCACCCCATATACGGCCATAATTCATCATGAGACACATGAATAATAACATAAACTATAAATAGTAACTACTCTTACCCGTAAGTGGATATTTTGTGACATCTCTCAGCATGAAATCTAACTACCAATCTACTACTGAGGTGCTTAAAGCTCTCTAAGATGACCAAGTGTTTCAAGTGAGTATTCCAAAGATTTAACCTAGTCCCTCTAGGTGTGCCAAAATTGTTAGCTATCTAATTTACACTATAGAAGGAGGTCATTTAGACCTAATTTCAAGGTTGGGGTAACATGTAAATAGCCCAAGGCTATGGGTGACCTATGGCTGGGATAGACCTCTATATTATGGGGATAGCTCATTTGGTGCATCTATTTAGCTCAATTCATGAAGACCTACTAATTTTGGGATAATAAGGGATAGGAAGTACATAAAGGGAAACCTAATATAAGTATGGTGATGCATAATTATCATTCGTCCACTCAATTTGACCTCTAACAACACTAGTAGACTAGATGAACAATGAAACTAACATATTTAAGAAGTTCTTATGCAATAGTGTTTCACATAGAGGCAATGTTAGGTGCTAGAACATGAGGGCCATAAAAATAAGGTTTTGTCTAAGGAACTTACCAATCAGTTTCCAATACAAATTCAATCACTTAACACTTTTTCACACCACATAACCTACATAAAACACCCTATTAGCATCTAGATGAGGTAAGGACCTACAAAGGGAGGGAAATATTCCATATACACAAATAAAACAAGCATAAAAACAATATATATCAACATGAAGGATCTAAAATAATTTATTTATCACTCCAAGAGGTTATAAAGTTCAAATCTAGGTAGTGCTTCCACATGACTAGGTGAGGGATGACTATAAAGGCCTTAAATCTTGAATATATAGAAGTACTAGGAGGGAAAGAGGGAGAAATTGTCATGGGAGTGTAGATAAGAGGTCATAAATGATTATAATCAACTCCATAATTATTTTTAAAATTCATAACAATCACCATGTTCCCTCCATGTAGTTCCATCTTGATTGGTAGTCTTCAATGGGCCCTTTAGGCATTAGGGTGAAGTGGTGGAGGATGGGTCAAACTTGTTTGAACTTGTAAAGATATCCATGCCTAAATATGTTCAAGCATATCTCCTTTTATAGTAAAAAACATGAAGGTGGCTGACCTAATTTCCCCATGAAGCACCTAGTAGCCCATCTTCCCTTATATTTTGACTTTGGGTCAAGAAACAATCCTATTCCTCTATAATGGCTATGAGAAGTGTTATAATCACCCCTTAAGCATTATTTACATGGTGTTATTGACCCTATATTGAACTCATAATATCCCCACTATGATAATGTTTATCTCCCCTTATTGACCAAGCAGGCCTACTAGGCCAATTAGCCTAGTTACATAGTATTTGTTATTTGTCTGACCATAAAACATTGGATAATACCTTAGGAATAGGTAAAAAGGCATGTTATATGCCTAAAAAAGTGTTTCACACCATAAATTAATCCTTTTAAGACTATACACCTATAACTTTACCTTTCCTAAGTGTATTGGAAGCAAAATGACTGAGAGGGGGGTGGTGAACCAGTCTTTAAATCTTTCTTACATAATCTTACTTAAACAGACATAGATCAATTATACATGCATGTACATCTTAACAAACATATGCATTAATACATAATAGAATGAAGCATATAAACACAAACTATATTTGGGAAACCCATAAGGGGAATAAAACCCACTAAAACACATCTTGGACAACTTGTCCTATAATACCATGAATCAAATTTGGTTGAGCACCAACCCAACAAGAAGTACCAACCCCCAAATTTATCAAGCACCAACTTTATAAGAGGATACAACCACCTTGATAATCAATCCCCCACTCAATCAACACTATGAAGTGTCCACCTTAATCTTTTTGCCCTCTCATATCTGATGATGGTCCTCTTTTGCTCTATCACACTCAAATCTACCTCTTACATAAGCGAAAACTATTCTTTTTTTCTTCACTCAAATAACCCTGTTATTGCATTAAAATAGTCATGAAAGCACTTATGAAACATTTTAGATGTTTATAAATGATTTATATCATTTATTTGATATGTTACACCACTTTTTTAAGCTCACACAATCCTCTTCTTTTTCAATTCACACCCAAACTCTGCTTGCCTTACTAGGCTAATAAAATACCAAGTATATATACAAGAATTTTCTTGTTCATGTCCCTTTTGGTCGGCCAAACACTCTTATCCTCTTAGGTCAGCCATGAAATTAAAATTATAACACGTCATAGACATAGATAATTTTTTTAAAAATCTCTTTAAGTCTAACCTACCTCAGTTGCACCTTATCTATCTTTTAGGTCTTATGGAGACATGATCCCATTAGGCCTACTTAGCACACATTATACTTTTGTATTATTGCATAAAATTCAAACATTTTACATGAAAAAATGCATCACGTGTTATTTAAATATATTATTTATAATCTCATATAGGATTCATAAATCATTTTATATCAAACCACTACTTGGAGCATAACAAAAGTACTATTCATATTAGGCATGTGCATACATAGAAAGTATGTCTGAAATAATTGAAGCACAAACACAAATTTTACAAAAGATCATGGAAATTTTATATATATATATATATATATATATATATATATATATATATATATATATATATACAGGATAATTATGTCCTAAGGGTAATAATTAGGTGAATTATATTTCATAACTCAATTAAAAGGTACTCAAACCCTTCTCTCCAAGTAGCCCACTCAAAATTTCTAGTTGGAATCAAAACACATCATGAATATTTGAGATTCAATATATGAAAGAATACTTCCTATCACTTATGAAACCTTAAAGATATTATTTGAAATATATATATATATATATATATATTTCAAATAATATCTTTAAGGTTTCATAAGTGATAGGAAGTATTTGAGATTCAATATATGAAAGAATACTTCCTATCACTTATGAAACCTTAAAGATATTATTTGAAATATATATATATATATATATATATATAACTCTTAAGTACAAATATTGAAATATATAATGTCAAATATTGGACTTGCATACCAATCTCTTATCTTTAGTATACACAGTCAATTCTCAACCAGTCTACTTACTTTGTCTTTACCACTTCAATCATTTTCACTAATTTCAAAGCTTATGAAAATTATTAATATAAAATTCATGACCTAAAAAATAAAATCATATTCATTGTATGCTTAATATAAGTGTAGAGAGTCTCCAACTCATCACTCCCACTTGTTTATTTAGAATTGCCATTCTACTTTAAGGACCAGTCATGGTGATTATGACTTTCAAAACCTTTACAAGAACTTTTAGGGAATATTTATGCATGAGTATGATCCTATGAGATAATTAGTTAACTCTAATGTATAAATATACCATTTTTTAGTGGCAATATTGGTATTTTAGACTAATCTCACAACTTTACAACTTTACTATCTCATCTTGAATAGATAGGTCAACTTATGAGCAACATTTTCATTGACCTCCAAAACATATAACCAGCATGAACATATTTTATAGGTTTTAAACAAAAATTTCATATCTTTAGATTCATTCCTAACCCATGACAATGCATACCTAACCTCATTCCCACATTTGGCTAGTTTTTATCACTATCTGTATCACTAGGCCTTTTAGTAATAGGTCAACTTATATGACTAGTTTAGAATATTTAAAGTATATAATATGATGCAAACCCAAAATGGGAATAATATATAAGTCTCAAGCTTCAACCTCCATCCATTTTTCAAATTTTACTTGTTCAACCATACCTACTATAATAATTTTTTTAGAAATAAGGAATTTCTTGTAGGGTCCACTCACTCACATGACAAACCAATGCCACCTAAAGGTACCTAAGAGAGTCCACTAGATGACAAAATCATAAAACTAGGTCATATAATTCATTCTAATACATTTATATTAATATCTTCCATATTAGGTCACTAGTAGGGTTTTAGAGAGGGTTAATACCATCTTACAGTCTAAATGATCAATCATAAAGCTTAAGCCCTTATCCCGAAAACCAATTCTTGGAAATTTTATATAGGACCCTTTCCTATCTAGTATGAATGTATTAGGTTCTGATGTAGAGATTACACTTGCCAATGAGTACATGAAATTTTTTCTTGGGTTGAGAATCCTTTATTCTATGTATACAAAATTCCTCAAACCCTCATTCCATGCCTTTTATTGCATACTTTAACCTCAAAATTGGAAAACATACCTAAAATAACATGAAATACTTATATTAATGCTTATTTTTCAATTATTGCATTAGAAATTGAACCTCATACTCCATTTGGTCACCTTTTCTCTCTTTTCTTTCTTGAATCTTGACTTGTAAGGCACATTAGATATTGAAGTTGACCTGTTAACCTTTATCCATGAATTCTTTAACCCACTCACATGCTCAAGAATTTTTTTTCACACTATAACACTACTTTTCATCCTTCATAGGTCTTGATAACACCTCATGACTCCTCATTAGGTTAGGTAGTGTTTAGGACTAGTATAATTATGTGATATGTCTGAATGTCTTACCCTTGTAAGCTCACTTTGAAACACACATGAGTCCTCCAACTCCTAATATGCATGATAAAGTGTTCTTAGACATCCTTTTATGCATCTCTGCATTCATCTCATAGATCCACCATGCTACTTATTGCACAATACTAGGCATCATATGCATAAACCTTCTCAAGAACCTTACACTCAAGAAAAAGTACATAAACATGCATACCATGTGATGAGCCTTGACATAAACCACATAATAATAATCACATACCCTTAAAATTCATTCTTAATAGAGATATAATAGCTTTCCTTCAAATTCTCTCTTGTCACTTTTTTACTTGGCTTCCTTATCACATACCACTTCATCATGTCTCTTTACCAGATGTATCTTGACATTAATGACAACAATTCTCAACAAATTACCCATTATTCATTGATTGAAAAAAATTCCTCCGACTACCCACTTTCAACTCCCCTATTCTAGTCAATCCTCACTTCTTTGATTTTCTCCCCCTTTGACATTAATGGCAAAGGCTCCTACATAACCATCATATGAAGCCATACTTTATTGTTATAAGAGATTAATATATATAATTTGAACCAATAAGGAAACATGACCCCCCTTAATATAAGCATACATTCATTATATTAATCTTGATAACAATATCACTTCTCAATCGCATAAAAAACTTAGTCACAAAACTAAATAACTGTCCCTCAAACTAAGCATAAATTATGCTTATGTTGCATGACTAATGTCTCCATGAAGCCTAATGGATCCAATAATTATTATAAACAACTAAAACATTACAAGTTTATGAGATTCCTAGATCTCCATGCTCTCATATAACTAAATTTTCTTCAATACCTTTAAGTCTTGATTTATATTATAGGTTTTATCTCTTCATCTTCCATCTAATCATCAATTTGGATTGACAATGGGCATTCCTAACTTGTTTTAACATTTAAATAATTATATATCACAACAATTAGTCAACTCAAGCTTGTGGACTAATCATGACTCATCTTCATTATCTTTTGTTTTCAAACATTCATTTATCTTTTCTCTATCACTCTGGAGGCTGAAAACCTCATATTTTGACTTGATGACCTTTTAAACTTGTTATGATAGAACCTTGAAATGTGTATTATATCATGAAAACTATATCAAACTAACTTATTCATAACTTTTGAATAATTTGAGATGTGACTACTTCCATAGTCCCATGAATACTCATTCTTGAAGGGTCTTCTACATTCTCTTGCTCTCTGACCAAACTGATTGCACACAAAAAAGGTAACCATTGAATGAATTAGCATATCTTATAGCATTTATTTGTTTGATAGGTATTTTCATGTTGACCTTCTTGTCTTCAATGGTATTTTCCTTGACTTTAGGTACCTCCTTTTTAACTTCTTTAAAACCAAGACTTATTTTTTCACTTGCAAACTTTTGACAAATCAAGATATCATGCAATGCCTCAGTTCTCTTCTCAAAAATCATAAAAATCCTCACCTTGTTGGATGCTTGATTCAATTCAAATTTAAAGTATTCAATTATAGTTTTATACCTAATTAATTATTCCTCTTTATCCTTTAGGCTTGTATTTATTACCTCCATTTATGCCTCAACTTGATTGATGATCTCATCAAACTCCTTGTAAGCATTACTTAACCTTTACTCAAACAAGTCAATCTACTTCTCATAGTGATCCATAGGTATTTTTAGATGTTCTCTAGTTTTATTTAAACATTGTCCATTGTGTAGAGCTCATCAAGAGATTTTGGTAACTATTGGAATGTAAAAAAGGGACATCATATGCTCCAGTTATCATTGGTCAAAGTTTGGTCAATAAGTGGTCAAATATAGTCAAAATGGAAACATTCATGGTCTTATAAAATTTTAAAACTAGTTAAATGGTGTATAACTCATCACAAGAGTTCTAATGCATTTTTAATGAACCAATTTCAAGTTCATATGTGAAAGTTATGGCTAATAAAAGTTATGGTCAAAGCTAGTAAAAGTGATGATGTGGGAACATGGACCAATTAAATGATGGCACATGGACAAATTAACATGGTAAATGTTAACAAAGTTTCATAATACACATGACATATACTAGTCAAAATGTGGAACATTTAAATAAATAAATTATTATTTCCCTCCATCCCACATATGAGCCTTATTTAAAAGCATAGATAATGGTGAATCCCATATCTTTGGGATAAGTGGGGGGATAATGTTAAATACCACAAATATTGAAAATGGATTACTATCCAAACCTCAAAAATTATACCTTCCACAAGTATATAAATGGGGTGGAAGTTCATTTGAGGAAGGAGAATTTGATTAGAATTATATGAATTCACATTCAAGCCACTCAAGCCTAATTCATGCAAAGGCATTCGAGCTTAATTAAAATTTGTAAACCTTAAGTGAGATTGTGAAGCATTCCAAGTGTATTAAAATACATTTGGATTTTTATTACTATTATTAATTCTTTGTAAAGGCACATAATCCTAATTCTTGTGTGTATTACTTGAAGCTCAGGAAAAGAATAGAGGGTTTTTTTTAGGAACAATGGAGGAGCATTATATGGGACTACAAAAGCTAAAAGATTATCTATTATTTATAGGATGTTATTAACCTAAGTATTGTAATAATAAATCTATTATAGGATTTATCACTACTTGTATCCCATGGAGAAGGATTATTTTATGAAGTTAATTACTGAAGCCTATTTCAACCTAGCTCTATGTAGAGACTCTTGGAGGCCATGTAGTAGAAGAGAAGTTAATAAGAAGGTGTGAAGTAGGAAGGCCATGTTGGAAAATTATGTAAACCTTCCACAACCAATTTAGGTCTTTGTAGGACTGATTAGCACTTGATTTTGTGATTGATTCATTATAGTTATGTAAGGTTTAAATTTGTACATATAAATATATCTTTATAATGAATCATTTCATCATTTAGAGAACTTGGAGACATAGGTATCTATTAAACTCCATTATCAACTTGTGTGTAGTGTTCATTATTACTTGCATTGTATTCTTTTCAGTTGATTATATTTTTAGATTTGAATTTTGGAATTAAAACTAATCAATCTATAAGGATCCAATAATTAAAAATTTTAGAGTAGGAAATATACATGTTTATGGATCACATAGTCCTTAACAAGTACTCTTAGTTTGTGATTATTTTTTCCTTTAGAACTTCAGTTCTTGTAGTGCCCTAATCCATTCTACCTCAAGATATAATTTAGCTTCTTCTCTTAGTTTCATATCAACCATAATGCCTTTCTTACTTGAATAACCCTCATTATCTTATTCTATGGCCATAATTTTTTTTATTGTTGTCATGTTCATGTTCATGACCATCATCATCACTATCAGACTCACTTGAATCACTTAAATAACAAGGATTATCTAAAATATTTTTTCTTCTTCAAAGTTCATTTTCTAACTTCATACTTTATGAAATCATTATTTTTATCAAGATTATAGGTCTTCTTGTCATCTTCATGATGTTCATCATGTTTTCCATATGCTCATACTTATCTTTCTTAGGGCATGTGGATGCAAAGTGACCAATCTTACCATAGTCAAAGTATTTGAATGGCAACTTACCTTTAAACTTACCATATCCAAATCCCAACTTCCTTGTAAAAATAACTATTAGGTGATCATCATCAACATCTAAGCATTCCTCATCCTTGACCTTCTTATCTTTTGACTTCATCTCAACTTTGAAAGATACTTCTTTTTTGAGAGGTCTCCCTTCATTGTTATCATCTCATAGGAAGTCAAGATACCATGAAGTCCATTCATTTCTAGCTTGTACAAATCTTACATATCTTCTAATATAGATACTTTATAATCAAAATTTGGTGTTAGTGGTCTCAATACCTTTTGAATAATGGTGGATTCTTTGACTTCTTCTCCTGATCCTCTAATGATAGTGATAATTTCATCAAACTTCCAAAGTAGGATGCAATGGTTTCATAGTCATCAATTTTTAGGATTTTAAACTATCTTCTGAGTCTAAAACTTATCCATCTTTAACTTGGTGTCACCTGTATATATGGTCTTAAAATTTTCCCATATTTATTTGGTTGAATCAAAATTCATTACCTTCACTAGCTCTACCTTTGATAAGCCACAAAGAATGGAATTCATTCTTTGGAGTTGTTTTCATTAGACTTCTTACTTACAACATTTATTCATGGAATAAGAGGGATAGTATAACTATCCATAACTAACTACCAAATATCATGTCCATGTGATATCAAATACATCTTAATTTTGACACTCCAAAATCCATAGTTATACCCATTGAGTAATGGAGCCTTACTAGTAGAGAAACCACCTTTATCTTGTTGACTAGCAATCCTTGCTTCTAGGATCTCCTTTAGGATTTTAGACCTAATTTAAAGAACTAGGATTTGATACCAAAAGTTGGAAGAAAAATGACTAAGGGGGGGAGGGGGGGTGAATTAGTGTTCAAAACTTTCTAACATAATCTTACTTAAGAAAACATAGATCAATTAGATAAGCATGTACATCTTACCCAGCATAGGCATCAATAAAAAATGGCATGAAGCATATAAACACAAAGTATATGTGGAAAAAACTGAATGGGAATAAAACCCACTAGAACATAGCTTGGAAAACTTATACTATAATACCATGAATAAAATTTGGTCGAGCACCATCCCAACAAGGAGCACCAACCCCAAAATTTATCAAGCACCAACTTACAAGGAGGCTACATACACCTTGATGATCAAGCACCCACTTAATCAACACTTTGAAATGTCCAACTTACTCATTTTTACCTATATAAACTAATTATGGTCTTATTTTTATCTATCACATTCAAATCTACCTCTAACATAATAAAAAACTATTATGTTTCTTCTTCACTCAAATAGCCCTTTTATTGCTTTGAAAAAAACATGGAAGCACTCACAAAACCTTGTAGATACCTAAAAATTATTTATATAATTTACTTTATATATTCTACCACCTATGTAGTTTCACACAATCTTATTTTTCTTTGATTTACACCTACACACTCTACTTACCTTATTATTCCTAAAGATGCCTAGTATACATACAAGACTTCTATTGTTCATGTCCCTCTTGGTCAACTAAACAATATTATTCTCTTAGGTCAGCCATGAAATGAATATTATAAAACTTCATATATATGGATCAAATTTTATTTAAATATATTTAGGTCTAACCTACCTCAATTAGGCCTTATCTCTCTTTTAGGTCTTATAGAGACCTAATCCCATTAGGCCTACTTAGCACACATTATGCTTTTGTCTTATTGGAGAAAATTAAAAAATATTACATAGTAGAAACACATCAAATTTTATCCCAATAGATAATTTATAAGCTCATCTAGGCTCCATAAATCATTTTATATCAAACCACTACTTCGAACACAACAAAAGTACTATTCATATTAGGCATGTGCATACACAAAAAGTATGTCTCAAATAATTGAAGCACAAACACAAATTTACAAAAAAAAAATGAAAAAAATATATATGTAAAGGAGAATTGTGTACTCAATGTCATCATCAGGTTCATTATATTGCATAACTCAAAGTAAAATTACTCAAACCCTTTTCTACAAGTAACCCACTCGGTACTATCAGTTGGTATCAAAACACAGTCATGAATATTTGAGATTAAATCTCTAAAAAAATACATCCTATAACTTAAAACACATTAAATATATTATTTTAAATCTATATATCACTCTTAATTACAAATATTTCAAGATCTAATTCCAAATATTGGTCTTGTAGACCAATCTCTTATCTTTAGTATACATAATCAATTCTAAACCAATCTACTTACTTTGTCTTTACCACTTATATCATTTTCACTAATTTTTAGGATTAAAAAAGTATTAATATAAAATTTGTGACAAAAAAAATATAATATTAATTTTATAAGTGTAAAGAGTCTCCAACTCATCACTCCCACTTGCTTACTCAAAACTGTCATTCTACCTTGATGACTAGTCATGCTGATTATGACTTCCAACACGAGAAATTTTAGGGAATATTAATGCATGAGTATGATAATATGTAATAATTAAATAACACTAATATATAAATATACCATGCTCAAATGATAATATTTGTCTTGAAGACCAATCTCACAACCTTATACCTTTATGGTTTCATCTACAATAGACAAGTGAACTTATGATCAACATTTTCATTGACATTAAAAGCATACAAAAAAATTAGCATGTGTTATAGGTCTTAAAAAATCCCCATGAATTTTCATCCATCCCTAATCAATGATAATGCATCCCTAACCTCATTTCCACTTCTATCTAGTTTTTTCACTATCTGCATCACTAGACCTTTTAGCGATAGGTCAACTTCCATGACTAGTTTAAAATATTTGAAGTCTAGAATATGATTAAAAATAATTATGGGAATAATACATAAGTATAAATCTTAAAAATCCATCCATTTTTCAACTTTGAATTGGTCAACCCTACCTTCTATAGCAAATTTTTGAGAAATAAAGTTTTTCCTATAGGGTCCACTCACTCACATGATACACCAATGACACTTGGAGGTACATAAGAGAGTCCTATACATGATCCAATCATAAAAATAGGTCATCCAATCAATTATAATCCATTTATATTAATATCTTCCATATTAGGTCACTTTTAGGGTTTTAGAGAGGGTTAAGACCATCTTACAGTCTTAACAATCATTCATAAAGCTTAGGCCCTTATCCCAAAAACCAATACATGGAACACTAATATAGGACTCTTCCACATCCACCAAAAATGTATTAGGTTCTCATTCATAGGTTACATTTTCCAATGAGAACATGAAAGTTCTCAGATTGAAAATCCTTTATTCTATGTACATAGAAAAACTCAAAACCTCATTACATGCCTTTTATTGCATAATTTGACCTTAGATTTGGTTGACATACCTAAAATAACATTAAATACATTTATAAATTCTTGTTTTTACATTATTTCCTTATAAATTGAACCTCATACCCCATTTGGTCACCTTCTCTCTCTTTGCTTGCTTGAACCTTGACCTGTAAGACACATTAGATGTTGACGCTAACATACTAGCCTTTGTTCATGCATTATCCACCTCACTCACATGCTCAAGAAATAATTTTTATGCTCTAACATTTCTTTTTATCCTTCATAGGTCTTGATAATACCTCAAGACTCCTCATTAGGTCAGGTAGAGTCTAGAACTAGTCTAATTAGAAGATAGTACTATAGGTCTTACCTTTGTAGGCTCACTTTAAAACACACCTAAATGCTCCAATGCCTCATATTAATTTTAAAGTGTTCTCAAACATACTTCTATTCCTCTATAAATTCATCTCATAGATACACCCTACTCCTTCTTGTACCAAACTAGGCATCCTATGCACAAACTTTCCCAAGAACCTTTTACTTAAGAATAAGTACACAAATAATTGAGTAGGAGATGATGGACTTATAATTCCTTCAAATCATTTTGGAAATGTCTGAAATCTTAAAATTAATTTGTAAATATGGGATCTTTAATCACACTTTCTCTTCCATGGATTTCAAATGCATTGGGGTTTTAATTGAGTTTGTTTGTTCTTGGAGTGAGTTTGGTGTGTGGTTATTAATGGACCATATTAATTTCATCCACACACTTATTCCTATGTATTTTTTTCCACGTTATATCTTTAAATGCCTTCCACACTTCAACCTAATAGTGTCTACCTTTCTTTTAGCCTACCTTAAAAGGCTTATCATGACTGTAAGAGTCTACCTTTCTTTTAGAGCTAGGGTGAAGGGTTAATATTTTTGGGCTTTATTTTCCCATATATCATGTTCTTCCATAAACTCCTATGACTTATTATGCTCCTTAATGTTATTTCACACTTTATAGGTATCAAACCAATAGCCTTTCCCTTGCTTGGACTACCTTAGGCCTATAGATAGCTAAATGAAGGTCAGTTTCTCAAGGATTGAGAGTGAGAGTGATTCTAAGTGTAGGGAAGTTGGGGGGGTGAGGTAAAATTACAAAATCATATATCATAAACATCAAACTATGCTAGTGCACATTATAACTTACCTTTATTTTTCCCCACAGTTACTACCAAGGACACCTATTCACACTAATATAAGTCATATTGGAGATAGGATTTGAAGGATCCACTTGATCATATAGTGACTTAGATGATCTTTGGAGGCATAATAGGATTAAATGGCTTGAAGGAAACCATAATCAAACCTGAACATCATCATACACCTCTATTTATGCATGAAATATCTATAATATGAAGAAGTTTGTCTATAATTTGTAAAAGTGGAAAAATGAAGCTCTTCCTTTCTCCAACACCATCACACATGTGAACCAGTTGTGGAGAGTAATGGAAATATAACTTAATGAATCTTTAAATCACTACCAAGTGTTGATTTTAGAAAACACTTCAAGCATGAACCAAAACTATTACCACTTTAGCCCCTTGTATAGATGATGAAGACTATTTGAGTAACCAAATTGTTAGTGTTTATTCATAGAGCACATGACGTGACTATGAAGACAAATTCTAAGAATGATAATATCAATATACGCCCTTCCTCTACCCAAAGTCTCAAATCTACATCTTATATACCCTTTATACACTAATGAAAAACTTGATAACTTGTCCAAGTTGTCAAAGGGCTCGATGGAGAGAAAGGAATGATTTTGGGTATATTTTGCATATTTTAGAATTGAAACTCGTCTAAATCATCTATCATGAACCCACCTAAAATATATGGCCCCCATCTATATAGGCTTGACCATATAGATCCTTACAAATTATAAAAGAACCTAAAAAATATCTCTTTTCTACATTTTCTTTATGTTCCTAACCTTGAGACACCATTGGAGGTCAAAGGAAGGGAAAATTTTAGTCAAAAATCATTTGAAAATAGGAGGTATGGTAGTGGAGTTTAAGGGTCATGGTTTCACATGTGTGGGACCCATTTGATGAGTGGGAAGTGGATTTAACTATTGAAATGGACCCCTTATGAACATGAAATTATCCCAAATGGCTTTAGATTATTAATGAGACCCTATTAATATCATTTAAATACAATATGGCATTAAAACATATGAGGCATTTGATGGGATTTTTTTAATCTTTCAATTAGGATTAGATAAGTGTATCATATAAAATAATATTATGCATATCTTGGACCTCCTTTCATGACACCAAACAATTATTAAACACCCTTATATCATGTTGGCAAATTTCTCCCTTATTGAAATGGCTTAGACTAGCCTAAAACTATAAGAATTTGTAACCTTATTTTCTCCAAAATACCTTAACTTATGATAGGAAACCTTAATCTTATCAAATAGGGTTAAACCCATTATATAGACTTCAAAAGACATTTTTCACACTTTTACTTACACAATGACCATCATGAGGACCTAGTATATGACCTAAGTACCCAAGACAACCCTGACATATGATGAGTTCATAAGAAGGTTTTAGTACATACTATGGCATTTCTAATAGTGATAATAAGGTTCATAATGAGATCAATGAAGATATCATCATGTAAGAGATCACCATGCGTAGTATTGGGTGAGTGTCATGGGGAATTTTTTGATTATAGGGTTTGACATTTTAGCATGGTAGACCAAAATGTCAATATAACCCTCACTCTTGGAACACTTATTCCCCTCCTTCATCTATGGATTTCAACATGGTTCAAATCATGCTTGAAGATGAGATAAGTGGATTATATCCTTTTTGTACCTATCAAGACAATTCCAATCTTCAATCATCTTAACACAATGTGGGAGTGACTGACACAAGTCTATATGATAACCCCATTGGTAATCCACCTCCTAAAAACCCTCCCCCTAATACCATTTCATGGAATCCTCTGATAAACACCAACCCACCAATTTATATGACTCAACTTATTAGACAAATTTTGTAATAAATAAACATAATGCAAACATATAACACCTCCAAAATGATGCAATTGCATCATTTGATCAATATGTCTAATCAAGCTCCAGTTCTAACCCCTAAAAATAATTAATATTTTATTCATCCACATCTTAGAGATACCATGGGAAATATCATTCCATAACCTATCATTAATAAAAATATGTTTCAAAATATCCAAAATGAACCTTTATCTCCTTTCAAAACATATCTCAAACTATCAAGTATGATGGGACTAAAGACCCTACATCTTTCTTAAGGAATTTAGAAAGCTTTATAATGAGTGGATCCAAACTAATAATTTTTCCATTACTAAACTTCTAGTTAAAATTTTTACTAGTAATGTATTGGAATGGTACAACTAACTTCCCCAACATGTCATCTAGCAACTAAAATATTTAGTCAATCCCTTAGTTAAATAATTTCAACATAATGATCTTCCCAAATTTTACCTTAACCATTTCATCAATGCTAAGTAATCTCCCACTAAATCAAATCATGATTATATAAAATGATGGAAATATTTGGCCAATAAGGCTAACCATAACATGACTGATGATAATCTCTTTAAACTCTTTATAACTACTTTAACTCCTCTTCAATATAAGGTTCAAACTTTTTCCCCTCAAATCCTTAATGAAGTTATTGACTAAACCAAACATCAAAACTTCTGAATGAAATAATTTAAACCTAATACCAAATTCCTTAAAGGATATTTTCAAAATTATACCAATGAAATCACTAATAATAACCTAAAAACCAATCCAAGAGTTGCTAAGATCAATAATCCCTTATCTTATCACACACCATTAATTGTGCAACAAATGAAACAATTTTTAGTTACCTCTAAACCATTTACTTATCCCAATACTCCTTCTAAATGGTATGACCCTAATCAATTTTTTTGGTTCCATGTCAATATTGGTCATTCCCATGAAACCTATAGAGGGTTTACCAAATTTGTTGTCTTCTATATGCTTGGTGATTATTTCAATCACGAAGCCATGATCAAATTATGTCATCAAGAATACAACACCACTTCTCAAAAATTATAAGATCCCAAAGCTTCTTATTATAATAACCAAAAAAAATTTACCACAACTAACACTCAACAAACTACCAAGGATGTTTGTGTCATTGATGCCAACTATGACCAATATTACAATAATTCTCAATATGTTAATACTGCTAAGGTCAATTATTTCCAAAAGCCAGCTCATAAATATCCTCATAGATACAATGACCACTCATATAACTTTGAAAGATAAGGATGAACCATCTCCTTATTCCAAACTGCCAACCAATTCTATTCCTTCAAAATATACCTTACCTTTTAAACCTCACACTAGTTCTTCAATGAAATCCCGTTGGAACTTCTTAGAAGAGCTTAAATCCATACCATACAAGATTCATATTATGGATTTAGTTTTCACATCCCCTTATCATCATAATTTACTCATAAAATAATTACAATAAATTAAATACCCATCTTCTACAGTAAAAGAGCCACCCTCTCCTAAGCCTCAACCTACTAACATTCATACTATTGAATCCATTTTTCCTTCTTCCAAACCTTCCATTAAATTCCTTAAAGAAGATATATTATTAATGACAAGATATTCTTTTTCATTTATTATCCACCCATATTCAATAAAATATCCATTAATACCACCCTCATTTTTAAATTTTTAGTATATGAAGGGTTAGATATTAATGTGACATCTTTCTGGCTCATCCAATAACTTGTCTCTAATAAAATTCATCTCATGAAAACATGAGTAACATGTCATATATTTGATAAAACTAATAAAAATATACTTGGTTTAATTTGGCTTCCTCTTACAATCAGACCTAAGATTGTTCAAACAAAGATTATGGTTCTTAATTTACCCTTGTCTTATAACATACTACTAGGATGACAATGAACTCGTAAGATGACCATGGACTCATTGGCTATCAAATGAGGGATACCACCTCTTTTGATATCCAATGTAACAATTTCCTATATATAAAAAAGGTATAAACACGAGGTCAATCCTAACCCTTGGAGTATTGAACTCCCTAATCCTAAATATTAATATCACATTCCTATCATTACAATAATAAATAGTGCTCCCTTACCTAAATTTATTAACATAAATATGGATTTACATGTCAATATTACTAATTTAGATGATGATGAACCTAATGAATTGAAACATACATGTACCACTACTAAGTTACCTTCTTACATATCAGAGTGGCATCCTCCTTCATTGCCTTATGATCACACCATCCCTCTCATTGATGAGATCACTGATTTCCCCTACATGTAATGCTTAGGAAGCCTTTTACCCAAAATATTCCTTCACATGCAATAATTATGGAGTGTTCAAATTATTCCAACATCCTTTAATCATGTCTCCAGGTAAATTTAGTGATCTAGGTATTTCCCCTTTTGAAACTCCTCTTAAATCTCAAGCATGTATAATTTATCCAACCTATGATGATAACTACATCATGACCCGTGCTTAATCATGAGACTTGGATGTTCAACATTATCAAAAATATTTATCCCAAATAATGTGATTTTCATACCATTTCCACTACCTTTGAGTTAACTCCTAAAGATCAAGTACCCCCTGTTAGTTCTCCACTTATTTATATTCCTTGGGTGGTAAAACAAATCCTACCTTTTGAGCCTCCAAAAATTCCTTCATCTTCTATACCACCTATAGATTCAATAATTTCATCAAAAATTTCCCCTTTCAATGACATTAATTACAAAATAATCAAATCCAATCAACCTTCTTCCCCTACTTCACCTACTCCCAAGATTGTTAAGTACAGGATCTACTAAAAGGGGGGGTGAATCAGTATATCATATATCTTATAAACTTTCCCTTAATAAAATTCCTCTTTAACATACATTCAAGATATGTAATAAAACTAAAATAATAAACACCACACAAGATAGAGAGAGAGACCAAATTTAGCGTGGAAACCCAATATGGGAAAAACCATGGAGAACAATCTCAAGTATATGAATGAGAACCAAATCAAAACATAATATTTGAAAGCACCAACTTTTATAAACACCAACCCCTTCATTGAGCACCAACACAACAATTATTCATGAGCACTAGCTCATAGTAGCACCAACCCATTTGTTGAGCACCAACACAACAACAATTCATGAGCATCAACCCACAGGAGCACCAACCCCTTTACTGAGCACCAACACAATAAAACTTCATGAGCACCAACCCACAGGAGCACCAACCCATAGGAGCACCAACCCCTTTACTGAGCACCAACACAATAAAACTTCATGAGCACCAACCCACAGGAGCACCAACCCATAGGAGCACCAACCCCTTTGTGTATACCACACAACTATCTCTTAGTGTTGCTATCTCAATAAATGATAGTTCATTACAATATCGCTTTCCTCTCTCACCTTTGTTCTTCTAAGCTAGATATAATAAATACAAATCATACTCATCTCTCATGCTGCTCTTCTAAGCTAGATATTACTATCTCAAATTAAACTCTTTCTCACATATTACAAATGGCTTCTCAAGCCTTTATTTATAGCTTTCCAAATGACCTTTGGACTTCACCCTTTGTGACCCTTCAATCCTCATGGAAAATGGTGCCAAGCTTGCATGACCCTTCATATCCTTACATTTGAAAAGTCATGTGGTGACCTTTCATAAGCAAAAATGTCCTTTCCTCTTTTGTCCTTATCTTGGTGACTTTTCATATTCCTCAAAGTGTCCCTTCATGAGAAATTGAGCCCTTCCTCTTTTGTCTTCACTTGGTGACTCTTGGAATTCCCCAAGATGACTCTTCATGGGAGAATGCATCCCATTCTTCTTTTATCTTTACCCCATGACTCTTTGACTTCTCCATGGTCCCTTCTTTTGTCTCAAATGCAACCAAAAATATATTCATTAATATTAAATAAATATTAACACACATTAGCCAAGATATAACTATTACAAACATCATTAAATGCAATGGAGCCTTTATCATCAATAATGCTAGACCTTTGACATCAATGATAATATTTTCAAGAATTTCCCCCTTTGTCATTGATGGCAACCTCAATCCTAAAACTGCCACATCTTGAAACTTGCACATACTATCATCTGAAAACATACAATAACTCCCCCTTATTGTAGCAACTTGTACCTATTCCCTGTACCTATTTTTGCACCTATACCTATACCTTTTATTCTCCCACTTTGACATCAATGGCAAAGGGCCTACCTGGAGCTAAAACTTAGCTCCCCCTCAACTAATGCTAAACCTCAATGGCAAGAAGTAATATAAATTACTCCCAACTCCTCTCACATATCCTTGAATGTGTCCTTTGATTGTGCCTTTGAGAAGATATTTAACAATACATATAAATTGTTGCCTATCCTTTGAGCATCTATAATCAACTCATTTGAATCTTTTCTTATAATCTCACAAATTCTACATGAAACTTTAATGTGTATTCCTAATCACATATTTGACTTACACTCAATAGATTATGTTTAAGACCTTTTACATAAAAAACATTCTTAGTCTTGGTTCTACCATTATCCAAAATCAAAGTACCTTTTCCAATTATCCTGGCAGTGGTTTTATCTCTAAATTTTATTGTGCCACCATTGATCTTCTTTAAATTTATGAAATTACTCTTATCTCCTGTCATATGCCTCGAAAATCCACTATCAAATAACCATGGATGATCTTAATTTCTTACATGCAAAGCTGTCTGAACCATCATAAAATCTTCATGTTGTTTCTTCTGCCATGAACATGTCTGAACCTTCTTCTTAATGAATGGAGCTTTGAAAATCTGATCCTTCTGGACTAACTTGAACACACTTCTATAGTACCAAACTATGTGTCTAAAGTTGTTACATTTGTAACATATTATGGCCTCTTCACCAAAGCTTGATAGAGGAGCAAAAGAGTTGTAGCTTCTGCTTGACTCTACATGACTTTCCTTTTCCTTATTTCTAAAACTGCTAACTCTTTTTTGACATTCTAATTTCTTATGACCATATCCATTATAGTAAAAATAGTAACCATAAAAATAAGACCTATCTGTATATCTCTGACCTAATTTCCTTTTGTAGATTTGTTCCCTCCATCCTTCTTTGTTTGAAATGTCCTCTATATTCTTCACTTCTTCCATTTTTGTTTCCACTTCTGTAAGAGCTTCAACATAGATATTTTTATTTTCAAATATGATACTTGTCTTATCTAAATTTTCCTTTTGAATTTATAATGTCTTATTCAATATGTTAGTGATATCCTCAAATTTTGAATCACTAACTACTTTATCATTGACTACTTTCTTAATATCTTACTTTAAAGAGGCAATTTCAATAACATACCTTTCACATTCTTTTCTTACTTTTTGTAGCTGTGTTGTTAGACCTTCTTCATTCTTCTTGGTTTCTTCCATGTGTGTTGTTAGATCATCAGTTATTTCCTTTGACTCCTTTTCATTTTTCTCATAATAGTGCTTCAATCTTTGATTCTTCTTCTTAATATCTTATAACTCTTCTAAGGCACAAATGAGTTATCCTTCTAGATTCACTTTAGCTTTAACCTCTTCTTCTTCTTGATCATCTATACTTTTGCTTGTAGAGGCATCTTTATGTATGGCCATGAATAGAATCTCTTCTTCTTCTGAATCGCTGACTCCACTATCTTCGACTAAGCTAGGATCTTTAGAATAAAGGCTCTTCTTCTTGAATCCTTTCTTGAATTTACCTTTTAAATTCTTCTTGTATGTATAATTTTATTCTTCATCATCATCATTAACCTTATTTGGGCATTTAGATGAAAAATTTCCAATCTTTCCATAATTAAAACATTTAAAAGTTAATTTTCCTTGATATTTACCTATTCCCCTTTTTAGCTTGCAAATGAAAAGAGCTTCATTGTCATCTACATCATCACTGGAATTATCACTTGATTCTTGAATCTTAACTTTCTATTTATTTGATGTCTTGAAAGCCACTTCTCTCTTTGAGGGTTTATCTTGTTTATTCTACATCTCATATGCCATGAGTATACCATGAAGCTCATCCATTTTGAGCTTGGCTAAATTCTTCATCACCTCGATTGCCGAAACCTTTGCATCATATCTCATTGGTAGAGATCTCAAAACCTTTTATACCACCATTGACTCTTCTAACATTTCTCCAAGACCTTGAATCTTCTTTACTATTTGATCAACTTGCAAAAGATAACTTGTTATATCTTCTTCTTCTTCCATCTTCAAACTTTCAAACTATCTTCCAAAAGTCTAAAGCTTAGCTTGCTGAACCTTTCCATCACCTTTGTAAATATTCTCAAGTTTTACCCAAGTTTCATGAGAAAATTTACATTTCATAAGTTTAACAAATTTAGATTCACTTAAACCACATAAAATAACATTTAAATCTTTAACATTACATTCACTTGCCTTCTTTTTTGCTAGAGTAATTACAAGTGTTTGTGGTTCTTCATATTCCTCCACCACTGCCTGCCATATGTCAAATCTAGGGGCCATCAAATAAGTCCTCATTCTTATTCTCTAAATATCATAATTCATACCATCAAACAAAGGTTCCTTATTTGTATAAAATCCTTCATGTGATCCAACCATCATGCTTTCCTGATCTACCTTCAAGCTGTAAAATTTTTTCCAAAGGAACTTGATCTGATACCAATTATTAAGCACAAGATACACTAAGAGGGGGGGGGTGAATTAGTATATCATATATATTATAAACTTTCCCTTAATAAAATTCCACTTTAACATACATTAAATATATGTAATAAAACTAAAATAATAAACACTACACAAGATAGAGAGAGACACTAGATTTAACATGGAAACCCAATGTGGTAAAAACCACAAAGAACAATCTCAAGTATATGAATGAGCACCAACTCAAAAAATAATATTTAAAAGCACCAAATTTTAGGATCACAAACCCCTTTGCTAAGAACCAACACAAAAACTATTCATGAGCACCAAATCATAGGAGCACCAACCCCTTTGTTGAGCACCAACCCATAGGAGCACTAACCCCTTTTTTGAGCACCAACACAACAACAATTCATGAGCACCAACCCATAGGAGCACAAACCCCTTTATGTATACCACACAACTATATCTCAATGTTAATATATCAATAAATGATATTTCATTACAATATCTCTTTCCTCTCTCACCTTTGCTCTTCTAGGCTAGATATAATAAATACAAATCATACTCATCTCTCATGCTGCACTTCTAAGCTAGATATTACTATCTCAAATAAAACTCTTTCTCACATATTACAAATGGCTTATAAATCCTTTATTTATAGCTTTCCAAATGACCTTTAGACTTCACCCTTTGTGACCCTTCAATCCTCATGGAAAATGGCACCAAACTTACATGACACTTCATATCCTTGCATTTGAAAAGTCATGCAGTGACCCTTCATAAGCAAAAACATCCTTTCCTCTTTTGTCCTTATCTTGGTGACTTTTTTTATTCTTCAAAGTGTCCCTTCATGATAAATTTCACCCTTCCTCTTTTGTCTTCACTTGGTGACTCTTGGAATTCCCCAAGATGACTCTTCATGGGAAAATGCATCCCATTCTTCTTTTGTCTTTACCCCTTGACTCTTTGACTTCTACATGGGCCCTTATTTTGTCTCATATGCAGCCAAAAATATATTACTTAATATTAAATAAATATTAACACACATTAGCCAAGATATAACTATTACAAACATCATTAAATGCAATGGGGTCTTTGTCACCAATAATGTTAGACCTTTGACATCAATGACAATATTTCTAATAGAGATTACATTAGATGCCAAGGCCATAGATGTACATTAGATACATTATGAATATGACCACCTTGGTAATCAAATTATATATCTCAATTTAGATATTGATTATTATGGTCCTCTTCCTACTTTGCCTAGTGATGAAGCCATTCTTTAACTCATTCATGGCTGAGAACCTCAACTACCTTGACAACATCACCAACTCATGAATTTTTAAAAGAAAGTGCCTTGTTTAAACAACTTCATTTATAGCATTGATGATAAAGTAAATCCCATTTCCTCTTTACCTAATTCACCATATCATTTCTAATATGTAAATGTTATGATTACTGAGTAAACTACTTGAAAATAATATGTTACCCCCATCATGCCCTTAACCAGCTGCACAGTCTCTCACAAACTCACACCAAATGAACATGATAACTTTAGCTTATTCTTAGATAAATATCATGAGAATTTGTTTTGGTCCTATGAGGGCATGTTTGGTACTGAGCCTAGCATCATGGTGCATAACATCATCACTTACCAAAACACCAAACTTGTGTGCTAAAAGTAATGTAAATTTCCACCATAAGTTTAAACTTTATGCCATAAATAAATTATCAATCTTATTGATGCTAAGTTTATCCATCTTATGGATTATTTAGACTGGGTATATAACATTATCCCTATTCAGAACAAAGTCACGATGGTCATTCCAATTTGTATTGATTTATGTAATCTTAATCTTTATTTTCCCAAGGATAACCTCCCTTACCTTCTATATATGTCATCGTCAATTACACCAATGGTTATGAAATGTTGTCCCTTATAGATGGTTTCTTGGGTTATAAACAAATTCACATTGCCTTGAAGACCAACATAAGACAACTTTCACTACATAATGGGGAACCTATTATTACATTAAAATTCCCTTCACCCTCAAAAATATTGGAGCTACTATCAATGGGTAAGGATGCACATCTTTCATTATATTTTTCAAAAGATTGTAGAAACATATGTGGATGACCTCATTGATAAATTTAAAAGCATAAATACTCATATCTATGATCTAGTTGTCATCTTTGATCACCTCTTTAAATATAAATTTAGACTAAATCCCTACAAGTGTGTTTTTGATGTCACTTTTGGCAAACTATTAGGATTCTTGGTTTCTCTCTATGGCATTAATGTCAATTTTTCGAATACTAATGATATTATCAACATGGTCATCCCTGATTCTATTCTAGATATCCAAACTTACCTCAGTAAATTTGGGGCAATTAGATGGTTCATCCATGAAATGAATTACCATATCTATTTTATTAATTCTCTTCTCAAGAAAGGTAATGCCCTAGAATGGATAGATACTTATCAAAATGGATTTGATAATATGAAATAATCTTTAATTCACCCATCTACTCTTTTTCAACCTAATCTTATATACCTCTCCCACACCCATATTAGCTAGGGCAATGCTTGCCCAACAAGATGATACTAGGAAGGAATATTACATCTATTATATCATTTTGGGCCTCATCAACTATGAGAAACATATAAAAAAATAGAACATAATTTCCTCACCCTATATTTTACTACTAAAAATCTTTGACATTACATACTTTATTAAACCACTTATGTTATTGTTTATTCTAATCCATTTCATCACTTATTCTCTAGAGCCTTAATTCTTAGAGATCAAATTGGCAAGTGGATGTTCCTTATCATGGAATTTGATCTCCAAATTATTACACAAAAATATATAAAAGGAAAATTCATTACTGATCAACTTTTCATAGCTCTAACCCCAACTACCAACCACCATCATGATAGTCTTCTTGATGACAATATTCTCTATATTAATGGTCTCAATATAGCCATATCTCTTATGAATTACTTCCATAACTTAAATTATGATCTTGAAGTAAATAATATTGAAGATTCCTCTATCTTCCCTGACACTACTAAACCAAAAGTAGTTATCGAAGAACTTCCTATAATTACTATCGATTTACATGAAAATACTTGGACCTTTCATTTTAATCATACCAAATGTCTTCAAGGAGTTGGGGTAGGTTGTATCCTTAAAATTACTCTTATTAAAATTATCCATTTGTCATTTTTCCTTAAATTTAATATGACTAACAACATGGTAGAGTATGAAGATTTAATGCAAGGCATACAGCCAACCCTTGATCTAGATATCTCATAGTTCCACACTTTAGGTGACTCCTAACTCAGTTGATACCAAGTCAATAATTATTACCAATGTAAAATAAAAATATATCATTTCTTACCATAAAATAACAATTTTCCATACCAAATATTTTTCTTCTTTTACCATTGAGCCTATCTTTTGAGATCAAAATTATATTGTCGATTCACTTTCTTCTTTTGCATCTATTTTTCATCCACACCAAGTTATTATTGACCACTTTTATTATCCAAATAAAAAAATCCAAATATTTTATTAAACTAAAAGATTAACTCATTTATCACATCAAGGATATCACCAATTGATAAATCCCATGGTATAAATACAATATTCAATTTATTGAACAACAAACCTATCCTCTGAACATTGATTTTTGTGAAAAAACTAGTATTTGTAAATAATCTTTCAAGTATGTGTTTAGATACAAAATTATTTATTTTCATAATGATAGAGGTACCTTACTCCACTATGTTATGAAATAATAATTTACTCTTCTTCTTGAACAAGAACATGGGTGCATTTATGGTGGCCACTATAGCAGACATGTTATAGCCTGCAAATGCTTACGTATGGGATAATTTTGGCCTACTCTTGAAAAGGATGCCATAAAATTTGATAAAACATGTGATCCTTGCCAAATTCATGATGATATAATTAATTCACCTCTATCTAAGCTTCAAACCATGGATTATCCCTAGCCATTCACCTTGTGATGATTAGATCTCATAGTCAAATTACCTTGATCTCAAGATGGGCATGACTTTATAATCACAACCATAGAATATTTTACCAATTGGGTTGAGGCTATGCCCCTCTTCAATGTCACTAATACCACCATATCCAAATTCATCCTAAATTAAATAATTTGTCACTTTGGTTTCCCTCATACTATCATTTCAAAAAATGGTGGTAACTTCAAAAATAAAGACATCAAATAGCTCTATCCTAAATTTAAAATCAATCACAAATTTTCCACACCTTACCATCCCCAATACAATGGAGAAACTAAGGCCACCAATTAAATTATTAATAAAATTATCTAAAATATAATTCATAAAACCTACATGAATTGGCATCTTCATTTATATCCCTCTCTTTGGGCCTATTACACTAGCATATGCACTACCACTGGGGCAACACTATTTTCTCTAGTCTATGGCTCTAAATCCATCCTCCCATTATAATTTGAACATCCCTCTATCCCTATATCTCTTTATGGTATCATACCCTATGAAGAACTATGTGAAGCTCAACTTCATACCCTTTTTATCCTTGATGAACACCATATTTCTGCTTTGTAACACAATCGTTAATACAAGGCCCGCATTGCCAAACAACATAACAAAAGAGCTAAAGTTCACGCTTTTAATGTTGGTGATCTTGTCCTTAAATTGGAATACACTCAAGACAAATAAGGTAAATATTCTAAAGAATGGTGGGGGCCTTATTTAGTCAAATACATACTTAGTCCAAACATGTATCACCTTCAAACTAATGAAGGCCATATTTTCAAAGATCCCACCAATACACAATTATTAAGAAACTATTTCTATTACATCTTCCATTATTATCATGTTTTCTATATTTTATCCTTATAACACTTTTTGTAAGATACTTACATATGTCTCACCTTATACAACAATTCTCTCTTTTCATAAACCTTAGTCCTTCATTTTGTTTCGTTGGTTTCATCTTTTATCATGACTTGCATTGTAAGACAATGGATAGGACTCAACCTTCTTCATCATTTCCCCTTTTGTCCTCTTTGTTTTCTTACTTTCCAATACTTTTTGACACCCTCATGGGTTTTTATTTGATGAGATATAGTGTAAGACCATAGATAAGACTTAACCTTCCTTATAAATTCACCATCTTTCCTTCAATATTCCTTGTCTCGAATGTGTTTTACAATAGTTACAAGTTATTGATCCTTTGTTCTCATCTTTAGATTTTGATTCTTTTGTAGATAAAATTTTCACAACAAACTATGTTATCATATTTTCCTAATCTTCCCTCATTCTTATGATAAGGAATCACACTTCAATGTCATTGTATCCCTTTTTTTATCCTTTGTCACATTTTTTGTGATTTGAAGTAATTAAAATTGTTTCATGTTTCATTCCTCTTGATTTATTTTCCTTTCAATACCCAATGGGTAAAATAGGTTTGAATTATAGATAACACTTTTATTTTACCTACATTAACAAGACTCTTAAACTCCATGTTTTTTAAGCACTCTCTCTTAGAAACCAAGCCCCAAGTATTCAAATGAAACTCATCTTTAGCACCCATGTTTGGTTTTCCAAATCTACATGGAGGAGGAACATAAAACACCATCAATAAAGTTAAAATACAAATCATTTAAAATAAAAGGCAATGATATAAAAAAAGGCAAAATATAAAATTCAAAATCACACCAAAAGATATGATTATAAGAAGATATCATATCTCTAATTAAAGCTCAAATTCTATAGTTGGCCTCATGGTAGAGCTAAGGTCTATTTGGGTGTGGTAGGCCAATAGATTGAAATAGTAGAATTCAAGCAAATCTATCCTAATACCTACTTTCCCATGCAAGTACCCCATCTTCATAGTATATGTCATGTCCCCTTTTTAGGTGACATCACTCAGAGTTGATGATTAGCCTATCATGCGACCCTCATAGGCTGATTTGATGGAGCTTGGCTTGGCTTCGATTAGCAAAATTTCTTTTGTTGGCTTTCATTCAAGCTCTTTTGGACACATTTAGCTTGAGCTCCAATTATTTAGGGATATTTGACATGCAGCGGAGCATCCTTATTTTGGTATGGTCATGTGCAGAATCACTCCCTGATTCACCAGCTTCAGACGGATCAAGGATCTAACATGTGTTGAGAGAGATATTAATATTTGATTGATTTAATCAAATATTAATTATTTGGCCCAATTTTAATTATGAAACCCTAATGCTAATTTAAGAAACCCTAATTAGGGCAAGCATATATTTTTGAGGGTATAAGGGTTTCTCATGGGAGAGAGTTGAAATTATAAATGAATGATTATTGATTATTGATTGTTGCTAAGGTTTTTTTGTGAAGACTGAGCCAAGGGTTCCAGGATTTGATTTGCATTGGAAAACATCAACTCTTCAGTGTGTGTAATTTAGAGGTTGTGAAATATCATCTGATCTATTGCCAATTTAAGGGATAGCTTCATACAAAAGTTGTCATAGAGATTTACAAGTATTTCTTTCATTAGGTTTTTGTTTCAGAGATTACCCAGATATAGATCTTTCGTGTTAGCACCATATTTCTACAGATCAAGGGTCTAGCATATAGGTGTGCTATATTTTATTTTACCATTGTACAAAATTTGTATAGATCCATACCAGGCTATACTAGCTAAATCATAGGTTAAAGAAGGGCACCGTTAGCAGTTACAAGCCATAGGTGAAGTGCAAAGACTGACATCAGCATCCCAGAAATTGACATTGGCTGACTGAAGACTGATGTCGATAGAACAGCTGACTGATAGAGACTGATGTTAGTAGTATATCGACTGACGATGGTGACTGTGTGTCAACACAGCAACCTGAGCTACACAGATCTAGGGTATTTTTAAATTGCTAGAAGATAATTAGGTTATTAAGACCGTATTTTAATATTCCTTTTATATGCATGACAGAGGACGTCAATTGTAATCATCTAGATGAATAATAAGATTAGTGATTTGATAGTTAAGATATTTACTGCGGTTTATTTATCTATTTGAATATATTCTACAAAATCATATCTTTGTTCAGAGCTTTTGTCTTTCTATAGTCCCTATTGGTTGGGGATATTATAGTGGTATCAGAGCTTTTTTGTTTTTTTATATTCCGTACTAGACAGGGGATATTACAGTGGTATCAGAGCTTTTTTTTCTATATTCCCTACTGGATAGGGGATATTACAGTGGTATCAGAGCTTAATCCTACCATCTTGAGGGTTTTATAGATCTTATGTAGCCACAAGAGTTGGGACCACACAGGTATAACACACGTAGTAGAGCCTTGCTTGAAGGTACCTAGGTGTTAGAACATCCACCGATCATCATGAGTGACAGACATGAGGGTAGCCCACCTAGGGGCCATAGGTATGATGATGATCAAGGCACCAAATAATTCGATCGTGTTATGATGACAGGCTAGCAGCAGATGAATTAGGCACTACAGGCACTCACTACTATGGTAAAGAGGATTAACACACTTGTTTAATAGAATGGGGAGCAAGGAGATAATAGGAGTGCTACTGTTAATTAGAGACCACAACTGACCCATTTTAGGATAGTTAATAGGCCTACACAGCCTACGTTTGTTAAGAATGATTCAAAGGCCAACCCAGCAACACCACCTTTGGATCGAGAGGCTCTTAATGATCTACGTAGGAAAAAGCTTTGCTTATACTGCAAAGCTCCATATGATGCCAATCATGATTGTCCTATGAGGCCTAAGGGAAAGGCAAATCATGTGATGTGGGCATATTATGAGGATTCAGAATTAGAAGATTCCAAATAGTAGGATAGTTCTTAGGAGTCAGAGGCAGAGGCTTCAGAGCCTAAGGTAGAGGCAGATTTAGAGCTACACATACAAGAGGCAATGAAGGTGGCTCACCAAGATTCTGAGAGACATGTGGATGAGCTTAGTCATGGGTATTCAGAATCTTAGTTAGTTGTAGATGATGAGGGAGCTGGAGATTGTGATGATGAGATAGTTTTAGCAGTAGCTTCTTCAGAGTTAGATGAGGATGAGTCTGATGCTGGCATTCAGAGTGTGGAGGTGTACTCAGATGTTAGTACACTGAGTGTTGGTGGTGAGTACTTTCCTATAGTTGTTGCTGAGGAGCATGTTATGGCTAACACACATGTTTAGGATTTGGGAGTACCTGGTCCTGATGAGTTTGGGATACCAATGGAGTCGAGTCTCTAGATTGATTCTTTTGACATAGATGATAGTGTGGTACAGTTGGTTGTGCCACCTTTATAGAGGGATCAATTATGGTGTGCAAGGGAGTATGTTGATGCTTCCTCATATAATTTTTACTGCACTGAATTATTCATGGAGTATTTACTAGATAGTGCAGGTGTTCATTTGGACTCGCATAAGGTGACAGAAGGTGTTCTCATCTGAGGTACTAGTGTTATTAGTAGATTGGGTGGGGAGATTATAGTGATCCTTTCTACTATGCTACCTCATAGAGATTTTGAGGTGGGTTTTGTTGATTAGATTGCACAGGGTCCTATCCAGCCTACAGCCACTTGGAGTTAGAGATTGGAGCCATCTGTTGATTCCCAATTCAGTGATGGTGAGCTAGTAGCAGAGTTTGGGGGTTCCTACTGGTAGTATATGGTGGGGTATGCTCATTAATCTTCTTTCGATCTAGAGATCAAAGATTTGATTTCACACAAGTGTAGATCGGCACCTGTTCCTTATCATCCATCATGGAATGGATTGGCACCATCTTTTGCAAATGGAAATGGTAGTTACAAGTTACATAGCCTATAGTATCGACACATCCAGGGCAGTTGTGATTTTAGAGATTGGTTGAGTTGCATTCACCAGTTTGATTATGGATTCCTCTTGGCTATACTTCAGAGGATATTGCAGGAGCTTGTGTTGATTGTCATTAGTATAGATCATGACTACATTTGGGATCTAGGTGGATTGATTGGTTTATTATTCTGACATTACTTGGGGACAAGCAATTTTAGGTGGGGTAGATTGTCATGTCCCCTTTTTAGGTGGCATCACTCAGAGATGATGATTAGCCTATCATGTGACCCTCGTAGGCTGATAGGATGGATAGAGGGTCTTGATGGAGCTTGGCTTGGCTTTGATTAGCAAAATTTCTATAGTTGGCTTTCATTCAAGCTCTTTTGAACACATTTAGCCTAAGCTCCTATTATTTAGCAATATTTGACATCAGCGGAGCATCCTTATTTTGGTATGGTCATGTGCAAAATCACTCCTTGATTTACTAGCTTCAGATGCATCGAGGATCTGACATGTATTGAGAGAGATATTAATATTTGATTGATTTAATCAAATATTAATTATTTGGCCCAATTTTAATTATGAAATCCTAATGCTAATTTAAGAAACCCTAATTAGGGCAAGCATATCTTTTTGAGGGTATAAGGGTTTCTCATGGGAGAGAGTTGAAATTATAAATGAATGATTATTGATTATTGATTGTTGCTAAGGTTTTTCTGTGAAGACTGAGCCAAGGGTTCCAAGATTCCATTTGCGTTGGAGCACATCAACTCTTCAGTGTGTGTAATTCAGAGGTTATGAAATATCATCTGATCTATTACAAATTCAAGGGATAGCTTCATACATAAGTTGTCATAGAGATTTACAGGTATTTCTTTCATTAGGTTTTTGTTTCAGAGATTACCCAGATATAGATCTTTTGTGTTAGCACCATATTTTTACAGATCAAGGGTCTAGCATACAGGCGTGATATATTATATTTCACCACTGTACAAAATCTATATAGATTTGTACCAGGTTGTACCAGCTGAATCACAAGTTAAAGAAGGGTGCTATTAGCAATTATAGGCTATAGGGGAAGTGCAAAGACTGACATCAACATCCCAAAAACTGACATTGGCCAACTGAAGACCAACGTTGATAAAACAGCTGACTGATAGAGACTGATGTCAGTAGTATATCGATCAATGATGGTGACTGTGTGTCAACATAGCAACCTAAGTCGCACAGATCTAGGGTATTTTTAAATTGCTGGAAGATAATCAGGTTTTTAAGACCGTATTTTAATATTCCTTTTATATGCATGACAGAGGACATCAATTATAATCATCTGGATGAATAATAAGATTATTGATTTTCCAGTTAAGAGATTTACTGTGGTTTATTTATTTATTTGAATATATTCTGCAAAATCATATCTTTGTTCAGAGCTTTTGTCTTTCTATAGTCCATATTGGTTGGGGATATTACAGTGGTATCAGAGCTTTTTTTGTTTTTCTATATTCCCTACTGGACAAGGGATATTACAGTATATCAACAACTCTATAAGGGGTCCTAAAGAATAGGGAACACATTGTGGGATAGTGGGACTATTTTAGTTTTCATGCATATAGCCTTCATGGGATGAGATACATACTTCATTTGTTAACATAAGATTTTTATGGCTAGGATAAATTCATCAATGTCAAAAGTCCTCTCACTTTGAAAAACTTAATTTGAGTCTCTTTAATTCAATAAAGAGTTCCTCTACCTTGGTTTTTCTTCCATTCTCCCCTCCACACACTTCAGTTACCCCTTGATAGTTAAGTGTGATTCTAAATCTATTTTACCTCTTCTATGATTCCATATTCTTCACATCTTAACACATGCTAGAACTACTTTGTTTCAATTTTATTTATATTTAGAACCAAATAGCATGTTTAAGTAACATGAATTACTCCCTTTACACCATTGATTTACATCTTAGCATCACTTTGATTTATTTTACAATTTTTTATTATTGTACTATCCTTTTTGTGCCTGAGTTTGTTTCTAAATTCATTTTATTTTTCAATTGATGATTGAGTAAGGATTGTTACTGCTCACTCAATAGTTTTGTTTTATCATTTTTCTTGACCATATTTATTTAAGGATTGTTACTAATTTTGCATTGATGTTTGATTATCACCATTTTTTACATGTATAATTGGTTTGACTTAGTCAGTTTGCCTTTCTTACTTGAGGTTTACTTGTTTGAGTTTTTCAATCTTTAGTAGCCTTGGATTTTTAGTTACCTAATTTTCTCTAATTTTTTTGACTTGGTCATTTGGTATAACATATCACTTGTCACCATATCTTTCCAAATTTTCAAGTATGTCCCATCCATATCACATCAATTATCATGGATTTCCTTCATTTGTTTATTTTTTCTCTTTAGTTTTTTATCATTAGGTCTGTCTAAAAGAGCCTTTACACTCTCCATGATCAAAACTACAAACATAGAATAAAACCATCTAATAATAAAGGTAAGTCAAGGTACGCATAATTCACATTTAATTTTTTAGTTATTTCCCTTTTAGTCATTTAATTTCAATTATTTTTGCTTTAAAATAGTGTAATTTCTTTTCCTCAACATTATGTGTTATTATGTTCTTTGTGAAAGCACCATCCCCTATTGCACCTAAGTGACACATGATGATCTTTGAGTGGGTAATATGTATACACATAATATTTTCAAACTTTATCAATTAAAAATATTTTATATCTTGTAAGAACCCATCAAGTCTTAATCTCTCTAAGTGCATGACTTAAGGGGTACACTAAGAAAGGGGCAGGAATACCATTGGTTCTTTGAAAGATTATTATCCCTTACTACCATTCTATACCAATCAAACCATATCCTAAAAACATTCCCCTAAGATTTTCCTCCTATTTTACACCCTCCTCTAGTCATTTTCTACCTTTATTATCCCTTTCCTAGCCTAAAATCTTTTTTGACAATTTACATTACATTGTCATCTCTATTGACCTTGTACTCTAATTAATAAAACTTATTTAGGTTATATATCATCCCTTAGTCAACCAAGAATGAGACATAATTTTTTTTGGCAATAAAGATATAAGGTCAATTGGGTCAATCTTATTAGCCTAAACTTTTGGAAAGGACTAGGGTTAGATCCAACTATATAAACACATCCATTTCACCATTCTTGTACAGACATCAAGAGTTAATTATTCATTTGTAATTTTTTGAAATATTTTATTTTATCATTATAATTAGGGAGTCTTATTTTAGGGTTTTTACTTAGATAATAATCTTGTCTTATGGAAAAATCTTGGATGTTTTAGCCTTTCTTAATGATCCTTATAAACCACAACAACCTCTTGAAAAGCACCTTTGGATAAGGGAAATATAGAGTTTCAATGGGGTTGTCTTCAAGATAAGTATATCTAACTTTGTTCCTCTCTTTGTTATATATAAGTAGCATAAGTAATGTTTTTTGAATATATTACTCTTTCCATGCATTAAGGTTTTATCTATGCATAGTTTAAATATGATTCTCTTATCCATGTTTAATTTTATGCTTACTAACCTCACTTTATGCCACAAGATTTGGTTAGCACTATATTATACTTTAATTTAATTGTTATTAGTTTAGTGAATATGAAAACATAGGACCTAGTTAGGGATATTCCATAATTTTTCTTGATTGGAGCCTTTGGAACACTCCCTAGTGAATTTATTAAGGTAAGAGATCCCTTTGATATGTCTAGTAGATCCATATTGGTCATGACCCTGAATATCAATGTATCCATAACTAGAAGTATAATTAGGATTTATCTTCTCCGAGACATGATTGATTTATTGATCTATTGTATTTTCCATTACATATACTAATATTATTTGATATCATACTTCTTTATTTTAGTATTTTCATCTATCTTATCATATTCCTTCTTTCATAGTGCCTAATTATAGTATTTTTACTTCTTTTATTAGGATAGAGATGGAATTATCACATGGTACACTTTAAATTTTGGAAGAACCTCTTATAAACATGCTCATGGATCATGCCATGACCAGTCCTTACCATTTTAATAGATACCAAGATATTTCTAGCTTGTTTCCCCCAAATATACTAGCTAATACTCTAAAACCTTTTACACATCCTATCTCACCCTCGACTAAGCTTAGTTTGGTTCCTTATCCTTCTATACCTTTAGTTGGGCCTTATCTTGTGCCTGGTCTTGCTTTACCTTTAGATAATCCAAGCCCAATCTCTACACTAGCCCTACCTCCCTTAGCAATGGCCCTCTACCTTTACCATAACTTGATCCCATGCCAACCTAATGGGCCAATAAACATTATTGTGGAATTCACAAATTTTTAATTCATTAGAGCATAGAATTATAGTTATATCATCCTTACCTATCTTCCCCTTATACTTATTCCATTAGTAGGCCTACAAAATCTACTAATGAGTGTATATGTTACTTCTAAGACATAAATAATCATTTTTCCACCCATTATTGAAAGCTTATGTAATATATTGACAAATTACATCCCTCCCTTGATTATCCCAAAGATAAGGATATACCTCCTCCAAGTTATTACCTAATTATATTCTTAAATATGGGGAGGTATATTATCTTTGACACTAGTGTGGTACCCATCATACCAATCATTACCACATTATCTAAATACACCTTCATGATAAATTTTTAATGATTAATGCACCTACTATAGCTCATTTCATAGGTCACCCATGTAAGAATGATCTTCTTCTCCACTTATGACTTCGTATCCACCTATGGTTCCTTCTCCACCTATGATTCCTTCTCCCCCTGTGGTACCACCTTTTTATCTCATAGATACCATTCCTATTCCAGCATATATTTTCCTCCTTGAGTAATCTATACACATGATACCTCATGAGAATGATCCTTAACCTACACCTACACCTACATTTTCTATTGAGAAGATTTAAAGAAATGTCATTTCACAAATTTCCATGAGGAAAGATGAGACTCTGGCTATTGTTAGGATCCAGCTTCATAGAGATATTTCAGATATCATGGATAATATTTATGTATAAATTTACCAGTATTCATGAACACAACATTGTTTTATTTCACTTTTTTCATCATTATGAATTTAGATTGGACTTGGGATCCACATTTATGTATCTTATATCATTTGACTGTGTCAAATCTAGTTTTACCTACCTATTTCACATGGACCTTTATATTATGCATTATGTGTTACATATGGTTTCATTTTTGTCAACATTTATTATGATTTATTTTCATAATTTTGAATTTATATTTATGAGTTCATTTATTTCATATATGTCCTTGTCTTTCATAATTATTATTTACTACCTTATCTCAACAACTCAGATAATTATTATTATGAATTGGTTATATAAACCTTGTTCCCCTTAGTAATATTTATTTACCATGTGAACAGTTATCAAACAATACATCTCATTTTAATCCTATTTTACCGATATAATTTGGATATTGATTTATTTCTTATCTCCTTTCACATACTAAGCTTACATATGGTTGAAACTTGTCATTACATATC